>VXAU01000919.1:418667-627634 GCA_013399695.1 Formicarius rufipectus | reverse complement strand
TTTTGTGACGAAATATTTCTTTCATAATTCCGGCAGGCATAAACAAGCCCTGGAGATTTTTGTCTCTGCAAGTTTTATGTGACCCTAATGATTAAAAATACCCCCCCAAAAGCAGCTCCATTTACAGATAGTTTCAAAATGCAAAGAAACTAATTTTAGAGATTTTCTAGTTGGCACTCTAAATGAAAGAGTGTTAAAAACTAAAACAAGCAAACAAGCTAGTGATCATGGTAAGTGACTGGCACAGTCTTCTGCTTTCCTCACAGTACAGTACGCACCGTAAGGAATCTAGGATCCTACCAGTGATGTACACTTGCAATGAACCAGCATGAGCAGTGCAAGGGTGCTAAGCTCCTTTTCAAGTTCCCCAAGAAGCTGCAAGGGATTTCTCCTGCTCTCTGAAAACATCTCCTCTGAAAGCTTTTGCTCCAAGCCACCCACTGCTATTGACACCACAGCAGAAACTGGGAGAAGAAGAGGCAGAAAAAGTGAAACAGAGAATGAAGAAGCAGCTTGATTCCCACTATGGCCCTTAACCTCCCTATCATTCTTGCCTGTATTTCTCTTGACCTGATTTCTTTTTAAAGACTGCTCCAAGTTATCACCTACCATATCACAACTTTCACTTTGCTCAGCAGCTTACAGAGCCCAGGTAATTCATTTCCAAACGCTGAGGCAGGCTGCATCTGCCAGGTAGCTCAGCAGCATGCATGCCTACCAGCGCAGCTAGCTGCCCTTTATTGTTTACTGCATTTAAAATAACTCTAAACCATTTAAATTCAAAAACCAGGGTTCTGATATCTCTAATCCTAGAACTCACAGCCATGCTTAACACAGAAGTGCATGTTCCAGCATTTATTCTTCTCCCCTCACTCACATCACTTCGTTTCTCCCAGCTCTGAAGGCCTCTATTCTCCTCCTGTCTATCTGCTTCTAAGGGTGGGTGGGACTGCTCATCGTAATTAACTCCTGCAGATGACAGTAATGTAATGCCATTATAGAGCTCCCAACTTTAGCTATTCATATTTAAGCTAAACAGGTTTTGTAAAAGAAAACTATTATTCACATTATTCAGAAACTGCAGTGTCTACAAGAGCTACTTGGAAAAGATTAGTTAAATCCTTTCTCAGGCAGAAATTTCCTGCTCACTAAATTTAAATATTTGTAGAGATGGAATGATTTTTTTGCAGGTTTTCTAAAAAAAAAAAAAGTAAAATTGTCTGTGGTCTTTCTAAATTCTATTATTTCAAGCTGACTGCCACCAGAAAACTTGTTTTCCTTCTAGGTTGCTTACACTCCTCAGCAGCACATGCTGTAGCCTTGTGGGGACCTCAGGGCTTTTATGTAACATGCCAGCTTGTCAAATACAGTGCCAGGCCACCCAGAGTTTTGTGGACAATGTTAAAGTTTGGAGTTCTGTTCCAAATCGTAACAGAAGCCAAATGTGGACTATTAACTACAAAAAGAAGAAAAAAGAAAAGAAAAAAAATAAAATAAAAAAGGAAAGGGAAAGGAAAAGGAAAAGGAAAGGGGAAGAAAAGGAAAAGGAAAGGAAAAAGAAAAAGAGACGAAAAGAGACGAAAAGAAAAGAAAGGAAAAGAAAAGAGACGAAAAGAGACGAAAAGAGACGAAAAGAGACGAAAAGAAAAGAAAGAAAAGAAAAGAAAAGAAAAGAAAAGAAAAGAAAAGAAAAGAAAAGAAAAGAAAAGAAAAGAAAAGAAAAGAAAAGAAAAGAAAAGAAAAGAAAAGAAAGGAAAAGAAAAGAGCAACCTCTGTTTCACACTGCCATATTATTTTCTTTGTGGTTTGGCCTGAAAACCTTCAGCTAGACCATAACATTCTTGCAGCAGGAATTTATATTAATCCTTTTATGAAACTGTCAGAAAACATTCTTCTTGTATTGCTTTTCCAAATATTCTCCTTTCACTGGCCCCCTCATTCTCCATGTGTTACTGCTGCAAAGCATCTCCCAAGTTGCATTCCACGTCACTGTCAGGGCTGCAGATGGTCACAGCCTGTTACCCACCTTGTACCAGAGAGCTGCTGAACCAAGAGTTTGACACTGGCAGCTCCAGCCTCCACAACGAAAAGTGTCAGAAGAGGGTTGCAGCTGGAGGTGAGGAAGAATTCTGCCGTACCTCTTGTCTCCTACTTGCTTTTTTCTCCCTTTCTTTACAAACCTCCACTGCGCTCTCAACTGACAGCACAAAGAACGGGAACCTGTAAGAGACTTCCTGTGCCCTTCCTAACAAGGTTGGACTTGTCTTGCTGCACTCAAGCAGAAGCTTGAACAAAAATCTTTCCCAAATATGTAATTCTCTCCATTGCTTCTTAATTTTTGACAGCATGATCCACAAAAACTCCTGGTGGCTTTACAGATATGTCAGTGCTAGTATGTCAGTCACCAGAATCCTAAATCCTGAAGTAATCTTGAAAACTGGTGGCAGGTAGAGCATTCACCAGTGCCCCACATACATCACACTGAGCACTGTGGCTGTCTGACTGACCTTGCCAAGCATCTCCACTTCATCCTTCTCACAGACCTGTATGAGAGCTTCAGAGGTGAACTCACTTCCCATTCCCAATCGCTAAGCAACACAGATATAACAGTTCTCCAAGACACAATAAAAGAGTCCACCAGTTTAGACTTGAGAAGGTTCTTTATACACACAGGATAGGGGAGTCCCACCAAACAGGGTGACTTCTAGGACCAACTGAGAATTATATGTATCTCAGGTCATATTACAGAGAAAGTGAAAGTGGGGCTGGTCCTTAATGCAACCAGGAGACGTTACCTTATCTGTGGTCATCACATACAGATTTTCTTGTGTTTGATCAAGGACCAGGTCCTTCTTTATGGGTTTGTTTAGTTCAATAGTAACAGAGCCGTACTCAGTTGCAGTGGATGACAGGAACACCTGGAAGAAAGAAGTGGTTAATATTGCTTTTTATCACCCAAATATTATTATATGTGGTTACTGCTGTAAAAGACAATAAAAAAGTTTCTAAAAATACATTAACGACAAAAGGAGGACTAAGCAGAATTTCCATATTTTATTGGTTGTGGGGGGAAACACAGTGAAAAAAAATGACAAAATGCAGAGGCATTTAATGCCTTCTTTGCCTCAATAGTAAGACCAGTTGTTCTATCTGTATCCAATGCCTTGAGCTGAAAGACAAGACTGGGGAGCAGAATGAAGCACCCATAATTCAAGGGGAATCAATCACCTGCTGCACCACTTTTACACACAAGTCTCTTGGTACTGAGGGAACTGGCAGAAGAGATCCCTGAGCCACTTTCTATCATTTACCAGCAGTCCTGGATAACTGGGGAGGTCCAATTTGACTGGAGGTTAGGAAATGTGATGCCCATCCACAAGAGGGGTCAGAAAGAGGATCTGGGGAACGACATGCCTGTCAGCTTGACCTGGGTACCAGGGCAGGTCATGGAACAGGTCATCTTGAGTGCCATCATGTGGCATATGCAGGACAACCAGCGTATCAGGCCCAGCCAGCATGGGTTTATGAAAGGCAGGTCCTGCTTGACCAATCTGATCTCCTTCTGTGACAAGGTGACCCACTTAGTGGATGAGTGAAGGGCTGTGGATGTTGTCTACGTATACTTTACTAAAGCCTTTGACACTGTTACCCATAACTCTCTCCTAGAGAAGCTGGCTGCTCATGGCTTGGACATGTGCACTGTTCACAGGATAAAGAACTGGCAGAAAGGTTGGGCCCACAGGGCGGCAGTGAATGGAGTTACACTCAGCTGGTGGCCAGTCAGAAGGAGTGTTCCCCAGGGCTCAGTATTGGCGCAAGTCCTGTTTAAAGTCTTTATCAATGATCTGGCTGAGGGGACTGTGCGAACCCTCAGTCAGTTTGCAGGTGACACTAAACTGGGTGGGAGTGGTGATCTGCAGGAGCGCAGGAAGGCTCTACAGAGGGATCTAGACAGGCTGGATTGATGGGCCAAAGCCAATTGTAGGATGTTCAATAAGGTGAAATGCTGGGTCCTGCACTTGGGACACAACAATTCCATGGAGAGCTACAGGTTTGGGGTAGGTTGTCTGAAAAGCTGCCTGGCAGAAAAGAAGCTGGGGGTGCTGGTCAACAGATGGATGAACATGAGCCTGCAGTGTGCCCAGGTGGCCAAGAAGGCCAATGGCATTACAGTCTGTACCAGAAATAGTGTGTCCAGCAGGACTAGGGAAGTGATTGTCTCATTGTACTCAGCAACTGGTGAGGCCACACCTTGAGTTCTGTGTTCAGTTTTGGGCATCTCACTAAAAGAAAGATGTGCTGGTGCATGTCCAGAGAAGAGCAATGAAGCTGGTGAGGGGTCTGGAGCACAAGTCTTATGAGAAACTGAGGTTGCTCAGTCTGGAGAAAAAGAGGCTCAGGGGAGACCTTATCGCTCTCTACAATTACCTGAAAGGAGATTGAAGTGAGGTGGGAATCAGTCTCTTCTCACAAATAGCAAGAAATAGGGGAAGAGAAAATGCTCTTGAGTTGTGCCAGAGGAGGTTCAGATAATATGTTATGAAATACTTCTCCACAGAAACGTTTGTCAAGCATTGGAATTGGCTGCCCAGGGAAGTGGTTAAGTCACCATCCCTGGAGACATCTAAAAGGTGTACAGATATGGTGCTTAGGGACATGGAATCATAGAATTATTAAGGTTGGAAAAGAACTCCAAGACCATTGAGTCCAATCACTAACCTAGCACCACCATTGAACCATGTTTCTAGGCACCATACCCGCATGTCTTTTGAACACTTCTCACATGATTTGGTGGGACTTGGCAGTGCCAGGTTTATGGTTGGAAACGGCCATCACTCTCCTTCAAGAAAAAGGTGTTTGGTGTTGCAGTCATGACATTTTAGCATCACAAACATATCAAGCCTTGAGCACCACACAACTGGAATTTATCAGAGCTTCAGTCTGGGCTTTGTATTGCCACCTCTATTCACTGAATGGCCAGAATGATTATAAAATGAAAAGTTGCTCTTAAACTAGTATGGGCTTGAATAGAGATAAGACTAGAGCAGCTGTTAGATTACAAAAGGCTGTTTATAGAAACCTCTCAGTAGGTATGTAATCCTTTGGGAAAAGTGTAATTCAGGCAATGCTAATTCAATCTGTGTATTGGATAGCTGAGGTACATCAGAAATAATGTGGTTTTTCTTTGAGATTAAAAATACCAAGCTCCAAGAGAATTTGCTCTTGGTATGCGATCTTATAAATCCCATTTACTTTCAGAGTCACAGTATGCTATCACTACAGTTCACAACCTTTTAAATACCTTCCAGTCTTTTAAGTCCAGTTTGTTACCTTAAGAATTTTACCATCCGACGTTCCCAGAAAGGCCACGGTGTGCCCATTCTCCACAGCCACAGTGACAGCCGTGAGATTCATCCCTTCTTTTTGTAGCACCGGCTTTTCTGTAACGCCATTCCTACTTCCCAAAAGGTATGGCAAGTGTTCAGAGCCACAGGGGAAATTTTTGCTTGCATTCTAATAGAGAATAGCAACACAAAGCGATGTTAAACATTCAGATCACTAATTCCTAGCTAAGAATGAAGTGCAGTCCTATTACCAGACACTATAATAACCCTCAGACATTGAAGAGTAAAAGGAGAGAAACGGATTGTCCCTTAGCAAGAGAGCAGCCTGCTTGCTAATTGCAAATTGCTTCATGCTTTCACTTTCCAGGAGGCATGAGGAGAGAAAACTTTTTGTTTCTATTTCATTATGGCATCACTGTTTAAAAATTAACCAGTTTGTTTGATTAAAATGAACATGTCATGGAGATTGGGTTAACCAATTTTGTGTTGAAGACTGTTTTTTTAGTGCTGTTTTGTTTCTTAATTTGCTCCTATCCATAGAAAAGCAACCCCTTGGCAACCATCTCATGAAATTCAACACATTCCCTCTTCACTATGCTTTAATACTGAGCTGCAGTGAGTGCCACCAGAAGGAAGTTCATTCACACCTTGCCTTTCCTGCTATATTTGGTAACAAAACTGTCTTTCTGATTTGAAATCCACACCTCCTTTTTGTCAGAAGCCACGGCCACTTCATTTGTCATATTCAGCATTTCTATGTTTGATGCTCACCCCATATGCAGGGTACTGCCATGAGTAACACTGGTGGTTTGAAACAAAAAGTGTTCTTTTGGCTTCTATCATCTCGGGAGATGGCTGTAGTCTCACCAGATGAAGAATTATGGGTCAATACCAACAAGAGGTATTCTCATGTTCCATCTCCTCAGCTGTTCACTCCTCCCTCTGGAGGAGCACACCATGCCTCAAGTTATGCTCAAACAGCTGGTTGTGCAAGTGTGTACCTTGCTTAGGCTGGGGAATTAAGACACCTTCCTAAAAGTTTGCTGAGTTATATTTAAGATGATTCAGTATCTCAACCTAGTTTAGGGTTGGCCGCAGTAACAAATGGCATGCACAAGTGGGTCTTGGAAATGGAGTGATGTGGGCAAAATCACCATAAATCCAACAGAAATTCTGAAAACTGACAACTGTAAATTGAAGAACAGTATCTGGAGGGGTGTAACAGTACTGTTCAAAAACCTTGTAGCCGAGGTAATGACATGCCATAAAAAGAAGATGGCTATCATGCTATGGAAGTATTTTGAGTCACAGCAAAATATAAACAACATCTGAATATAAGAAATCTGGGTATTTCAGTTATTTGAAAATACAAATACAAGTGAGAAACAACATTAAATTACAGATGTCATCTAAAATATTCTTAGTACCATTTAAAAGAACTATAATTACATCAACTGAAACCAGAATTGTCTACAGCAATCATCCAGAAGCTGACCATGGGTGTAACAAATCCCTGCATTTGACTCAGTAACTTCCATACCAGAAGAAAACCTTTAAAAGAAGTGCATTTAGGAAAGCAACATTCACCTTTCAGAAAACATCAAATACTTTTTAAAAGACTCAAAAATTTGACTATCTTGCCCCTTCTTGCTTAACCTGTTCCACAACCGCTTGACCACATTCCATTTCTATAGTAAGTGCAGCTTCTGAGTTTTCAGTCATCTAATCTTACTATAGTTTAGCTCAAAGCCACCCCCAAAACATGTAGTTCCGTATTTTTCACAAACTCTAACAGATTCTAAAACTAATATTGATATTACTTATATTACCAGTCCATGAAATGCACACGGGTTTTCCGATGAAAAAAGTTTGTAAAACGAGCTGGTATTCTTTGTAGTGTAGCAGTCATTTCGGTTTTTTTCCATCTTTTCATTGATCTGCCGCAAGGAAAACATACACATGGCAGATTTTAGAGAGCTGTCATCTTTGTTTACTTTGCTAAAGAGTGCAAGAAGAACTTTGTCGTCTGAGGGAGTATCCACAGGTTGTCCCTGCTGAGCCATGTTCTCAGCCAGCTCTTTTCCTGGAGTAGTGACGTAAGCAGAATGACAATGGTCATAGGCGCCATCATCATCTTTGCAAACCAAGTCCATTTCAAAGTAGGAATAATAATGGGTGTCCTCTTTGCACAAACGTGCAATCAGTGTGCGGTTATTGACAGGTTGTTTCTCTTGCTGATTGAAAATAAAATAAACATATTTTTTATCCTCAAAGACAGCCACAAATTGTTGTGTGCTTGATGAGTGATAAGCTGACTTAACAGCTGCTGAGTCTGAATACATTTCAAAAATGTCTTTCCCATCCTTTTCATAAAGCTGCCGAGTGCTGATTATAATCCCATTATCAAAGGGTCCATTCCCTTTGCCAACAAATAGCACTTGTTCATTATCCAAGGAAGTGATCAGTCCCACAGTTGATACATTCTCATCATTGCTTGCCACAAAGGACTTTTCTCCGCTAGTGTCTACATAATACTTCTCATTGCTAATGTTTTGTAGATCTCTGATGGCACAGATTCCCTTAAAAAGGCTTCCACATACCACAGTTGTATTATCCACCTTGTTGAGCAACAATAATTTGTTGTAATTGTCCATCAGTACAGCCTCCTTACATTGATTTTCATCAATGGGAGGTGTGCACTTTTTGTTGTCCTTCTTTGGACCTGTTTCTACAGATCTTATTACTTCCAGGTTTTCTGTAAGCTGATACAGAGCATTTACGACTCCCAAATAGATAATCCCAGTGTCATTATCCACTGTTAGATGATTTAGCTCTGTAGCACTCCGAAAAAATTTCAGTTCCTCACTTCTAGATAAGGTGACACAAAAACAGCTCAGAATGGTTTGTGTCCAGATCCATAAAGCCATTTCTGTGTAATACCTAAAAAGGAAAGAAAAGAATACCATGAAACATATTGAAACATACAATTTGCACAAAATTGAGAAATGTGCAAGTTCTTTTCTTTCATGACTTCAGACACAAATATACTTATCCTTGTGCAGGTGTAGACATTATGAAGATTATGGAAAGACTCAAATCCTGTTAATTGCCTAGCAATTTAATCTGTTGGAGAAGGATTTAACAAGGTCATATGTCTAAATGATTATCATATAACCAATTAGATAATCAATCCTGTGCTAAAGCACAATGAGAATAACAGCCAATTTGAAACACCATGGAGTGCCAAGTAGTAGTGCTCTCCAGACAGTACCATACTGTGTCAATATTTACTGCTGAAATTTTAAAAATAAGGTGGAGAATCCCAATTTTTCTGGTAGCTCTCCTTAAGTGTGGGGAGTGACATTTGTGTAAAAGAAACATTTGGTGATGCAGGAGTTTCCCCAGAAATGAAAAAAACCTTTCCACTGAGTAAAAGCAAATCTGGATCTGACCATTGGTGCTCTTTGAGAAAGTGTTACACTAATCCTTCATCAATGTAAAGCAGAAAGAGCTGAGAACCCTTAATATGCAACATTACCTTTGACTTCTGGTACGCATTGCAGTCCATTCACTAGAGCACTGCAACTTAATAGTTTCAAATCTGTCTTAAGAAACTCACTTAAGCTCTTTTTGGATTAAGATTCTGTTACTTTATTTTGTTGTTCTTTTCATAATTTTACTTCCCAAGCAGATCACGTGGCTGCTTGAAATTAGACAAAGAGCTTCTGAAACTTGTAAACAGGGGTCTAATTTTAATCTGAAGAGTTAAATGAGGAGGCCAGTCCCAGCTGGTTTCCTAAACACAGAACATTTTGTCAATGTTTTCTCCAAGTGTTTAGATCTGAGAGCAGAAAACAAAAAGTGGCATGCTTCGACACACTGATGTTAGGGGGAAAAGATGAATATTGTTTGGAGGAAGAACCGAAAACTAGATACGATCCACTGTATTTTCATTTTCAAAGTAAGCCATGGATTCCTTGATCTGGTGAGGCAAAAACCTCTAAATTTACAGGGAACCTCAAACATGAAAATACCTGTAAGACTAAATAGAAATAAAAGAAAAAAAAAAAACCAAACACAGAAAAGACAGGAGAAACATTTAGCAGAGCAATCTAACAGGCGAAAGTTTCATTGGAGAAGGAAAATAGCATTAAGCTTGACTTTCTAATGATAAATTGACCTCCTATGACAGTGACCAAGAAAAGACTGAGTTATAACCCATTCTTCAGACACATAGACTTCAGCACATGCTTTGCAATGTAATGAAGTGTTGGATCCCTTTATGACAGGAAACCTGCTGTAAGAAACCTAGAATTCTTCAGAATTCCTCTCTTAATTTCTTAATGTTCCCAAGGATGCCAATTTTCCAAACAAGCTTTGATCTCAACTTACATCTCCATGGCTAATTGATATGTGATAATGCCTGTTATCTAGTTTAAAATATTATCCCTTACAGTTATCTGCAACGAAATAAAAAAACAGCTCGACACGCTACTGCAATGTTGTTTCATAACAGTTTTATCATTCTATTATCTATTGCCAAAGGATCAAACACAGAAGAATTGAGATTCATTTGTTTCTGTTTTTCCCACAAGGTATTTATTTTTAGGTTATTATAATCTTGGCTCTCAGTAGAAAAAAAATCCCATAAATAGCTCTACTTACAAAATATGCCTAAAATGAATGGAAAATAATTTATTGTACCTTATTTTCTATACTCAGTTCACCTCCATGCTAACTTATTTCAATAGATTGAAAAGCCCCATTTTGTCCATTGGTGGCACCTCGGATACACAGGCTGCACTTGCAATACAGCTGCCTTTGTCCCACAGGCAGAACAGAGCCTTGCTGGTTCATGACATAACCAGGATTTAAGGAAAAGTATGTTTCACTCCTCTAAAGTAGACTCTTAGAAAAGTAATTAATCTCTCCGTATAAAAACAGATATTGCTTCCTCCCAACTGTTTTCTGTCTTGTTTACTTATAAAATTTTTTTACTTAAATTATTCAGAACTACATGCACTTTCCATTAACTGTGCCTTATCTTTTTTGTTGTTTGCTTGTTTATTTTTGTTATTTACTGCCTGCTACCCCTTCTCATGTCAACCATCAGATTACCTCAGATCTCTATGCAAGGTAACAGTTCATCATACTTATTAGTTTCACTTTCTATCCCCACTTCAAAGCAAATAGCAAACAAAAATTAAATATGCTATGAAAAGATTCAGAAATAAACTCTGATTTACTTTTCACACAACAGGTTTAAGAAAAGAAAAAAGCAAATAGAATGAAATGATATGCACTACAACCACAGCTCATTTTCACCTCATTTTAACTGAGCTGGGAAGCAGCACCTGGAAGAATTCTGCTATGACCAGCTGATGTGGTAAGGATGAGAATGCTGCTATTAACACAGATGTCCTACTGAATTAGGTGCTATAGGAATGTATCAAGGAACAGCTTCCTGCTGTGAAAACTTTCTGTTTTAAATAAACAAGTCACAGAAACACAAGAGAAAAGGAGTATCACAGGCTGGAGCATGGAATCCATAATGTCCAGAAGAGGAAATTTATTTCCAATGGCTTAATGACATACAGTATTTACACACAGGCCAGCGTGACTGCCAAAGTCATGCCTTGGTCTTGAGAGCTGACATACACCCTCTGCCCTCAATTTGCACTTAGTTTTAATCCCTTGGCAGACTCGGGATAAAAGAAGACCAACAAAACATTTGACCACATAATTTTTTTTACTCTCTCAAAATATTGACTCCATACTGCGTCTTGTTCTCCACCCTGCTGCTCTACAAGAGATATGAAACTCTGGAAGTCATGTGCAGGAGACACATGGCACCCAGGAGAACTCTTCATACAGGGAAATTGCCATAAAGGGACACAGTGTTGGAATGACACAGCTACCAGAGCTCTGCCCACATTTACATCAATGTTAATGTTAGCACCCATAACTATATATCTTTCCACTCAATCAAGACCAATAACCTTAAGTAACAGTCAACAAAAAGAGACGCAGAAAAAAAGAGCATCTATAATCTACAAGCACAAAGATTCAAATTATTATAAACACCCCTAAAAATTAGCACTAGCACCATGCTGACATGCATGTGGCAGGTGTTCTCCTTCACTGCACAATCATCTGCTGAGCCTATATATAGGAAACTTCAATTTTCAGCCATCCCCAGACACTTTACCAAACTGTATTCAATTTTCTGTGTTATAATACAATTTAGTGTATATATATTTCACTTCATGTTAATTAATTTCTTACATTTGTTTCTGCTGAAGCGAAATAATATGAAAATTTGCCTGAATATGGAATAAATGAGAAGTTTAAAAAAGTGTTATTCTGCAAAACAATGGACGAGAAAATCTTCACTGAAGGAATAATCTCACCAGTTTATCTTCTGTGGTGTTTTTGTAGAGTATTTTTTCACTAACCACATATATTCTGAATTAAACCCTGTTAGCTCATCTCATTCAGACAAAGTTTTTTGACTTGAAATTCTGGTCTAGATACAACTGCTCCTGTCAAACAAGGCAGATGCCAATACGCTTCAAGAGCGAGCAATGCAGAGACTTGTGTTGTCCCTGCAAAATTTCCCCTAATCAGGAAGACCCAAAAGATTCAAAAGACACTTAAATTAGGAAAAAAGTGGTAAAAAGACTCAGATATTGCAACATTAAAAAGTAGAATCCAAACAATGCACCCAAAATGGCATAGATATTTGGGGGAAAATGAATGAAAATTCTCTTTTCTCTCATTTTGAGTAACTGTTTAGCTTCCAATAGTTTTTCCACAAGTTGAAAAGAACTGAGCTTTCATTTTACAGCTCAAAGGAATTCAGAACAGAAATTGGATAATGCGTGAGAAGCAGGGGATGAGCAGATTTTCAGTCTGGATTTCAAAGCTTCTCCTTCTATGAGAACTGTAGGTAAACTCGAGCGCTCTCTTACTCGGTTAGAACTTTTATTGCTACTTCCGAAAACAAATAAATGATGGAGCTTGCTGGTTCAGAGAATGAATCACCTGAAACACAACACACTGCAGGATTCAAACCTTTTTCTAAAGAGCATGGAAACATGCTAGAAAGATTTTGGACAGAGAGGAACAACTTTTGAGACACTGTGCCATACATCCAAAATTGCTTTAATAGAACCACCGAGAATAGTGATCACTGTGATGGTGCCCATCTCTTTAGCTGTGACAGTTTGCTGTTACCAAATGGGATCAGGAGGTCAGTAAACTGTGGGAGGTCACGCAGTGGTAAATGACAAAGCAATATCCACTTCATTAGATGTTGTGGTAGCCTGCACTGCTCAAAAGGAGTAATTTTCCTTCTCCTTCCTTCTCCTCAAAACACAAAGTGCTAAGATGTATACGGCATCTTCACATGGGACAAACAATCCCATCTGGTCAAATTGCTGGTAAAGCAGCAAAAAAATGGACAAATACTTTTAATAGTGATTTTACTCTTGATGTGGAAGACAAAAGCTTTGCTTGCTTTCGCAGGACAAATTCTCAATTTTTTTTTTTTTATTGAGTAATTTTTAATAATGTAAGATTTCTTTTTTTTCATATGTGTAATAGTCATATTGACATGGATCTTTTACAAGGACTGGTTGAAAATTATGGATCTGCCAAGAAAATAATGAATGCTATGCCCTAAGATCCTGTGTATTGTGTTGGTGTTTCTTCTGAAATCCCTGGACAAAACAAAGGGAAGACATATGGAAGCACAAGTTCAGGTTACTGAAAACCAGGCTTTTCTATATCGTGGTTTCATCTGGCAAGAATGAGCTGCCGTGTCCACCAAGCCATTCAGTCACTGCCCTTCTTGACTAAACAGGATGAGAAAAATATGATGAAAGGCTCAGGGGTTGAGATAAGGACAAGGAGAGATCACTCACCAATTACTGTCACAGGCAAAACAGCTGCAACTTGGGGAAATTATTTTAATTTACTGCCAATCAACATCAGTATGATAATGAGAAATAAAATCAAACTTTAAAAAAACCTTTTCCTTACACATTCCCTTTATCCTGGGCTCAGCTTTACTCCCCAGTTCTCTACATTCTCCCCCCAAGCAGTGCAAAGAGATGGGGAATGGGAGCTGTGGTCAGTTCATCACACATTGTCTCTGCCACTCCTTCCTCATCACACTCTTCCCCAGTTTCAGCAAGGGGTCCCTCTCACAGGATACAGTCCTCCATGGACTTCTCCACTGTGAGTCCTTCCCACCAGCTTCAGTTTTTCATGAACTGCTGCAGCATGGGTTCCCTGTGGGGTCACAAGTTCTGCTTGCAAATCTCCTCTCTCCATAGGCCCACAGGTCCTTCCAGGACCCTGCTCCAGTGTGAGCTTCCCATAGGGTCACAGGTTCCTTTGGGTGTCCACCTGCTCTGGTGTGGGGTCCTCCATGGGCTGAAGGTGGATCTCTGCTTCAGTGCCTGTAGCCCCTCTTCCCTCTCCTTCACTGACCTTGGTGTCTGCAGAGTTGTTTCCCTCACATTTTTTGACCCCTCACATTTTTTGACCCCTCTCTCCTGTGTTCTGTTGCATAGTAAGATATTCCCCTTCTTAAACCTGTTATCCCAGAGGCGCTACCATTACTGCTGCTGATGGGTTTGGCTTTGGCCAGTCACAGGTCCATCCTGAAGCCATCAGGCACTGACTCTGCTGGACATGTGGGAGCAGCTTCTCACACTACTAAAACCTTGCTATGCAAACCCAATGCACCTATACAAAGGTTTCATCTGGCAAGAATGAGTTGTACTCTGGTCCAAAGAGGAGTAAACCTATCTCTTGTGCCTGTAGCATCAGTAGAGGCCAGCAGACTCTGGGAGAGGAGAGTGTGCCCTGGATGGTACCCCTGGGAAAAGGGCATAGGCAAGAATATGTTTCCATCACTCTGATGGCTTTCATCTTTCAGAAGTTTGAGGCATCAGCAGCAAAACAAGCACAGATAGCCACTCTCTGAGATAGCCCATTAACCTGAGTGGACACCAAGGATTCCCACAGCCTGGTTAGCTGGAAGCTCAAGGGCAAAGGGATGTATTTTAAAGGATGAGGCAGTGTTGCCTGAGCCAAAGAGAATTTTAAGGACTTTTACTGACTTTTGCTTACAAAGTCATCCCTATCAACATTCAGACAAAGAAAAAAAGTGAATTTTGACAACCTGTGCCATCAATCATTGACCAAAGATCACCAAACCCTTCTCATGTCTCACTGTCTTCAAAGAGATAGGGAGGGGATTAAATAGGGCATTTCATCTAGCTCTAGTATCCCTGGCAACCACAGTAAAACAGTATTGCTGCATACAAATGGGCCACCAACCCAGACAGAGATGTTTTCCTGTCCTAACACGGAAAAGGTTTCACCAGGCATTGCAAATTAACAGCTGAGGAGCACAATTGCTTTTTACAGCAGGTCATGTATCCACCTGCAACCCAGCATGCCCATGCCATGGACTGTCATGAATTTGGTGTAAAATCAGCAGGATTGTGTCAAAATTTAAGTGAGGCAAACCGGTAGCAAATGCAGAGTTCAAATTAATATGTTATTAGCTTCAAGCTAAATTAATAACACTATTAGTAGTCTGAATAAAAACCTTTCATCCATGCACACCTGAACTCCAAAGCATTTAATATTCTGATCCAGATCCAAATTTAGAGCAAGTGGGAGCCACGTGAGTCTTAATTTTTCAACTAGGAGTCACTCAAAAGAGCATTAACAACAGGTAATGAGACTTGGAAAATGCATACTTAGAAATTTCGCATTTGCACTCCAGAACTTCCAATAATGTGCTGTCTCTGCAACATCAGCAAGTAAACAAAAAAAGAAGGGTAGCACTTTGCAGATTTATATGCACTCTTCGAAGCAGAGACATACTACACAAAGCTGAACTCTAATGAATTCCCCGGTTTATTCCAGACAGACCTGGCAGTGTTTTGATTTTGAAAATCTTTTACACCATAGATTCTGCCATAGTCCAAGGGTGGGGGTTTTTGCTGCTCCTAGGAATCAAAACAAATATCCTTTTAAGTGAAAATATTTTCAAGAGTTCACAGAGCCAAGCAGCTTAAAATAAAAGCCAATAAAAATAGCTTCTGTGGAGAGACCTCATTCGACAGCATTCACTACCAGCAATTACAGATTATAAACCACTCTGAGACAAGGGTAACTTGTACCAGAAAGGTCTCTTCAAACCCTGATTTTTATTAAGAAGACATATTATCATCCCAAATAAGAGGGCTGCACATTCACAAGTCAGCCCCAATAATGCACGCAGGAGCACACACAGCAAAGAGAAACACTGCAGAAGCAGACCTGCATTCATGCCTTCCTGGACCACACCTCCCTTTCAGTCTGGGCTTCTACATTCATCCCTCCACCTTTTTGCATTCTCTCAGTAGAAATAAAGCACTCATTTTAATGAGGACTCTCTTTCTCAGTGTTACAAAGATGTAGTTGATCTGCAAGAAAAGCAGCTGAGTGACGCGCTTAATAGCAAGCAGCTGACTTGTCAGGAATCTGAACCCACGGAACGTCCTCTTTGACCTGCTTTGTGGTTTTGTTAAAACCATGAGGTCTCCTAACTAACAAAATTTAGGGTTTTATTCTTTTCCAATCTCTGAGCACTAAGCCCAGTGATGCCCTGTGGATCGACACTCAGCTGAAACAGCCTGCAGTCAGCACAGGACCACAGGACATTCCAAACACTCCCAAAGTCACTTACAGAAGCTTTTATGCTACCTGATCCTGCAAACCACCAAATCTAATTTGGTCCCAAGTGCAAACAGCTGCCACAGCTGCCTGAGCTTTGAAAGCAGATGAGTCTCAGCAACACTCGTTGTGCAAAGCAGCCACAGAAGCCCAGTGGAAAGCAGGGATGGTCCATGCACACTCACCAGCTCCACTCAAGCCATGGGTTATTTTACCCCTTCTGCAACCCAGGAAAAAAGATTTGTTTTCTTTTAGCTGGGAGACATGAAGAAAATGAGGGTCTGGAGCATGGGAAGGAAAACCCAGGGAGTTAGGATAGCTTTAATTCATTGGCTTTCCCTGAACTAATAAGGATATTACAGCACAAGGAAAAAAATGCATTTATACTGATAGTAAAAGGAGACTCTGTGTCACCAGCTCCCTGCTACAACAACGAATTGCTTGTTTTCAGTGCTAAGGTCATCTTCAAGGACTGGCTTTGGACTTCCCCTGGAAGAAGCAAGAAAGGAGGTGGATTTTCTTCCACTGTGGGGGAATCTGAGCATGACTGTGTGGAAACAAACACAAAGCATTTCAGCTCCTTCCTTGCCAGAACCAGTTCTTCCTTTTAATTAACTATTTAGCACACGCACAAAAAATATTCAAATCAAAAGGACACTTTCAGCATGTGTGAAGATTTACTTTCCCTATAAATTGCAAAAGCTGGCCTTGGGAGGTCACAGGCAAGCAATCTGTCTCAGTCTCCTCCTCCTCCAAGCAGGAGCACAGATCCACACTGTGGATGTCCACCACAGCCACAGCCTTTTGTGGCAGCACCAGCGCACTTTGCCAGCAGCTTGAACCTGCATGTACCCCTGCTGACTCGAGCACAGCAAGAGGAGGGCTAGAAAGAGCCAAGGATTTCCTCACTATGATACGACTGTACGGGACAGCACGCAGACTTTTAAAGCTAAGTGGAATTTTGGCATGAGGCGGAGCCAACATTTTTTTCTTCCTGTTATATTATAATATTATAGGACTGTAACTGAAGAATCATGTGTAAACTGCAATGATAAAGCTGTATGAAACTTAGCCCATATATCAGTGTGATAATTGATTTTAACCCATAAATCAATGAAATGCAAATATGGCAAGTAATTAACAAAGCCCCATACAAGAAAATCCTTTCCTTCCAATTCTGCCTCTCACTTGGTGGTGTTTGTTGTGTGACTCCCTGTCTCATAATCATGCCGTCTTATTCTTCTGTTTCTCCTGATTTTGTTTTCATATGTGTGTTTCATATATTTATCTGTCTGTGCCAGTGATTTATCCAAGGCTTCTGAGAGGTGGGACAGAAGCTCTATGAAAATGGGAAGCTGTCAACCACACTTAATGGAGTAGGACAATATATATTGTACTTAGGCAGCTGATAATGCAAGCCACAAAGAGAGAGAGGCAGAGGAGGATGGGGAAAATTCTTGAAATGGAAAGTTTATTGATTGGTGGGAGCCAAGAAACACATAAATGAAGAACAGAGAATTTTCGTGGCTTCTGCTACTGGAGATAAATCACAAGGGTTTGTCTTTCTTGAAATTCTTTAAACTTTCATTTGGACTATTTGTATGTCCATGATGGTGTTGCTCATTTTGATCGCTCTGAGATTAAAGCGAAATGTTTTTCTCTCTGTCCTTCAAATTAATGTTCATGACAGTTTTTAAAAAGCCCTTTTATTTTTCCTGCCTTACACATCTTTTCTCATCTTCTTACAGCTTCTCCTCCCCCTATCTTCTGCTTTGCTTAGGCACAGCTTCCAAGTTTTCCTCTCTTACAACTGATGCTGCAACAGCTTGAATACTCTTGTGGAAAGACTCTAATGACAAAGCAGGAGTTAGAATAAAAAAAAATGGGGGAGAAAAAAGGAACAAGAACCTCAGGCAATTTTCAGACTTCACTGGGGAGCTCAGACATAACGCCTCATTGACTTTCTTTCTCTTTTCAAACCTTACCTGAAAACATGTCTTTTGTTTCTTGACTGCTTTTTCTTTCTCTTTTGTTTCATCCTGCTCTTTCAGAATGAGGAAAACATGCTTAACTTCACGGCACCTGCTGATACTACATATCAATCTTCATTCCAGCTTGGGGAGGAGGAGGGAACATATGTGCAGAAGAGATGGTACTGGGTGAACTGTTGGCCTGCCTCAGGAAGCCAAGAAGAGGTAATGGTTGATGGTGCAGCTGAAGCAGCCCCACAGAAACAACAAACTGGGGGTGGCTGCTTCTGCTCATAGACAGATAACTCCTGCAGCCAGGAACGGAGCTGGGAGAAGATGGGGAGATACATGACAACAGGGCAGAAACAGCTTCGAGAAGCATAAAAGAAGCATAGCAAGAAAGGGCACATGCTAAATATTTGGTAGTGCTTTTAGGGTGAGATGAGTGAAACAGAATCCACAAGAAAAAGCACTTCCAGGAAATTGAACACGCTAAAACAGATACCGTACACAGTGTAAAGGATTAAGGACTGAGATGCAAACAAATACAGAACAGACTGTAGGTTACCAAGTTGCATTTGATTGCACTTATTCATTTATCTACTATGGCTTTTGTCTGCTGCTGGCAAAAAAGAGCATTTTGACCTGTGTTTAGCTTTTTTTGTTTTGTTGTTTGTTTGGTTTGTTTTTATATGGTTGGGGGTTTTTTTGTTGTTCTTTTGTTGTTGTTGTTTTAATAAACACACGAGGCTCATCTGAACGACTGGAATGTCCCTAGATCTAACAGAACATCACTAGCTTGCACTGATCCAATCTGCCTGAACAGACACTCTGTGTGCTTCTGTTTCTATTTATTGTACTTCACTCCAAATTAATATGGTCAGTTAACCAGTAATTTGCATAAACATGACAACAGCACCTACCTGTGCCTGTTTATTTAAGGGCCTGCCAGCAAAAGCATTGTAATATCTTCTTTTTATGGATGCATGACATAGTCATAAAATGTATTTTCCTCATTTCAGAGCTGTCCAATACAGGGACACTTTATTTCAAAAAAGGAGCATGATACAATGAAAATGATGAAAATGTATTGCTGGTTATTTCATATCAGTCTTTGCCTAACTCCTCCAAAACTAAGGTCCTTCCTTTGAAGTTATAAGCCCTCAACACAGCACTACAATCTCCACAGACCAGCTCTAACTCATGCCTGACAGTCATGAATAAATTAGGCAATTGTCACAGGTGATCTTAGAACCTGCTCCAGTTGAGCTTGCCACTTGGGCTAGGAACTGTTCATGGCTGCCTTGATGGGTCTAGGAGAATTCAGGATTAAAGATCATCTAGTCCAACTCCTTTGCCATGGTCAGCAATACCTTCCAATAGACCAGGCTGCTGAAAACCCTATCCAACCTGGTCCTGAACACTTCCACAGATGGGGCATCCACAACTTCTCTGGGTAACCTATTCCAGTGTCTCACCACCATCATCATAAAGAATTCCTATCTTATGACCAATCTAAACCTACCCTCTTTCAGTTTAAAACCATTGTCCCTACTACTGTCACTACAGGTCCTGGTAAAATGTCTCTCTCCATTTTTCTTATGAGTCTCCTTTAAGCACCAAACAGGCCTTCCATCCCTGCAGAGTGCAATTTTTGCTTGGAAATGCTGCTGTCCAGTAAGTGCACATACACACATGATCCTTTCCTCTCTGCCCTGAAAAAAACATCATAGGTCTAAGTTCCAGAATTTGCCCCTATAATTACTGGTCACAGATTTACAATTTTCTCCTGTCTCCTCATAGGCTTTCAAGAACCACAAGTCATGCTTCTAAAGATCAGAGAATGCAATTTGAGATACATGGAAATAAATAGCAGCAGAAAGCAGAGACCAGCCCTTCCACTCCTACCAATAACAACCCACTGGTTGGGAGATTTATTTATCTGCTTGTTGATTTTGTGATCAAACCATTCTCAAATAGTATGTTAACCTAAAACAACTGCAAGACTCAGAAACATATCTTTAAAGAAAAAACAAACAAAACCCCCCAACAACCAGCACTGTTTGTGCTGTAAATAGAGCATCTGGTTTCACTTTCCTAACACTCAGAGTTGACTCGTCTTAAGAAGCGGTAGCATTAAACCCTGTGCCCTTGACTGATGAGCTGGGTTAACCATGTTTAAATAAAGGAGTGGCATTTCTCATGCTTCTGGCAGCACAGTGTGCCTTTAACCTACTGCTTAAACAGGTGCTGCCAAGGCATCCCTATGAAAAAAACACAGGACAAAAGATTCAGACCCATGAGTAAAGCCATCCAAACTGGTACTACTTTCTCACCAGAGGAGCTGCAGGACAAGTCGGGCACAGCATTTGTCTCACACATTGTCCTGGCTATGGTGACACCACTTCCTGACCCCATTGTGTTTTGATGTTTGCATAAACATAAAAGTATGCCCCATGAAACAGCCAATGCTAACAAATGGAAAAGAAACCTTCACAAAAACTGCCGCTGCAGAGCACAGTGGAATTCTGGTTGCAACAAGATGAGTTTCTTCTGTGTGTTTGTACTAGGACAGAGAGGTCACTTCAAGGCTGCTTGGCAGCGGGTGAGGATATTTTTCTTCTCACTTGTAAGCACATTTGGATATATGAGTAAGCAGTGCCAATAAGGGCCAGCTACACTACAGAAGGGGAATAGAGAGCGGTGTAAATCCTCCTCCTTGCATGACCAGTTTCATCCCACAGGCCTAATTATTCAGGCAGCCTCCAAAGACTTCTCTTGGGCAGCTTTCATCATGCATCTTCTGAGCTCTTAGGCTAAATGTTTCCTTTATGGTACCCAGTGATGTGGTTAAAAGGTCTGAGCCAAGTATATTTTACAATGTTTGCTTTCTACATGAGGTATTTTGGTATTTCTATATTTCAGATTTGAATTTACAGTAGCTGCTCCACGTATTTAGAAATTTTGTACTGTAGATAAACTCTAAATTAAAACAAACCCAGCCTACAATTTCTATAGGAGAATGTGTATCTAGAAAAGTCTTCAGACATGATGACCATATATAATCACTTTTACCTGTTTAAAATCAAATAAGCCGAAACTTTATATGGGCACATTAAGGCATAAAGTTTATCACAGTGATGTGTAAGGATAATGGGAAATATGCCTCTGAGCATGATGTCATTGAAACCAGAACCTGCACTCCCCTGCAAACAACTGAAGGGTAGTCAGAATTCCAGCATTTAAAAAATATGTTCTGAAGCATTTATTTGGATAGTCACATTTCCAAGTAACCAGAATGCATAGCTCTGTTGTTCCAGAAGTACTTCTAAATTTATATATGATGCACAAGGAAAGAACAAATTATGATTTCAACAGCTGAAAAATGCAAGTTTTTGTTCATGCTGTGTATTTCATGAGAGAAGTCCACCTATAGACTCAAGTAAAAAGGAACAATTTTATGGTCTAGTTTACTCTGTAAAATATTCTCCCTAATCCTTGTAAAAACATACTTCATGCTAATCCTTCTGCCTGAAAGCATTTTTCAGACAACTTAGAACATTTCTATCACATTTTATTAGCTTTAAGCTGATCTAATTTCTCTAATTTTCATCAGGTTTATTAGGCTCTGTCTAGATATCAGATTTTTATAGTTGATCTGGTCTTATATAAACCCCTCAAACTGGTATATTTTAATTTCCCAAGTGGACATCTGTCTTCATCTGCATCTTGTTAAATACTAAGTACCTTCCTGGCCCTTAATTAATTAGCAGCAACGACCTACGCATCAGGAAGTAATAGCATCCTATTAATGGAAATGTATAATGTAAAGTATTATCAGTCACACCATAGTAGACAGATATTTGCCCGTCCATGCTGCATGCCCTGGATGTGATATTCCAGCAACCTGTAGCCATTACACAGTGCTAGCACAAGACTAAATTCCTACCCCTTGGCTTGGTCTTTTCAATGTAAATTTCTAAAGACATTCAGAAGCTAGTATTTTGTGCATTTATGGCAGACATCAGAAACACTGTAAGTCCAAGCTTTAAATAAGCCTACCATGAAGCTCATGACAGTAGGATAACCATGAAGGCTTGTTAAACATGCAAGGCTAGAGCCTGCTGGGCACAGGAAAGCTTTGAAGCACTGGAAACTCCCCTGTTGAATACTTTGCCCTTCCAAACAAAGCTGGAAACTAGTCAGAGAGGAGAGAAGTCCCATTTCAATACCTGGCAACAGCAGTATGACTGCGTCTGCGATAAGAGACAAATTTCCAACAAGTTTTTGCTGCGTGTGCACAGAGCCTGTGGGGTCAAACCTGAGAAACCTCACTCCAAGGCATAAATGAATTGTATGTCCTACAATACCTTGCAGATGACTTTTTAATACAATCTACCATCAAATAACTGTGCAACACCTCCCACAGAAAACAACAGAAGTTTCACAGCATCTGAGCACAGATTTCTCTCATGAGTTTTCTGTAGTACTTGAATGATGACAAAGAAAAACCAGTAGAAAACTCAAGGTCCACTATTCTCCATTTGTTTGATGGAAAAAGGTCAGGCATAACTGACAGACAGATTAAGCTATTAGTTATTAAAGTACTGAAATGTAAGGCTATCTGAGATTAGGAAGATAATTCTTTGATTATCTCTGAAATCTGTGTTTGCTTGCTCTGAGAAGTCAGTAGTAACTCACCAAGGCTGTGTCTCTGGACTGGTTCTGCATCAGCATCCATAAAAAAGTAGAATTCATTTCTCCTGAGTACACTGCCATTTGATATAGTTGATGTGATGGGCAAATGATATCCTATTATTGATTCAAAGAAACATTGCACAGAAAAGGTTTGTTGCCAAAAGGTGAAACCATGCTAGACAAGGGGCTCGAGAAATGAGGCCACTGCACCATTAAGCTGAGCAAGCTGAAGCCTTGATGCTTCAGTCTCCAGGCAGCAGAACCAGAGTACAGTGTTTTTAATTCTTTGCAAAAGATATAAGACATGGGGGTGAAAAACCTTACGAAAAATGAGAACTTATCTCATTGCAAGATCCAAAAAAACAAAACAAGCATCCAAAGAGCTCCAGTACATGGCTTAAATCAGCTGTAGTATTTCAATTTCCTTAAAGTTTCAGATAAACATCTTCAGCAGAAAAATCACAAGTACTTCAGACAAAAATGTGCCTTTCCACTTAGCTTACAAACTGGAGCGCCTATAAAGGACAATCTCTCTCCTTTGGCTGATCCCCTGGTCATAGCAACTAGGGGAAGGACTGAAGTGTATCACCACTCCCAGCTCTCTTACCTTACAGGAAGGAGGATAGAGCCAGGACTGTGCTTCTTGTTTAGGTTTCCATTGCCACAAGGGTTTTTAACAGTGGCTTCTTGGCTTCAGGTCTACCATACGCGGCCATTAAAAATGGTATGCAAGAGCACTACTTCCAGGCATTTAGAGAGAACTGTGGCTATGCAGCAGGGAAACCATTGTGCAAATTAGTGCGTATAGAACAATAAATATAACACCATCCACTCTACCCTCCCTGCTAACTTGATGTTGGAAACCACCTTCTGTCACCAAAATGGAAAGAAATTCTCATACAGTCTCACCCACTGATTTTAGTGGAAGCACTAAACTACATTTAGAGAAAAAATGACAACACATTTTTCACCCAGCACTCATATTTTTCCACTGCTTTTCCTATGGTCTGAGATGTAGCAGTCTGTAAAAGCACAGTTAGATGAGCATGCTTGCTAAAGTTTCAACTTTACCTGTACTTATTTGACTCATTTGGTTTTTAAATAAGGTTTTGAAATAAGGCACTTAAATACTTTAAAGCCAACACAATATTTAGATTTGTTTAGACTGAATATAAATATTTATTTAGACATAGGCTTATGTCAAACGAGTATTCAGCTAAATTGATATAATCACTCAGAAGCATTAAACCAACTTGGGAATTCAGACAAGCCTTTGAAAAGTAAAAGCATTAACAGTGCACAAAGATTTGCAGAGAAGAATGAAATAAAAATATGGTGAGTGTAAGCAATTTACTTTTCAACGCTTTTGAGAAACTGGCCAACCTCTGGGACATCTCTCCCCCCAGTACAACCATCCTGAAGACAAAGCTATAGGGAAACTGCCGACAAAGTGCAATGGGATAAGAAACTCCTGCATTGGGTGCATTTGTTACTTCTTTGAAATGATCCCTCATGCTGAAGGTAATAACACTGGTGGGATTCAAATACTCCAGACATAAATGAAGACCCTCCCACTTTCTAGCAAAGGATTTAAACTGTTCCTATTTGCACTCTACAGTGGCTTCAGCAAAAGAGTCCGTGGTTTAATATTAAAGGACTGCAAGTATTCAAACTGAGGAGGTTGTAATTTAAAGAGCAAAGGAAGGTCACTGTGCTCAACCTCACCAGTATGTACATCATACTCACTGTCAAAGGAAGTGCTAGGGAAGGGGGACAGTTCCCTACTTCCACAGACAAAAGGAAAAAAATAAATCAACAAGACAGCTACACTACTGATTTCAGATGACACTGCTCCATCTGAGTACATCTGGAAAAACACACATCAGGCTCCATTAGGTGATCAAACAAGCATCTACCCCCTCAAAAATAGCTCTGTTCAGCAGGACCGCTGTTTGTTTATTTGAAAAGGTTCCTCAGCTTGTAATGTCTTACTCATTTCCTTCCAGTCTAGGAAGTTCAAGAACCACTGACAAAGCAGTCTACCACAGTTTGTGTTAGATTGTTGATTTCACTGTACCAGACACCAGAAACAGACCTTGTTGCACAGCAAGAACAGTTCACAGATCTTGAGGGTACACTGGGTATCTTACAGATGGCCCTAATGTAATACTTTACTGAGGTTTGTATTAACCTTTAAGCAGAAGTGGGACAGGAAAAAAAAGTCTACTCGGAAAAGTCAACTACCTTTGGCTGGAAGAATCAATGGTCCTTACCCCCTCCATCACGGCGTCAGTATGGGATGGCCATCAGTTGCAGATGCATATGGAGAAACTTAATTTCTAGTTCAAGCCAGGACTCTCTCTTTTCTACATTCTGGAGTACTGTAACACTATCCATATAAAATTCCTGCACTGATCTATGTAGCCTGACAGGGATCAGCACTTTATTAATAATGCTTTATTTAAACTTACTGAAAATGTTATTTGATTAATGAAGTCCTCTGCAAGCTTCAGAGTGGTTTGCACAAAATCACTATGGTCTGCTCTGAATGAGCTGGGTGACATAGTACCTACTGTCCCAGCATCACCAACCCTACTCAACATCTTTCGACATATGACCTTGTCCAATTAAATAAAGAGAAGGTAATTATTAGTGCTGGGTGCAGGCCAGCTCACTGAAGCAGGAGTGCTATTCTTTGAAAAACGTTTTATGCTGTTTAGCAAATTTAATGACTGGAAGCTTCCAAGAGCTTTGGGCTGTACAACATCCAATCAAGAAGCATCCAAGTGTATGGTGTTCCCTTCATACCACAGTGGGTGACACTTGTGAGGTCTTGGGCAACATTGTTTCTTTCAAAGAGATGCCTGGAAATGAATGGCTTTCTAACCAGATTCCTTCTGTCCCTAATTGTCTATATCTTAGCTGGACCCTTTTTACTTGAAAAAAGAATGGGAATTGGGACTGTGCTACTTCTACAACTTCCCCTCCCACCCTTGCTTCATTCTGGGGAATTGTAAAATCCCACTTCTTATGGAAGCATTTCAGTTGTTTTTCACTATCCTTAACTTATTTGCCAGGGTTTCTAGTTTTTTAGTGGAATATAGAGTGGGGAGAAACAGGACAGTAAATAATAGCATGATAAGTTAGAAATAAATCACTTAATTGCTCCATGCCAATTGCTAGTAAAACTACATTCCTGCATGGCAAAACCTTGATGACAGAGCCCAGTGACAGCAGAGGGAAGAAAAAGGTCTTGTCTCTTTTGTGTGAAGCTGGATACTTACAGACATTTCTCTTTGTGTATTTCAACTAATCTTTTTTTTCTGTATAAACACGAGATCTATCACATGGCCATTTCCCACTGAGATTCTCAAGTGAGCCTGTGCCAGTGCTCCCCCATCCTACCCACCCAAAGGACTTCACCACGAAAAATCCCTGATCTCTTTCAGAGGGAACAGGATGCAGAAAGAATGAATGAAATGTTTGTAAGGGCCTCATCCTATCTGAGCGTCCTTTCAGATCCCAGCCACCAGTTGGCCCTACACTGAGCTTTTTGTTCCTGGCATGTCTGAAAGAGGCCTGAGTATTACTTTAGCCTTCTCTGGTAAGTCATTCTTCAAAAGCCTTTTTTAGCCTGCTTAATTGCATTGAAACTTTTATACTAAACCTGCCAGTGTTAAAAATCTCTTCTAATGGTCTTTATTTGGACAGGATGCCAGCTCTATAGAATCATAGAATGGTCTGGGTTGGAAGGGACCCTCAAAGACCACCTAGTCCAGTCCCACTGCCATGGGCAGGGAGATCTTCCACTGCTCAAAGCCCTATTCAACCTGACCTAGTACACTTCCAGGAATGGAGCACCCCCAACTTCTCTGGGCAACCTCTTCCAGCCTCACCACTTTCAGAAAAATATTTTCTTTTCATATAACCAATCTAAACTTACCCTATTTCACTTCAGAACTGTTTCCCCTTGCCCTGTCACTACATGCCCTGGAAAAATGTCTTTCTTATAACCCTCCTTTATATACTGGAGGGCTGCTATAAGGTAGCCCCAGAGCTTTCTCTCCTTCAGGCTGAACAATCCCAACTCTATCAGCCTGTCTTTCCAGCAGTGTTCCAGTCCTCTGATCATTTCTGTGGCCCTCCTCTGGACCTGCTCTAATGGGGGCCATGTCTTTCTGTACTGGAGACCCCAGAGCTAGACACAGAACTCCAGGTAAGTTGCATTTAAATGATGTTTCCTCATTTCTAATAGCCTCTCTGACCCAGAGCATAGATGCTTCACTTGTCTTCCCCTCCACTGATCATTCAAAAACAACTCACAGACCCTATGCTTTCTCTCTCCCAGTTACCCCTGAGGTTTAACTCTCCTTGCCCCCTTTAAGAATCTTCCTCCTTATACACTGAACGCAAATACGTAAGATTTTTAGTTTTTGTACTCCATGCAAAGAAAAGCTGGAAACTGCTGCAAGTGTGCCAGGCCTGTCCTGCAGCCCTGGCTTCAGCTGAGTGCTGGCCTTTGTTCTGGCTCTGTGCACCTTCAGAAAACCACTGCTTTTATATCACGATAAGATCCAGATGCCCCAGTGTGATCCAGAACACAGACAGACACACGCAATGCCGGAGTGTGGAAGCAAATCCAGCTCACTCATGACTGACAAGCAAACACCACATCCCTTGTGTGTTCTGAAACAGCCCTTGGCACAAGTCTTCCCCAAACACACATTCAGTTTACATGTTATTTAATAATACCCTAGTATAAATTAACAGCTTTCACAAGAAAGCATCCAGTTCTGACTCCTAAAATGATTTTGGTAAACTTTTTTCCCCACTCAAGTATGGTTTGGACTAATTAGAGAGAAGCTTACTGTTCAAAAGAGCAGCCCTTCCACATTCATTGGCACACCTCAATGTGAATGGTGTTTAAGCCACTATTAAGATTTGAGATTCCATCCAATTAAACATTGATACTAAGGGAAAATTATCCTTTTAGCAGGTTACTAACACCACACTGGCTTCTGCTGCCCACATGGGATCTTGAAAATCGACTGCCTGTGTGGAGCTCAACATTTTAGACTACTGCAGAAACAGAGCAGAATTAGGAAACAATTATTGATAAGTATGACATTGTGGTACCAAAAAAGCCCTGTGGGCATGACCTGTCTAAAGAGAAGGAAATGAAGAACGCCCCCAGCTTTCATTTTTTCCTTTTTTTTCCTTGGTTGCACAGTTGGAAATTAATTCCCTGCTGTTTCATATTTCCTATACTGATTAGAAGTGTTACCAACTGCATTATTCTCCTCAAGGCCTGGATTTGCTACATGAAAGCATCTTTAGAAATATCAGGGCTGAGGTAGAGAAATAGGGCCACATTGAAGAATTCTTTCTCAATATGAGTAGTAAAATGTATTTTTCCCAATAACATTCTATACACAGCACAGAAATTGCTTTTCCACATCAAAGTCAAGACACATTCAAATAATGAGTTAGTCTAAGAACCTGAAGGATAAGTAATTTCCATTTTTAGGAAAAAACCCAGACTTTTAACAAGCAATACTGGGTATTAATCCTGGTTAACACCAAAACATGGTTTTCTGGGAAAGCTTCTGAACATCTTCTTGCCCTGCTCTCTCTGCCCTCAGGATCTGGCAGAATCAAGTACTGCACATGTCAAAAGAGCTATACATCTCAGCACAGAAAAGGAATAAGCACTTTCTTTGAGCTAAACCTCTCACTTTCTCATCTAAGGGAAACTTTAAAGCATCAATAGTATCACCCTTATTCTAAGAAATGTGTTTTACGCATGAAAGGAGCAGACTGGTTTTCTAATAGGTTTTTTTCTGCCTGGAAGAATTAAGCAGTAAACGGCTGTGCCATTAACTTGCTCAAAAATGTAAACAATCTAATTTTAGTGAGAATGGTAAAGGAAGATAAATATACTGGATTCAATTAATGCTGATTCTAGAAGCTGTAGTAGGAAGTCAGCATTTCTTAAAATTTTGTTCATGCTGAGATTCCATAAGCTCCCAGTTATTTTATCCTGTTTATATTAGTAGGCATTCTGGCACAATGGTGACCCACATAACCTCCACATTTTTTTGTCTTAGAGTTATAGTTAAAAAATAGGGCTCAGGTACAACCCTTTTTGACTTATGGCAACCCTGTTCACTGCATTGGTGTTCAGGGGTTGCTTAGTATCACATCACCAACAATAAGTACTGTTTTTTAACATTACATTATAAAAAGATGATCTTGTTGATATCTTGGGAATGAGATTTTTCCAAAATACACAAATATGCTTTTCAGTCCTGTTTTTAAAATATTAAACAGACAAACAGGAAATTAAAATAATCCATGAACTTTCTCTTAAGTCAGTCTTAAAGAGTGGTGGACTCTTTGCCAGTTTTTATGGAAATGTTTCAATACTTCTTGATCTGCTGAAGCTCTGTTCTCTATAAATGGGTTAAAATATGTGTCATCACTTAAAATATTACTTCTTTCAGAGTTTATTTCATTAATTTGCCTGAGAAAGAAATTGGTCAATTTAATGTTAGCAGTTACATGCTGAAAAAGGTCATTCTTAGCCCTATAATGACAATAAAGAAAGTAGCATTCCTAAGGTTTATTTGTCATACCAGAGTGCCATTCTCATAACTTCTGACTATGCATACCATTAGTTTTCTCTTTCTTTCCCTCCCAAATTCCAAAAACATTGAGTTCTACAAAAGTTGAACTACTTTCACCTTGTCAGCACTCAGTGGCTCTGGTCTTTTTCTCATGCTTAAGCCTGTCAGGGAAGCTCAGACTAAACATTATTATACTTATCTCCAGTAGAAACTCAATCCAAATTTCAAGCACTTGAACACACCGCTGGGCATCTCTGCACTTAGATGCCAGAGCCACCTGAATGCATAATGAAACACATGCTCTTGACTGGCAGGAGAGGAGGACACAAGCATGTGCATAACGCTGTGGTGTTTGCACTGCAGCTCTGTAGTGAGAAAATTTGTTTTAGGAATTGGGAAATCTTGGTTCAGGCTGTTAAGTGCATCTGCACCCATCTCTCTGATGATTTGCTATCAGATGCCTTTGCCTGGAGTGCCTTGATCCAGTGCTGTCAAAGAAACACTTCTACATTTATAGGAACAGACTGAGGGAAACCTGACTTCTAGCGCGTTGAGTTGCGTGGGTGACCTGGGCTCCTGGCGCAGGACCAGCTTGTGCATTTTTCCTAGTGATGAATGTAAAATGTGCAACCCATTTTCAGAGTGGGAATCTGAGCTCCCCACAGTTTAACACAAGTCATTGACCTCTATGCATCCACAAATAGGAATGGGAAAATCCCTAGAAAGGGAGGTTTCAATTACATTTTTCTCCTAAACATTCCTTGCCAACCATTTTGGACACTCCTGCTCTGCATCCTGCTTGTTCATGAATTTTGCTCCTGTGGGCTTAGTGCTCCCCATGCAGTAACTGGAAGTGGAGGCACATTATCCAAGGCTGCTGATCACACTTGAATTAGCCACTCCTCTGAACATCACAAGCCCACATCCTCCTGGTGGTCTAGTCTTATAGGTAACTGGACGGATACAGTATTTTTTTTTAAAAAAGGAAAAAAATCCACCAAAGAAAACCTCCATGTCCTGGGATACACTGTACTTCTTATTTCAGTAATGCAAAACAAAACTCCAATGTCACCACTTACCTTGTTGGAATACAACCTACATTCATGCCTTGGAAAGCAATACACTTTTATCCAGTTATTTCCTGCTGCTGGAGAGAACCCATTCTCTGCTAACCACTGCCATGAAATACTCATTTGCAAAATAACTCTTCCTTGAATGTTTGGTTTTTGTCCTGAAAAGGGATTTGGGAACAGCAGGGATACGAGCACTCTTTCAAACTCTGCATTATAATCTTTATGACAGGTTTATCATCAACCACCTTTAAACCTTTATCAGGATAACAACTTTGTCTTTGCAATAGCTCCCACAGCAGTCCTGACTGAAAATGGGGAGAACTAGGACATAAGAGAGTAATATAAGAATTATGTGGAATGAAAAAAGAGGATTTTACAGTCTGCCAACGGACTGGCAGTTGACCATGAAGATGCTGGATGCTAGTGCTGTATATCAGCAAAAAAATATCCAAAGTTCCTAAATTTACATAAGAAACGTTTCTAATAGGCACAGAACAACCAGCTCTCAGACGCTCATTCCTTCCCTTTCGCAGCTCCTGAGGAAGTCCGCAAGTCCATAGATCATCAGAGCTCTCACAGGGATAACAGGAGCAAAGCCTGGCGCCTGCAGTATGCATTTTTCGGAGTGTTGCCATGGTGATCTCCAGCACGCTTATCCCCTGAGAGCTCAGCTCAAAATTCAGAGGGAACCAAAGCAGGACAAAGAAATGACACCTAAGCAAAAGCAACAGGGAAATTATATGTAGTAAGCACACACACACACACACACACACTTCCATAGGGAAGATTTTAGAAAACAGTTATCTAAGAACTGAGTGGTCTCTAGGAAAGGTGCAGTTTTCATAGTTCCAACTCTAAACCAAGATGGTCTGCGGAATAAACCCAAGAATTTTGAACCCTGTCTCTGTTCATGGATCACTATTTGGCACGGGGTAAATCCTCAACCTCAGTACTGTAAAAATCCAGATCTGTACAATAAGAACAGAGGTCAAAGGACAGCTAAGCAGATAAAAAGAGAGAGAAGCCTTTTAATGTAACACTGCAGACCGGAACAGATAACTACATAACCAGAACATGACGTTTACTTTTTATAACATTCTATTTTCCTATTCCATGAAAAGAGTTAATAAAACAATTCTTCAGTATTTGAGCAATTTAATCTTTTACTCACTGCTTTAAATCATCTGTTGGCCCTTATGTCAGTTATACTATCTTACATACTCTCATCAAAAGGGAATTACGTTTGTGCAAACGAGAAAGCAACACTCATGTCAAGCAATGTATGATCTTGATATATAGCTGAGAAACCTGAATATGGTGCTTTCACTCTAAAAAAGTGCTGTGTTATAATGGCCATACACATAAAAATAAACTGTCAAGAAGAGACACCAAAATTAAAAATCTGGGCCATGTCAGATATGTCACAGTCTGGAAAAATTACCAAATTGAGAGTCATTCAATGTTTTGCCACTAGGCAGTATGTTTTAGTCAGGGCTCATTATCAGATATTACCAAGTCCTTTTGTACCTAAATGAGCTCAGAGATTAGTTAATCCCACATAGCTTGATGCCTAGCTACTTGCATTCTTTCCCCCAAATTATACTCTTTTTGTTATTACCTTTTTTCTTATTAGTGGACTTATTTCTTATTTTCTTATTAATGGACTTTGTTAGTCCTCTCCACATCCCCACCTACTAAATCAAGAAATATTTAATCACATTATGAAAAGTTGCCGCCTCCTGAACAAGCTTGGAGCTTTTCAGTCAGATCTACTTTACTTTCCATGAAACCTTTCTGAATTGGTACAGCACTAATCACTTCAGCGCTTTACTCCACTCCCTCTCACAATTTTTGGTGTGTAGTCTGTTGCTTATGACCATAGGCAGCACTTGACCTACTGCCTTTGGACTAGTGTCTGATGCTCATCACTGCAGAAGAGAGGATATTCATGGAGCTTTGGTTTCTTCAGTGTATTCACATTTTCACAATCCCAATGACAATGGAGAGAAAAAGGTTTGTGCAGCGTAAATTGCTCGAGTGTCCATTTGTATGATGCACAAGCGTTTATTCATTACACGTGTCCCTCCACACTCAGGTCACTTGGCTGGAGTCTTTGTTACTCACTCAGTGAGTGAACTCTGTGCTTTCCCAGGCTATAAACAACCTGGTTTTCAAGCTACCACAGGACGAACAACTGTGGGCTGCAGGAAGGGCTACAATCTTTGGTATTCATCATTTTATCTTTAGCTTCTCTTCCAAAGGGTGCTGACATTCGCCTTGAGCACCTTCCCTGTATTTTAAGCTTTCTTGATCCCTTTTAACAGTGACTGATTTATTTCCTCCATACACTGGTATTTCTGCTCAATTGCAGGGAAAGAGCTTGAACTTTAACAAGATCCCTAGAAAATCACTGATTGCAGTAGACATAATACTATGGTTCTTACATGCTCATACCTTGATCCCTTCAGGGAAGGGATTTATTTACTGTGAATAAAGATGAAGTTTGATAGACAGCCTTCAAATTAAAGCAAAAGCCAGAAAATGTCTGATTACTTGTGGAACCAGCATTTAACAGCTTAATATACTCTTTATTTAGATATCTTTTTGCATATTTTACCCATAATGAAAGCAAACTTGTCGTGAACAAAATCATCAAGATTGCTCACATGCTGACAGACAAGAATTTTAATAAAATTTGCTCTTATGAGATCAATTTGTACTAACTTCCATCTCTTAAATGCTTATGCCTTTACCAAGGCAAATCGAGACCCTAGTGCAATTCCAACCACTTTCAGAAAACAGTTGTATGCTGTAATGTGCATCCGCTTAGGGAATTTGCTTGAAAAGCCCTACTTTACTTACTGTAACAGCATGCACTCTACCACCCACTACTTGTATGACAATATTTTACAAGGATACGGCAAAACTTTAAAACATAGGGACGAATTACACACACAGAGGATGTCAAATATTTACCTTGCCCAAGTATGTTAGATGGATCAGATTAATGCTGAAGACAACAAATGTAGTTCAATTTCAGTAAAGGAGTTGGCAGAGTAAGACAAGCATCACTGCGGAGATGCTTGCCTCAAAATCATGTGTTGCAAAACATACGATGTGCCCCTCTCCACTCCCCACCACCTGCCTTTCCTCTCCCACACTAGTCAGCAATTGGGGTCACAAGCAAGGCTCCTGTCAGCTGCTTAACAGACACATAAGGAAGATCATAGAAAGCTGAACAACGCACTTGGAAAATCTCCTTTTTACTCTACTGTCCCACAAGGTCAGAGTTTCAGTTTTATCTAATGAATGTAACAGTAAGTGGCTTGCCCTTCTCTCTACAGGTTGTCTTGCCATTAATTTAAAAGGAAAATCTTGGGTGAATGTTATACTTTGCCTGACATCTGAGCAGAACAGTTGATAGCTGTTTTATCACTAGAGAGAATCTATGTTGCCTCTAAGTGCAGTAGCCCCTTGCTCTGAAAGGTAAATCTCAGCTTTGATCTAGTAGTGGTTTGCAAGAGGTGGTGAGAAGACACTCATGGAGCTGCTCTGCAGGAACTACCCATTTTTATGCTCCTGGCTGGCTTAGTTTTCAGCTCTTGCCTAAGCTTGAGTTTTGTGGCACCTATGGAAGTGCTGGCAACCAGTAGCCAGGGGAGATGGGAGAACCACTCTACCTTGTACTAGCGTGGACTGGTATGCAAGAAAGTGACTGTAAAAACATGTTCTGACAAAATTTAAGTAAAAAACCTTCAGTAGGTTTCCCGCAACTGGAGAATGAAATGCTGTTTGTCACCATGTCAAAGACAGCAATCTTATGGGGGAAGATGTTATCTCTGCTGATTCTTCTTTTATGAGAATAAACACCTGCTTTTGTATAACTATTTTTGGTGTAGCACATTTACTCACAATAAGGTTAGTACATTCAATTTTGCTCAAGTTGTGCAAAATAGATATATTTGGAATATTTTCCTTTATTTAGTTTGTTTGGGGTTTTTTTTTGTTTGTTTCCATTCCCCATCCACATAATTTACTTGTTCTTTTCCTTCTGGTCCTATATATACTTCAAAGACATTTTCAAAGAAGAAGTTCTCTCAGCACAGCTTTCCCCCCAGCTGTAAAAGCTTTGCTCACATATACCTCCCTTAGGAGAGATAACTTCTTTGCATAACGCTCCTTTAGGCAAAATCTGTAATCATGCAAACAGGTAGAACATTCCCATGTGGTGCAACTCAAGAAGGAAGCATACATATCCTGCAAAGCAAACCCAGAGTAACACCACAAATATTTATACCCCAGATAAAATCTATATCCTGCAGATTGGACTAAACAAATGCTACCCATTATATCTTTCAAGGCAATCAACTGAATAATTCACACATGGATGGATGACCTGATTTGAGTTCATGAAAGTGTATGAAAAACCTGGCAGTGCAATGAATTAGCTCTACTGACCACACATACCTCCCTTTCCTAGAACCATCCCAACCTTTGAACAGGATCTTTTTGGCTTGTGGCCATGAAGAGCTCTTTACAGTCATTCAATTTTTGGATACTTTTAATGATGCACTGGTAACCAATGCCACCACAGAGCAGAAACCAAACTCTTCCAGTGTCTTCTGTAGGGAATGATATAGCTTACATTTTCTAAAGATGCTGACTGTAAAAAGTGCAGGAGGATTTGAGAAATCTGCTCCTAAACTCCTGTTGTACAGTATGTTTCTGCTTGTTACAATGGAAATGGTATTGTCTGTTTTATCTCTCTGAGTACCTTGAAGAGCCAAACAGCCTGTAGCTTATGGGAAAGACTGCCAAAGCCAAAACTGTNGACAGTCTCTCTCCTCCCCAAACAAACAACAAAAAACCAACCAAAAACCTCCAAACCAAACCCAAACCTCAAGCTCTAAAAAACATGCTCCTTGAAAACCACGGCAGGTCCATTTAGCCATCTGGAAACTTCCAGACACATTTTAAAGAAAACACTGTCTGTATATAAACTAGAGTTGCAATGTTTTGCAAACTCTTAAGTTCCTGGGGACTGTAATTTGATACAATTCAGTTAACTAGTTACAAATTAAAGCGGTGCAATATTAGGGAAAACCAGCAAGGATAAACAGGACTATATTTTACATATCTCTGGAAGATTTCTGTTTACAAAGTCATTAGCTTAGTGACTGACAATGAGGAATTTCCTATATAAATCCAGGTATTTTTATGTCTTGATATTACTTCGTGACATTTTGTTTGATCAAATTGCGTATTGCAGCAACACTAGAAAATTGCCCAGCTGTCCAGAGGAATGGCTATTTTTAAATACAATGTATTTTGCACCATATTAATTGAATAAAATATGGTTGTGGCTTGCTTTGAATTTAGTCCTAAAAATTATTAAGCAGACAAGTATTTAATTGTTACTTTTGCCCTTGTTAAATCCTTTAATTAAATATAACATTAATGGAGCTAAAGATTATTATAAAGATTTTTCTCAACTAATATATTTAAATGCATTAAAGCAGGGGAAAAACAAAACAAGAACACAAGCCAGACTTAATAAATAGATTCATATAAATTAAAAATTTAGCATTAAAAGTAACACTGTGAATGCAAGAGGCATTTTTCCATATTCACTAGCACAGAAGTACCAGCACAGGTTAAGAGCAGTGGAGGTGGTGTGTTCCACACAAACCAGTGCACTGATCAAACAGTTTCCATTTAGCAAAGTAACAGACCAGTTCATCTAAGATAACTGCTTAAACAACATCATTGCTATCACAAAGCAAGAGGATGCATGACAGGTACAGTGCAGAAGTCTTATGCTATGAAGAGCCCCATAACACATGTGCAGCCAGGCTGCTCCAGCACCAAACCCAAGGGGATCAGTAGCACCAAGGCCTCAAATGTGCTCTTGCAGAAGCCCTGGTCTGAAAGTCAGGTGAAGGAGTGAAAGTCAGGTGGAAAAGTGAAAGTCCTGTGCAGGGAGCTGGGAGCAGCATGGGTCCCTATTCCAGCCTGCAAGATGGAAGGCATCTGAGGCAAAGGGGTGGCACTGCTCTGTCTCCCCCAAGGAGAACTCCTCAAACCCTGCTACTGGCATTTTCTAAGCATGGAGAGTGTCTCAAAAGTTAATTAGACATGAAAGGAACGAGGCCTTCTAAAACTGTTTGTTTATTACTAATTGCACAGTTGCTACAGGCATAGCATTCAGAGGCTTCCCTTGTACTGACAAGCAAACAGCAGCAAGATCATCAACAAGAAAAGCAGAAGAACAGTGTCTTTATCTGTGCCTGTTCACACTGGTACTGTTCAGTTGCCTAAAATTAAGGTGGGGTGAGAAAGCTGATTTCATGGACTCCAACGTCTGCAGCTCCATGAAAGGGCTCACTTTGGCTCGGAGTCAAGGGTTTATGGAGACAAAGCTAATGTAGTATCTGGGAATGACACTAAAAATTATATTTAAACTGCAAAATCAATGCTACAGTCAATGCTGACAAATGATTTGCAACAGAACTCCCTAAGTCTGTAACCCATTTCCTTTTCTGAGCAGGGGCAATTCTCAGTTTTTGTTGACAGTAAGAAACTTGATGCAATACGTTCACTTCTTTGAGAGTGTAGAGTAGTACCCCAAATGGACAACCCAACCTGCTTATTATATAAAATACCATGGGCTCACACATTGATTTGAGAGTCTTACAGGTGTTATCTCCCAGTCTCACCATGAATTAGGGGAAGGAAGCTGCTACAATGTGGGTGATAACCAAGCATTCACCAGCCTTTACAGGAGGAAAAGGATGACAGTTTGGGCTGGTACCTTCAACAGAAATTTTTCAATCAATCTCCTCTTTGCATCCCCACAAAATTGACATTACACCAAAACTTCAAATTTGGCTTTAGCATGACAAAGAACTGATGGGAAACCCTATTTTACTGCACCTAGCTTTTCTACTGGTTTTGCTAGACTTGCGTAAACTGCTTTTTGCTTTCTCTTGATGTAACTAGGATGCAGTAGCCCCTGCCAAAAATAACTATATTTTACTTTTCCTTCACAATTCCCTTGCAGAGGTCCACACTGTTTTAATCCTGTAGCATCACATGTCCTTTTAATCCCTGCCTACATGTTTTAACATTTCAAACACATGATTATTTATAAGCAAAAAGCCACCGGGACTTTGGTGAGGCAAAGTGGTTTAGTGGAGACTGAAACTGGGGAGGAGGGAGAGGGGAGGGTGAGTCATCATTTTGTATTTTTAATCCTTCACTCCTCTTCTGTCGGGCTTTGTTACAAGCAGTAGCACTTATTCACTTTGAGCAGGGCCAAGACAGCAAACAAGTCCCCTGAATTTGAAAGCCAAACAATTCTAACTCCTAATTCAGCCATGCATGCCTGCTCCAGGCTGTTCAATCTCTTGAGACCTCTTTTTGTAGTCTAGCCTTTTCCCTCCTTTAAGTGTCAGTTTATAGACGACCATTGGCGAGGGTTTTGTACATTCCCACCTGCTCCTGCAAGAGGGAGAACAGGCTGGGATGGAGTGACGCCATCCTTAAGTTTCATGCCATATTCAGGGCTGGGCATTGCCACACTGAACAGAGCAAACAGGTTACAAAAACTGTTTGCACAGACAAAGCAAGGCACTTGACAACCACCACCGCTCCAACTAAAACACCATTTGGAAGCAAGTTGCACTGCATACTGAAGGGGAGACAGCACTTGTTCAAAATCCACTCTCCTTTTCAATCATTGCTCAATAGAGCAGCAAAAAATTTGTCCTCCAGTCCAATTATACTACTCGGCTGACGCTGTAACAAAAGGAGAAGGAGTCATGACAGAAATAACAAGGTAACCTGCATCTTTAATGGGAGCAATTGCAGAGGGTAGAAAAATGAATTTCTCTCACGTGCCATTTTCCTTTCTACTTCAAGCACCCTCTCCCTCTCTAAACACTCCTATATCTCATACCTTTTGCAGTTCCACTGAGAAACAACCCTTTGCCTTAAGCTATGAGAGCTGGGCAATGCAGTGGTTTGAGTCCAGCCTGGGATTTAACAGCATATAGGTTCCAGCTCTAGGCTTTCAAAGGCTGGTTAAGTTTGGAAAAAGCCTTTTAAGTGTGAATACTTCAGATTCAGCTGTCATATATACTCATGTTTCTGTACCAAAATAGTAGAACTTGGTTTCAAAAGCATGAATACTCTTGAGTTCTATCTATAGTTTAGGACAATTAAAGAATATGAAGAACCTTTGAGAATTAGACTACTTATTTCAGTAAATTAACTAGGTAGCAACTGTGAAAATGCTGATGTTAGACAGTATTTCACCTTCCTGGGCTATAAATGACTATAATTTTTACTTACCTGACAGGTGTGTCATGAGAATTACCTAATATTGACACTTTGATCTTTAAAATGCTTTGCCAAGTATTAATTAAGGAAGGATCATTTTGCATTTAAAATAGCTAGTATTTTGAAGCTGAATTTGTCTCCATCCCTCTCCTAAAATGGTAAAGAAGCTGTTGTTTGTTTTTCTACATATTCCCCAGGAGATCATTTCAGAGAAACACGAGAAAGAAGGACTGACATATGGGTCTGCATTTCAAGGAAGATGACAGACTACCTCTAAATAAAAATCTGTGTTTTGTTGCAAGAATCTCTTCTGAGGGTCTTGTAGCCAGACCTGCAGACTTGTATAAGAGTTACTGAATTAGAGAGAAAGGACACCCATACCTTCCAATAGATCACATTTTTATGACTAATACACAAGTATTTTTTATAAGGCAGATCTCAAAGTAAAGTATGAGAAGTACATAACATGCTGCAGATACTCAGGTACTGTAGATACTGGTGAAACGTGGCCTCATTTCTCCAGAGGGAAAGGTGCCAACATATGGGCAAAATTCTATTATAGTTCATCTGCAGCTAGTGATATGAAATACATATAAAGCTGTGCAATGGTTTTGTTAGATGGGTCATCTGTGTAGGCTTTTGCAAGAGGAAGACGGAGAGCCAAGGCTTGCCTGTGGAGCCAGCTCTCTGACAGTCACTCCATGCTCGATAATAGGAGCAGAGTAAGGGCAAGACTGACACCATGGGCACTCTCATCATGAAGATCTAGGAGCAAAGGGATGACATTTGGTCATTACATGACCCAGTGAATACAAACTCAAATTAGAGGGAAATAAAAGATTGTATTTGATAGTATATGAGTAAAGAGCAATATAAATAAATAAGGCTCTAAATATGCTGTTCTGCACACCCCGAAGAGATAATTATGCAGGGCTTTCCTCTGGTTGCTACTGCTGCTGGTTACAGCCTGACCTGGTGTCACAGGCTTCTCAAGTAGGTAGTGCAGAGATGCCATCTCTTCTGGAGCTGCAGTATTCTCCTTAACATTAGCCAGGCAACAGAGGGAAGACAGAACCCAAGGGAAAGAAAAAAAGACAGGACACAGAGATGGCTGAAAACACATGCAGGAAGACAGATGTAACATATATGTAGTACCTTGAATGCACTTTAGGGTGTGAGGGTGACAGCAGCAGAAATTCTGTGGGACCATTTTGCAATGTCATGTTCTCACCCACTCCCCAAGGCAGGCAGAAGAGATGAACAAATGTGACCTAATATTTTGGTGATTAAAGTCCTATGTATCTAAAGATGTGTTTCAGAGATGATTCTGGGGACTCAAGTCTGATTGATTGTCATACCTTAAATTAAAGTTCCTTATGTGAATCCTTCATGATAGTCTCTATTATGGGTGATTTTTTTCCTCTCTGCCTAATTTCATGTACAGCATAGACATTACTTAATGAATTCCTCAATATTTATTTTTCTCCTCAAGTGTGGCTCTATACCTTATTTACTATGTTTCCAAATGCTGCTGAGAATTATTTATAGTATTCACAAAACAGGAACCAAGATCTTATAAACAACAATTAATTTTACAATAACCATTTGTATCCTGAAACGAAGATGGGCATTTTTGAGACAGGCATGATTTTTGAGAAAATAATTTATAATCCTAAAGGTCTGAAAACCATCTCTGTAGATCTTCCAGAAAGAACCTTCCTACCAGGCAGCAGAGCTTAGTGACAGCGCATGACATGACATGGTCCTCACTCTTCACAAGGGTGTTTGAACTAGGCTATTTTTGGTGCCAGTGCATACATTTTACATAAGAAATACTATTGAGAACAGTGAACAAACCACTCAGTGCTACATTAAGAACTTGTTCCTGGGATCACAGATTACAAGATGTGCAGTGAAAACCTAATTTTGGTATCTAATCAGGGCTGAATGTTCTTCCCCTCATCCTATGCACTTTCCTGTCTGTGCTCCACTTGATGGTGCCTGCTCCTGAATTCCTAAGGTACACACTCCTCCTCCTCCTTGCAGCCACTGCACCAAGATTGTTTTGATGTATCATCACTATAATCCAACACAATTAGCTATTTATCATCCCCTCCAGTTCATTTTACATTTTTGTTAGCCTTTCCTTATTTTTCAAGCAGGAAAAACCCCTTTACTCTCCCCATTTCCCCCCTCCTCTTCATCAGGTGAAGAAACACTGCAAACCAACATTTCACTGGATTCCTACTTTACCTTTTATCTCTTTAAAAGGTCATTCCAGAAGTTTATTGGATGAGAATGAGGAAGAACAAGGTAATTCCACTTTCTGGCTTTATGGGTAGCGAAAGCCCAAATCTTACCAGTTATCCCCTCAAACCGTATATTCAAACTCAAGTTTCAAACACAAACCAAAATTTTTAAATAAATATCTCTGAGTGTGCTACGTCAAAGTGGATAATTGTAAGAGGCGGTGCTGAATTTCACACTTTCAGGGCTCTACCTCCAGTTTGTGAGTGGCCACTGGTAAAGCCACTGCTCCTCTTGGTTCCGATTAGGTGCTTTGTTCCCTGTCTTTGGCTCTTCTGATTTTGTATATAAGAATATCTCCATAGCCACTTTTGTGATACAAAACTAAAAGTAGATATGAACTTTTTGTTTGGTTTGGTTTGGTTTTTTGTTTGTTTGTTTGTTGGTTGGTTTTTTTTTCCCACATAAACTTGTTAGTTTGGCATTACTGCAAAAATCCCAGCCAATGTGAGTCAAATTAATTTTTGAAAACTACTGAAGTTTTGAAGTATAAATCTCTAATTTTAATGTCAGGTGCAAGAGCCAGGTCAAGAAGAAGATTTACATTCTGGAGGGCTACATGTGCACAAAGTTAAAATGTCAGAAAAATAACATAAACTGGAGATCGCATTTATTTTTGCATCAAGGACAAAGTGCTAGCATCCATCTCTGCAGCAGGATGTGTTTATTCCTCTGCCAGTTTCACGATCAGTTGATAATCATGTTGCCAATATTACACTCCTCAGCTTCCTGAAATACAGCTCTGCTTCATATCTTTTAACATACATACATGAAATGACATTTTAACAGGAATATTTTTTATAGCCCAACCCATACTCAAATGGTGCTCTCCTGCTAAACAGGCACTTAAAAACTACAAACAAGATCCCTCCAATATTCTGTTTATTTCACAGAAAAGGGGAACTGAAGATAACCCTTAACAGCTTTGTCTAGTTTCCTGGAAGAAACAGTTGAAGATCAAGTTGGAAAGACAAATGAGGAAGTAATTAAAAGAAAATTGTTATATGTACAAGCTTGTAACACACACATGACAGTCAAGTGTCACTGGCCTGAACAGAGTCATTTGAGATGTACTTTTAGGACCCTGAAGCATCTGAAATGACTCATCCCAGTAGATTACTTCAAACTGTGTATTTTGTTCAATACATATCAGAAGGTCTTAGGGATTTGATTTTATATCTTATAAGGCTACATACCTTTCAAACTAGGCCAGACACCAGTAATATAAAAAAATCAATGCACAGCTTAGTCTGTAAATCTTTTTAACAATCAACAATTTAACAATCAACTTGATTGTTAATGTTGTTAAATCTGAGGATCTTCATTTCAAGCAATCCTATGTCAATAGAACTCTATATAAACCAGGCAGCACTTTGTTTGCAGTTTCTGCAGTATCTCTGTTTCTGTTCTATTGGTCAGCCAGTAATCATTGAAGACAAGTTTATAAAAGTTGAAAGGCTAAAATTAACCCAGCTTGTTAGACATTTAAAACAGGATCGCTGTCCTATTTGATATCTAAGTCATGAATTCTATACTTTATTCAGCATTTGGAAAAGCTTAGTTGACTGTTTCCAAACTCCTCAGTTAGGCTCTGGGAAAAGGAAGGTGAGATCGTGGGAAAAATATCATATGAAGAAGCACTGGAATGAGTCCGTGGCAGCTAGAAGTTCATGACTGTCACTGCCCTGCACAGCAGAGCCACTCAGAGTCTCCTGGGGTGTGCTTGCAGAGATATGGCTTTGCTTCAAGCACAAATATGTATGTACATATACACATGTGCAGGCACACAGTGAATTCATATTATTGTGAAATACAGCTAGGGAAAGCTATTAATTTAAGAAAAATAATGGGGTATTCATCAGCAAAGTAGTAGTTTCAAAAGGTTCTAGAAAATGAACCAAAACTTTTATTGTTAGAGAACTATTGACTCCAGGTTTGAAAAAGTGACCTCAAGTGAGCAATGATGCACTTAGCCTGGAACCTGCAGCTGCTGTATTTCACTCTAAATTGAATTGCCAATCCACAGTGCAATCTCACATCTTTGGGGCAAGTATACTGAAAAATACTGTATACTGGCTGCATTATTCCAAGTTAGACTAAATGCCTCTAGAAATGGAAAATATGTCCACATTAATGAATTTAAGAATTCCTGTGGGTATTTATACAGGGGTAGTGGTTGAATTTTGTTTTTTCTTTTTTTTTTTTTACTCTTTAGGGACATTTAGTGACAGCTTCATGTTGACATTTTTCCTGTGAACAATTCATAAGCATGCAGGTGACTAAGAGGATATGGCCCCATTAAAAGCATTTAGGTACATATAAGCCTAAAGCCCCCCACTGAAAACCATGTAACAGACATTCTATACCTCACACACATGTGCACAATGATCAGATCCTACCTTCTCACTATACTGAAAGTGGGTTTTTTTGGTACATTAGGCTGCTAATTTATAATATCACCAGTGTCAACGGTTTGCAAATGTAAATAATTGACACATGTTGTGAAATACTTACATTCACTTTTCCTCTAAATCTTCTCTACAATCAAGTTATTTTCCAGGACAGTGTTTAATCTTCTTACTAAATAAAAGAAGGCAACAATTAAAAATATATTCATATGCATTAAGCTATGCTCAATCACTTCAAATTTATGAACTTTAAAATATGAATTTAAGATCATCTATAGTGTCCCATAAACTGGTAATTTGGTTATACATAGTCAGTTTTATTACATTTTAAACACAACTTTAACGTGCCATAACTTTCAATCCTGAAGCTAAATGAGGCAATATTCTGCATTTCAATAGCTGCTTGGATAATAAATCAGATGGACAGTTGCTCACATATGTACAACTAATTACTGAAGAACTGAAAGCTCAACTGATATATTACCAGAAAGAATGCCTGGCATTACAGCTGGATTATTGTACGATTTGGTACTCCTCTAGGTAGACCTTGAACACACTCTCATCAATGGCAGTACTCGGCACCTCCCACAACCAAACATTTAAGAATGGAGGAGAAACAGTGTCTGTCCCTCTAGGGAAGAATAAATTACCATCTGATATTCTTTAACATCACTATATGTATATCAAAAAAGTGACAAAAAATGGTCATGTAGATTGTCCAGCATGAATGTGAAGATGACGACTGTCCTCAAAAAATATCCCAGGCAAAAGGCATAGTGAGTGCTGAATGCCTCAACCTATTCCTTACACACAGCTATTTCTTAATTACTTCCTAGCAAAGCATGCAATGCACAATCAAACAGTTTGCAGTAAAAGCTAACGCATGCACTGAAGAGATCATGGCATGGCAGTTCCCAGGGGAAGGAGACCAAATGCCTGGCAAAATCCACCACCTGTTCTCCAAAGGTGTCTCATCTCAACTGAACATGATTTTGAGACTCGCATAACACTGACTTCTCATGGAAGAAAGATACAAACATCAACAGCATTATTTTCCTTTCATGTTCCTTGAGGCTGCACAGTACTAAACTAAGTTTATTTTGATAATTTTCCTTGGGATTTCATTTCCTGTGTTCATACGCTATATCTTGTTGCTGTGGGAAGACATTCCTTAAGACTAGGTACATTTATCGCTTCACAGGGAAAAGCTGTTTGAGGGAACCTGCACACTCACCGGGTAGCAGATGAACACTGATACATGGCAAAATTGTGAGATGAGGGACATGGGAGAAGAGCTGGGTGAGATATTTAGACCACAGCTGCATGATATGGACTAACTAAAGAGGGCAGGCTTGGGTTGGAACTGAGGAAGTTCACAGAAGGGAAGTGTAAGCAGCCAACTCAAGAGACAAACAGACAAAAGAAACTAGACTTTAGGACCAAGGGAAAGGGCAGGTTTCTTTTGACATCTTACTGAAAAATGGAAAAACAGATCTAACTTCAGCATATAAAGGAAAATTCAGAAGCAAAAGGAACTGCAAAGGGATATGAACCATTATGATACAGCAGCCAAGAAGGAAGGAGGTGGAGGTAGTCAGCAAGGAAACAACACTTGATCCTGCTGAGAAGTTTCCTTTTTATATCCATGTTGCCTCTTAGGAGCATTTTTGCAAGCATTGCTGAACAGTAATTTAGGCACATCTTGCACAGTTTGTTCACCTCCCAACTTTGCAGATGCAAGAACTGAAGTGCATGGAAATCAATATTTGGCTGACTCTGGAAAACGAATCAAATGCTGTCAACGCAGGCTGTTGTGTCCAGCCAATAATAAAGGTGCACCTTATCCTAAAAACATCAGAAATTTATTTATTGGAAGTAGAAGTTCAACCATAACCCAGGAACTTATGTAGAGTCATCAGACTACTTATGTGCCAGTTCTCATCTGGGTACACCGGGCAATTTAGTCTGTAGCTGGTAATAAGCTCTGCCAGGAAATGGTGCTAACAAACTGTATTGAATTTTCTATGTTATAAAATGAACCCTTTTTCATAAGGGGCTTGGGATACAAGCCAGAAATCTCACTCATTGTTTCCCTGTGTATTCAGACTAAGTCATCTGATTTTCCAGGTTTCTCCACTCAAATGGTACACTGCTTTGGATGGGTTTAGATGGTCACAGGAGGTACCATCTGCTACAAGGTTTCTTAGTTTTATTTTTTCCTTCTGCTAATAGCACAGCAGTATGTTAAGTATCTTATATTGGAACACCATGAGGAACTGGTCTTTCATGGTAAGGGTTTGGCCAGCTGGCCAGTCAAAACGGATTGCTTGAACTAAAGGAACTTCAATACACATTTCTATCACAGGTCCTCTGACAGCTGGAGGTACTTGCAGACTGATATGAAATTAAAAGTACTTGGATGACAAAAGGGAGTTGTTCTATAAACCTGAAAGAAACATGAGCACAAACAGAGCAAGTGGTTAGAGAGATGCTCACACAAGCCAACTTCAGTCTAATAAGGCTAACCTTCCTACTTCTTCTCTCTCCATTGGCTTGACAGAGTCCTGCCATGGATTGCCTCCTGAATTATAAATGAATCATCCCTGAGCTGCTTTTCAGAAGGGACTCCCTCTCCTAACTCTTTAGGAGGAAAGGATGAAGACCACCTTGTAAGAGTCATGCAGTTAAGACCATCAGGAGACCTCAATAACTCAGCAGAAACAGGACAGCTATGAACAATCTCCCCATCCTCTCCCTCATCAGGCATCTGCACTTTTGTATTCAGGGTTGAGGGTGCAGATACCATAATTTCCAAAAGATGATAAACTCAGGCTGATGGGTTGTGTCCAAGTGCAAAATTTTGCAAGAGGATAATGTGCTGCCCTGGCACCGTGACCGTCAGGGAGACAGTGGCTTTTGAAAGCAGCAAGGAACAAAGTGTGGTACTTGTTCTGCAGTGTCTAAAGCTGATGCTGCTGTAAGTAGGAGACCATAGTGAGTGCTTTTTATTTTTTTTTTTTTTAAATGTTTGCTTCTAGAGCTAAAAACAGATCATAAGCCACATTTCTCTGAGGGAGGCTTTTATTTGTTTGTTAAAAAGGGCAGGCACTGGGTCAAGGGTAGAAAGTTGTACTATCCGGTTCCCAGACACAGACTTTATTCCCCTGAGCCTTCAGCTATATGTAACATATGGAACAGACACTTTTCATACAGACTTTTATATGCCCATGGAACCTTCATCCGGCTGTTGAGCTAACAAGCACAGTGCCCTTGATAGGACGGAGCATGTAGGATGAAACTACATACTGGTTTTTTGAGCTCCATTTTGAGAATAGGTCTTCATGTTTCAGTGCAGGGAAGGCAACGTTACAACACACACACCCCGTGTCCATATGGAAACAGGATATAGAATTTGCTATTACAAAGTCTGGGGTAATACCAAATGTCAGCCTAATACTCTAAATATTGTAGTATATTTACAGCTCTAATTAACTCACTATCCCACTACTACATTCCAGTAGCTCACCAATGCAGTATCTTCCCTCACCTGTGACTCTAGCTTATGTGGATCTTGGTCATCTCCATTCTGCCTTCTCCACCTCCTTGACCACAGACATTAGAGTCCACTTCTAGCACATGAACTCCAGAGCTTTTTTACTGACTTCTTTTCTCCTCCACTTGGCTTACTACTATTCTCTTAACTGGCTTTAGACAGCACTTTTTCAGAATGTGAAGACACCTCTTTTTTTTCTGAAGCCTCCCCCCTTATTCTGAGAGCAAACAGGGACAAGGACAGCCACTGTGACACACCACCTCCATGCAAGGACCTATTTGTGCAACCTGCTGGTGGTCCCAGCAATGCAAGATGCTTGCCACGTAAAAAGCATCACCTAGAACAGGCGACAGGAGATAGACCAGCACTACACAGTGGGAAAAAAGTTTACTCTTAGTTTTCCAGGAATTCAACATAATATGTGGGAATGGATTAAGAATATAACTGATAATACCTTGAAATGATGCAGAATGTAACTGATAAGACCTTGAACTGATGTTTTAATATTGCTTAAAATGTATGTTTACCTTTGCCATGTATGTCCTCCCCCCGGAATCCATGTGTTCCCTTTCCCAGAATCCATTTGTACCACTTCCCCGACACCATGTGCTTTTCCCAGAGAGGCTTTGCGACCCTTCCCCAGGGAAGAAAGGGGGGTGACCCATCTTGCCACCTGAAACCTTTCCCCGCCTATATGTTAATCCCCTCATCCCTGTTGGCCCAAAGCCACACAATACCTTTTCCCCCATTGGAGAATCTGAACCCCCTCCAAGGGAGTATAAAAGGTCCCTGCTTCCTGAATAAACTCTCTCTCTGCTCGGACCCTCTCCAAGCTGCTGTGGTGTCTTGGTCCTTTGCCCAGCGCTCAGGCACCACGTGGCCGGGGGGGGAACCAGGGGAGAGCACCGCCTCCTCTCCTAGATACATGGACTGGAAAGTCTAACCTAGGAGACTAATATCATACCACTGCGACCATCACACCACCAAACACTCCAATGAGGCTCTACACATATATCCACCCGGATAATAGTACTGGCATAGCCAAATTTTAAAATTACCCAGAATTCAAAATTAACCAAAGCTCACAAGTTCAGTTTTCCCTTCTTTTTCCTACTCCTTCAAAGCCTTAAAATGATATTACTATTTCCCTCTGTTCTCAATTGTCAGGGAATTGTCTTTTACTTTTATCCTTTGGCCTCTGTGGGCCAGGGAAAAGTCACATAATCATATTGGAAAATGAAGCCGATTGCCATCTATGTTTGTGCTGACCTTAAAACTCACTATAAACACAGATCAGGTAGATCAGTTTGCATTCGCCAGCAGCTTTCAAAATACTGAGGTTGCTTAATCATTTCAAAATACCAGTAAGTATTTCAATGACAAGACTTTGTAGGAATCTTGTGTTATTCTGGTGTTGTGCAGAATTACAGGTAGCTCTGCACTCACCATAAGATATTCCACAGCTTCTGCTTTGGCTTAAAACATCCCCAGCAACACCAACCACTCCCCCTTCACAAAACACAGCTGTTAATTACTAGCTAAAGAACACAAAAATTTACCAAAATTGTCCTCAACCATTACTCTTCAATCAAGGTAAATGGTGTGACATCCAAGGACACAGCTTCAGAGCCTCATGCCTTAAAAAAAAAGAAAATCAGTATCTGCTACATTACATTCCCCCTTTCATCTTCATGCCATTGAAGGCATTCCACAGGCAGTTTTATTTTTGACAGCACTGATTTTCAATCGATCTGCTCTGGCTTGGATTTGAAATAGGATACTACATGAAATTGGATCCTGGGAGCCTCAAACATGCCCAGGCTTGCATAGGAGTTTAAACAATAAGAAAAAAGAAGGGTTTTTTTGAACACCGGGTGCTAGTAAAACTGATTTTAAAATGCCCCTCTATTTCTCTTGACTGAAAGTAATATATTACCTCTATAAAGTCTTTTATACCAAGTTCTTGAAATTCTTCATTTATACAATGCCACTGGTGCACACCTCACCTTAGAAACCCTTGTTTTAATAGTCAACCAAAACAATCCAAACCACCAAAGTAATTAAGGCTGATTTAAAATTGGCTTCACTACCTTCCCCCATACATCTGCCAAGCGAGGTCCCAGTCCTGCAGTCTCTTCATCACGTAGTCAGTGGGAGTACTTACATAGGAATTTGAAGGTTTACTCCCCGAACTACAGAATGCAGTCTGCTTTATTGGAAAAGGAGCAGGGATGACAGTGGGAGTGTGAAAAAAAGGAGAGGGAAAAAATGCTAAGTGTAAGAAGGTAAAGAGGAATAAAGATCATTAAATGGGGAACATGGCACAAATGAGAGAGAATAAGTGACACAAGGAGATGTCAGAAAAAGATGGTGTGGAAAACAAGGCATAAAAGGATGGAGAGCTTATCCCAAGTGCTGTAGGATTTTAAATGCATTGGTACATTGAACAGAGAAGAAAGTGCAGGAGAAAGTGGAAACATGAGAGCTTTATTTTTAATTTTATTTAAAAAGTAAAAATCACCCAAAGTTCACTTCCCACTCCTTTGTCATCCTGCACTGCGATGCCCATTCCTCTGAAGCAGGGCATGAACAGCTGTGAGGACTATCAGCACGGTAAGCCTCGCCCAAGTGGAAAGATCAGTGAAGTTTGTCAGGTGCCTCCTCTGATTGGGATTGATTTTCTCCAGGATAGCCAAGTGCTGCAATTTTATTATTTTGTGTGTTTCTAAAAGTGCAAAAAGGAACCACTGCAAGGCCTGGTTTGAAGCTTGAGTGAAATTTCTTCATCGTCAGTGAGAAATGTATAAAAATCATTAATACAACAGTACCCTGGCTGTGCCTCTTGCTGGCCAGATCAGAAAGCATCACAGGAATCCAATGTTATAGTACCAGAAATCTCTCATTTGTCCATCAAATCCAATGAACAAGGTGACTCTCTGCCTTATTATAAGAACACTTCCTTCTTTCAAATCAGGCAGAGAGCTCTTCGCATGTTCAGTAACTCCCTGAGAATCAGCCTGATTCCCTCCACACTCTCCCTTGCCTTCTCTGTGACCTATCTTCCTAATCTGGAATCCTTCAGAGCTGGGAAATGGACCCCCTGCCTTGATTCCCATCATCTGCACAGACTTCTGTTAGCAAGCCAGGCCAGCTGACTGCCTGTGCACACAAGGAGTCCATACACTCTGATACCACACACTTTAAAAAGCAACCACCATGAAATAATAATAATAATAATATTAAAAAAAAAAAATCCCACAAAACCCCCCCACAGAACCAACCCCAAAATGGTGCAACAGTCTAGCAAGGCTTTGCCTGCCAGGTTAAAACTTGTTCATTACACGCGAGCTTAATCTATCTGCTGCTGCTGAGCCCAGACACTTCCCTGGTGCAGCTGCTCTTCTGGTGGGTGAACCCCTCTTTTGCAAAGAATTCCAAAGTATTTCTAGGCTGGGGAAAGGTACAGTCTATTGCTTCTGCTTCACTGGGAAAGATGCATATGTTGAGGCTTTTTTGAGAAAGAAGCAGCAATAGTGCCTGGGCTTGGGCTGATAGTGCCCTATCTTGCAGAGCAAGTCACAGCATGTTCTGTAACCACAGGCTGTGTAAACACTGATTCCTCTCACCCCCCTCCACTGGACCTTAACTTGCCCCGCATTCCCGAGCAAAGCACTTGGAGTCTGCAGGCATTGACAGGGCAAAAACCCAGCCGACCCGATGGTCCAACTAACTTCAGTTCTACCCTGAGCAGCAACCTGTTTTGGTTTTTTTGTTTATTTGTTTGTTTCTTTCTTTCCTTTTTGTTTCTTTTTTTTTTTTGTTTTGGTTTTGATTTTGTTTTGTTTGTTTGGGTTTTGGTTTGGTTTTTTAATAAAACGTCTTTCTTTCATGCTTACATGGGGCATGAGCTTAGTTCAAGCACTTTTTTTTTTTTTTTTCCACCAGCAGAGGAAACCACAGTTGCATCCACACGAAGGGAAAGGCAGTATTTATAAAGGAAGTTCCCACACTTCCTCTTCAAACAAATCAGTTCTGGCTGTTTTTGCAATTACAGCCCTACCGTAAAGAGGGGGTGGAGGAATAAAAAAGCATCGGGCATATTATTCCTTTTAAAGTCACTTGCCTCTGAAAAGCCAGCTTCCAGAGAGGAAAGAGTTAAGCACTCAGGACAAACTGTCAAGTTTTCAGTAACTAATTTACTCTTCCTGTAGGCCTGGAGGAAATCCACAGCCACCACAAATATTCCTTGCTCGCTTCAATACTACTCGTTGTGGAATGGATTTTAATGGCCAAGCAAAGAGATCCAAACCGCAGATGTAATTCAAGTCACTGAAACTGGCTCCACGAAAGGCTGGGGAGCGCCCCGTGCCCCGTCTTGGGGCGGCTGCCGCGGTAAAGGCTGGCAGGGCAGTGGTGACACCAGGACACCTCACCCTTGTCCTCTTCCTCACCTCGTCCTCGACATGACATGTTGTGTCACTACTGACAGGATGGACCCCACTTGCTGGGAGGGCAGCAGGGATTATAAGGAATGGAGATGTGCAGCAGGAAATGCACCGAGAGCCAGGAGCTCGCTGCAACCAGGGCTGGCAGCTGCCTGTGCTGCCAGTGACCTGTGCACACCAGTGTGGGACCTTTGCGGGAGGATGCTGCACCCATCTGGAAGCGTTTGCTCTCGCCTAATTTCCACTCCCTGCTCTGCCCCCCGGGTTATAATACTCTGCCACCACAAGCCCATTTGTTTGTAGCGCTGTAGTGTTAAAAACATCTCTCATCCCTGGGAAAACTGCATTTGACAAGCATCATTTCCCTCCACACAAACAGTGGTTAAAGTCTGCAACACTAGCATAGGAAGTAGAGATTTGTCAGACAATTCACAGCAAATCTGCTTCCCATTTGAACTGACATACCTTAATTTCTTCTGCAAAGACTCAAAACACTTTTTAGTCTGCCTGAAAGGTTGGTAGTCCCCTTGGTATTGAAATCTCTATTAGATCCACACCCAGCAAAGGAAGAATACAGTTTTCCCGAAACTCTTATCCAAAGCGTGGGAGGGTGGAAAATAAGATCAGCATACCTTGATGAAAATAGTTCTTGAGATAAAAGATTGTGATTGCTTTGGCACTAACGTCTTCCTCCTCCTTCCCTCCCCTCATCAGCCACACTGAGGTGTGAATGCTTTAGGAAACTCCCTATCCCTACTCCACATTTTTCCCCCCGTGTTTTATCTTAGATTAGAACACAATTGGATTTGGACCTGATTAGCCTTTCATTAAAAAAAAAAAAAATCCCACACCTTCGAGTTACTAATTTCATTTGATAACAGCTGCAGAAAACTAACTCCATATTTTTGAAGTTAAATCACTGCCAAATTCTGTTTTCCAGTGCCAGCTGCTCAGAATAAGGCTAAAGAACTTCCCAAAACAATTATATTTAAATTATTAATTAAAACTACTTGGAATATTATGATTAAAATCAATTAGTTCATGCAAAGATATCTACAAACCTGAAACAGTGAAAGAGATACTTTAGCTGATGAATAATTAATGCAGTTTTTCATTTGTTTCACCTCATGTGCCAAGTAGTACAAAAGTGGATTAATGCAAGTGGATTGCAGAAGCAACAGACATCACTGCACATTTAGAGTCACTAAACTGTTTAAGTGGAAAGTCTGTAAAGCAAAAAAATACCCCTGCAACATCAGATTCAGAACAAATTAAAATACAGTTCTGACCATCTGGATGAAACAACAGAGAAAAGCAAAGCAAACCAGAGCTGCCTCTTCAGCTTGCTTGCTGTAGGGAAGCAGCAATATCTGTCACCAGCAGTACGAAGTCAGATGCTTCTCCAAAACCTCTGTCTGCAGATCTGCCAGTAAAACTCAGTAAGAAAGCAGCTGGTCTGACTGCCCTCCCGTTTCTGGAAGCAAAATATCATGGCTTGGCAAATTATCTCCATGCTTTTACCATGAAGGCAGGAAATTTTATATACACACACACACAGTTTCCTCTCACATACCAAAAAGAGCATTTTTCTAGTCTGACATGCTCCAGGTCCCTTGGCAAAGCACAACTCTTCTTTAAAAGAGAATGGATTTTGGTAAACAGTGTGCAGATTTCCTGGGGATTACCAGAACTACATACCTCTTGTTAAAATGGGCTCCAGTGACATGAGATGATGTCAACGGAAGAACAGCGTAAATCATTAATTGCTCCAAAACTAAAAAAAGTGAGCATGTGCTAATTTATAACATTCCTTAACTCAATTATTTGGGCTGGAGAGGGTGGGACTAAACAAGCATTAGCTGTCATGACACTAGTCTGACACTACTATGCTTTCATTAACCATTTCTCTTCAGCTCAATCTTCACACCATTTCAAGGAAAATGCTGGATTTGTATATGTTTGTTTTTATTTTCAAAATTACTCAGAGTATCTCTCCAAAGAAATGTCAGAGATTTTAAAAGTACCTGTGATGGGAGACCATTCATTGTCTTTTAAATATTGAATTATAGCAGAGAGCTAAGAACTTACATAGGTGTTTGATGAAAGAGCTTTCCACATGCTCTGTTAGCAGCTCCTTGGTGTGAGGAAACAACAGGATATTTTCACACTGTGCAAACACTAACTTTACAACACAATTCTGTTCAAAATAGGCCCACTTGTGTCTCTCAATACACACCTGTTTCCTCATTACATTAGTCTTTCTGCCCTTTTTTTGTGCTTTTCCCCACAGCCTTCTCTATATCCTGTCTGCTGAAAACAGAGAGTGCAGCCAGTATTAGACTTGACCTTCTAACTCCTGATATCAGTGGACTCAAAAAACTAGACAAAACAAGCTGTGCCATTTCTAGACATTGTCGGTGCACTGCTCTCAGAATGCAAAACTTTTCTAGTCACAAAAGAGAAATGATCCTCCATGATAAATGATGCAACTTTCACCAGATAAAGATACCCACTGTGTTAGGCAAAGCCTGCGCCTTGCCTTGCCTGGGACTGTCTAATACATGGAAAAAAGTACCATTAAACTCATCTTCACTTACCTCTCGGGGCACTGAAAGATTTTCCATTCTGGGAAAGACCTGCAGCACCTCTCCTTGGTGAGTCAAAATTTTTGCATTCTTCCCAATTCTACGTCTGCAACCAACAAGTACTGCCACCAACCTGTTGGCACATACTTTTCATATTTTCAAGCAGAGAGAAGTTTGGGGATGAATTACACTTTGTTTCACAGTCAGCCCAATCCCAGGCACAGTATTATCACCACAGACAAAAGAGTCTATAGATCTGTTTCACGTGCCAGTAAGGTTTGTTCTACCTTTGCACGGGTAAAGTACTTAATGGGAAAGGTTGTGTCTTAAATATTCTCCAGACAAGGCAGACTTTTTAAAAAGTAGCACTAGCTCACTCTGCTTCAAGGGAAAGACGATCTTTTGGCTGAGAAATGCCCTCTGTTCTGCTGCGTTTGTGCTTCTGTGGCTGCAATACTGCATGGAGGATGTGCGAACTAAAAGTGGTGCCAGAAGGACTATGTTGTGGTCTCACTGGCAGGAAACCTATTACTTTTGTACCCTGTGCCGAAAAAGCTTGTGACATATTATGGTCTGGAACATGCATGTGCTGTGCCTCTGGCCATAAACCAGTTTTGATTTCTGGCTGTAGGGAGTAGGCAAGTAACCAGACACAAGTAATTTTGCCTCCATTTACAGTGTTATAATACAATGAGATCCTAGGTGAATATGATGGTTTTCCCCACTCCGTGTAAAGAAGTTGCAGTTTTTCTCAATAATTCTCTGTAGAAACAGTGGGTACAGCCTTGCACTGTAGGACACACAGCACCCCATGGCAAAGCCCTCGCTAATTGGCACGCCTATCTGCCCATCTCACCTCTGAACTCACGGAACAAAAGAAAGCATTAATCCACATCTTCAAGAATTCAATAGGCATTTAAGCAGAAGGTCAGGTACCTAATGGGCTGTCAAATTCAGGCTGTCTATCCCTCAGTCTTCCCGGCTCCCCAAGTTCCCAGACCTTGACTGGCAGTCCTCTGCAGCTTGGGTACTTTGTTTTCCTGCCAAAGCACTATGAAGGTTAGAGCACAGGCGACTGCTTTGCAAATTTAAGTTGGGATGACATATTCTGGCTTCGCTGAAGGAGAGAGGGGAAAAAAAGCAACCATGAAAAGGTACACAGCAACGCCTCAGAAATATATGAAGGATGCTATTTTTCCTGATACCTGGCATACTCTAATAGAAATAAATACACTTTCTGATGTCTATACCGCACTTTTTGACCCGAACCTTACTGTGATAGCTGTAGTTTCAGGATACCTCCCAGCAAAGAAAACTGTGTGTAAACAAGTCTTTTTCAGTGCCACAGGTTATGGAGTGAGCTTGAAGACTACAGCCTGGAATGCAGAAACATTGCTACAGCTCCCAGAAATTTCCAGGAGGTATACAGAGAGGAGGGAGCCCCTTCCAGATTCTCTGGGACACAGTCTGCCGTGCATGCTTGCTTTTGAGCAGCCTCATAAAACCGAAACATTTTTTTCAAAACAGATCACAGGTCACGTAAGCTTCCCAAGGGATATATTGGTTACAGATGTTTTCATGTAGTAAAATATTCCACTCAACTGCAGTATTTCTAACAGATAATGCTAAAACTAAATTACCCTTGTCTAATAGTTATGTCCCAAATGTACTCCTTACCACAGTAAACGCTGGCTCATTTGTTACCATTTAGCCAACATAAAATTTACTTTTTTTTTTTAATGAACACACCACAATGATAATGTATTTCAAGTCTGCAAGAACTACTTGAACTTTTTAATAATATATACTTAAAATTCATTTTTCCCCCCATATTTCTGGAATAAATTATACCTCTAAGTTTCAGCATTATCATATCAATTTGCATTTAAAAATTATCTCATTCTTTAAACATGAGTGATTGTAATAATTTTCCAAGTTTTAACTCTTGAAATTGGAATTATTACAAAAAAAAAAAAAATCACTCAATTGTCTGAATGCTATGAGGCTAATAATGAAACATTGTTTGATGGCTTCCTGGCAGAGTTGTTAGGAAAAGAAAGGTCATTCTGATGGTAACTCTAAAATTATTGAGTAGTTAAAAATAAAATAAAAAAAAAATAAAAGGAAAGGAGGAAAAGTAGGCAAGTGTCTCTTTTCAAGAAAATGCTTACGATATAGCACTAACAAGGATGGCTATGAAAAGGAAGAAAAAGAAATTGAAAAGGAAACTTCAGTGATCTTTGACTCTAAGAAGGAGCTGCCCTCAAACTAGGAATGTTTGTGTTACTGTATGGGACTACACTTCTATAAAATAGCACCTCAGTATTTTTATTTAACAGCTTAGCTCATTTGGCTCGAGACATTCATTCCTCTCTGCTCCCCATATTGGACCATCAGGATACTTCTGCTTGGATTCAAAAAGCAGCATTAAGAGCAGTGGAGCACAGTGGCTTTTGACGTGGTATAACTTGTTTCTATGTTGTGACTTCATGGACAAAGTCAAACGAGTCTACTTATGTTTTAGTAAGACTGAAACATGTCAGGGGCAGAGTGTTCTTTGAGGAGCCACATAAGGTACTCTGGCACTACTGCTGTTATATCTGAAGTAGAACCTGTTGATTTTTGAGAGAATGTGGAAGCTAGTAAAACTTGGAAGTAGACTGTTTAGACTAGATTAAAGAAAAAGCATTCCTCAAACTCTGCGATGCCATGATCCAGGTATTCACTGCTTTAATGGTAATGTTCAATGTTTGGTAAAATATTTTATCCTTTCTGAGCTAACTGCAATCACCAACCTTGATAAGCAATTTTTGCAGTTATACAATTCAAATTTATGCTTGTGCTGGGTAAAGTAAGACATCAGTTTGCATTGCTGCACTCGTCAGAAGTAGGCTTTAACAACTTACTAGGAGGGGAAAATATAGGAGTGGTTCCTTCTACTGGCCCATCCTAACTGAAAGAATAATTTAATCTGCAGCAAATCACTTGAGGAAAAATGTAATTTAGATTGATGGAGATGCTCTCTAAACACAACAAGACTGAACCTGACCTGAATACAGTGTTTGGAAGATGTGGACTTTGCTTTGGTTCCAAGCTTTCCATGCCAAGAAAGCTTTACCCAGAAAATATTTTAACCATAATCTTACTAGTCTGCCTATCACAGTACTTCTCATCATCATATTTGATTAGCTGTGTATTTTTTCTAAGGCTGATGAAGTAATTAAGATTGCCACCATGTATGGGAGGCCATAACGGTTCTCTGATGGCTCTGGCATTCAGGAGGGAGGTTATCCAGCACATGAAATGTGAAGCAACACATTATGGTCTTATGGCTCAAGATAACATCCAGCACAGGAACAAAGCACTGCTTTGTGACAAGTCATTTGCTTTCTGGAAGAAAAAAAAGTATAATCTAGTTTTTCTAAACAGACACTCTAATACAGAAAACACAAGCCCAATCTGCTGATATCTGAATTTTTTAACTGATTTAGCAGTTTTTAGGGTGGTATGATTAAGCAGCAGTAAAAGCAGTGGTTGCTGTGCAGCAGTGAAAGCAGTGGTTGCTGTGCAGCAGTGACTTGAAAACACAGGATGAGTCTTGCAAACTCAAACGCTCCTTTCCTCTTTCCGTAAACATAATCTAGCATGGTCATCTGGCATAATGGGAAAAGGACTAGCTTTCTGGAGTCAGAATCACCTGGATTCAGGAGTAGACCTGATCTGCCAGCACTGGCCTGGGTAGCTATGCTCCTGCTGAGCAGCAGGAGCCTGGCCATCAAGCACTCACTACCACAGCACCTTCCATGACTTTCCCTTTTCCCTTGTTATTTTTGCTGGCTGCCACAGAAAACCTCAGCTAGCTGACACTGGACAGCAAAATCCCTATTTATTTTAGTGCATGCATAATGTGAGTAACAGCAAAGAACACAAAGAGAACCATGTTGAAACTCATCTATGGGAGGGGATGTAAGCAAAGTAAAACTCTTAAGAGACTCTGTAACTCCTGACTCACATATGAACATACAGCTTGCAGGGTGGAAAATTATTATTTTGAATTAATTTTTGGTATGTTTTGTGACAACTTTATCCCGCCCTGATTGCTTAAGGATAGCATCCTGAATGCATAGCTAACTAAGATCTCCAATAGTGTCATTTGTCTATGACTCATATGCCTCCGTCCCCCATCCCCTTTCTCTATGCAGTATATCATAATATCATAATCAAAACCCCACACTGGCTTCCCTGAATGTTTTAGTTTTCAAATAAATGCCTAATTAACTCACTCTTTATTTTAAACCATAGTATACCACAAAATGTTCCAATTAAAAATGGAATGTCTATTAATTTAAGCCCAAAGGTTTTGTGAAGGCAACTTTCATGAATACTAAAAATAGAAATGCATTCATAATTTTTTCCTCACTTTAATTACGTTGTTTTGTTTTCTTTTTAAAATTTAAAGATTTCTCTGCAGTATCTTCAACTGCATTGCAGTGGTAGGAACTCCACACACAAGAACTGCAAAATGAAAGATGATGTGACTTTTTCATTCTTCCTCTCAGAGAGAAGTATAAAATGGAGGCATGGATCCCACAGATTAGAAGTGTTGCAATTAAATAGGAACTTCAGAAAATGGGACTCCAGAAACAAGTGAAACTTCTGGTTGATCTGTGTGTAGGTACATCTTGGTCCTTCTCTAATCTATTGTCTTAAGCAATGTGGGAGAAAAGAGTATTACGGCAGTCAAGGTGACTGTGATATAACTAATGTTATAGCAGCCAGACTAAGGGCAAGTGAGTTCAAAATGAGCTGAAAAATATGCTCTATGTAGCTCTTTGAATGACACTACTTATAGCAATCATAGAATGCAAGGTCATGCTTCAAATACAGGTTAAATTTGTAAGGTGGTGGAGTCATCTGGAAAGCAGGGACTTGAAGAATGACTTCAGGGCCACAGTGAGCCACAACTAAAACTCTGGGAGGGATGCACTGGCTAAGAGAATTAAAAAGATCTTTCAATACAGGGAGACACAAAGCAGAAAACATCATTGCAGCATTTCAGAGGATCATTACCAGGAACGGACAAAATTGAGGTTACCCAGGTCAACTGGCTAGTAAGCAAAACAATGCTAGGTGGTAGTCATGGACCTGCTGCCTGCTTTGCCTATGCCAAACCCAAACATCCTCCTGTTACTGCTGGCAGAAGTTCCAATGGGGGGGAAATGGTGAGCCAGCTCCCTCCAGTCTTGGCCATGTTCTCTCTCTTGCTTCCTTCCCTCTTCCACAGCTGGATTAACAAGCCCAGATCTTCAGGGTAAACTCATTCTACTCTCACTCCTGACGCCGCAAAAAATTCACTTTCTCTTATATTGCTGAGATGCGTAGGACTGGTTCTGTCACTTCAGACAGCATTACTGAAATGATTACAAGCATACATGGCCAGGTACATCCACATTGTAAAAAACACCATGAAAAATTGGAAAGGATTCAGGGTGGAGCTGAAAGGAGGATTCAGTCAGGAAAAGATGTCCTAAAACAAGAGCCAGAAGTAATAATAACTATTTATTTTCACAAAGAGAAAGTTCAGAATGGCTTGATCACGGTCCATAAACACTTATATTAGTGAAAGACGTTTAATACAGGGCATAACAAGACACAAAGTAGAAAAATGGAACTTTGAGACAAAATTCAGGCTAAAAATGAAGGGGAAGTGTGAGAAATGAATGCAATTAAGTTACTGGAACCATCCACATTTGTGTGCAGTAAATTTGCCATCTCATAAAGTTGTCAAAAAAAAAAAAGGAGATTTGAGGTCTTTTTAAATTGGTATTATCTAGCTTAGGCAGAACTTTCAGGCTAAGTGGTGAATTTGTACAAGTGTGTAACACTAAACCTGATCAAACTAGATGAACATTATGTTATAAAACCCCTGAGCATATATTTATTTCTTGAATGGACCTACAAAATCTAGTTTTCCCTTTTTCTACTTTAAATGGATACACCAGCTTTGCTGAAACTAATCTGAACCTCTAACTTGAGCATTCTGCTGTAGAAGTGATACATGGCCAATTTCCTTGTCTTCAGACACTGTGAAGAATTGACTCAATCTTCTGAGACTTTACACACTTCAATGCAGTGAATTTGAAGATGAGATGCAGCTGTAAGTTCTGAAGCAGCTCCCCTAATCCTGGAGTCTGAAAGTACTGGCATTCTTTCCAGGGCATTTCCAAGACACCTTGAATTATTCCAGCACATGGGATTAGATAGAGGGCAGGGGCTTACCACCTGGAGATTCTTGACCGTGACCAATCCAGTTATGCTAAGAAGGACAGTATGGGAGGTATCTTATTATTTAAACATTTTTGACCACAAGGTAAATAGTTTCACCAGGACTGTGACACACTGGGCAAAGCAGGATAACCTGGATATGTCTAGGTTTAAGCTAGTTAAATTCTATGCCTTTGAAATCTACTGTAAAATTACCACACACTTTAGTTTAATAAAGGTATTAACATCCCAGGAGTGATATTATGAAATGACAGCATTTCTGAGCAATCTGTGAGCTTTAGGAATGATGCCATTATGTGGACAGAAGACAGACTCAAAAGGCACATCCCCCCTCTCTGGTTCAGCTTCTCTGATCAGTTGCTTGCAAATCCACAGTCCTTTCTTCTCTCTACCACCATAAGAAGTATTTACTGTTTTTATGATCTCAGGATAGAAAAATATTAATCAGAACCAGCAGCAACAATTTCTTTCTCTTCTAAATCTGTGTGGCATTAAGTATAATTACATAAATAACTGGAATGGCAGAAACAGACAATTACTGGCTTTGTATGGGTATTGGAAAAGATTATACTGTTTTTATCACGTCTCTCAAATAATGAGTATCTTCCAAGTCTACTGTCAAAGAAAGTGCTTGCTGCTTTAATGCTGATATGAAAATAATCTTGTAAAAATAGGGAGAGAGGGTCTTTCCACCAGGAAAGATTACTTAAATAAACCGTTTAACCTGCTATTGACCTAAAACCTAGTTATATAAATGTTTTAAAAAATACTTATCCATCCTGAGTAGATGAAAGTAATCTAGTGAAGTCAAGGATAACATAGGAAGTCTCTTAATGACAGCTGTACTCTCTGCAGCCTCTATTAGCATATGATTTTTCTGCTGGCAAAGCAGATTCAAATGAACTGTAAGAACACAGGTATTCCTTTTTGTAAAAGACTGGAAGGAGACAGATACACATAAAGGAAGAGTGAAAACCTGAAAGATCTCTTACAAGAGAAACCTCAACCATTCCCCCCCCAGTTTTCCATTATAAATATTGGTATACCTTCTTGTTAAAGCCAGTAGTCAAAATTACAGAGGCCATGTGGAAGTTGAATATAGAGGTTGTGTCTACCAATACCTGAGCTAACATCATCTCAAAGTAAAACAAGCACACACAGCACTAGCTCCAGATTGCAGAACAAATGCTCAAAGCCAACTGAGACAAATTACACCCAATTCATTGTGTATGCCCTGGAGATACAAAGCATTACAGGCATCCCACTGCAATGTGGGCAAAGAGGACAGCATGTTCATCAAACCTAACAAAGGCTATCTCAGGAAGGCTGACAGTGGCTTCATCTACTGAAAAGTCCCCAATTTTTAATATCCTGGGTTTGTTGTCATTGCGAGCAACCACTCCACTCAGTGGTATGTAATGGGAAGAGCCCCTCGGGCATCTCGACTCTCCTCCCCTGCAATCAAGGCAGTGATGCCAGATGCAAGTTTGGAAGACTTCAGCATTTTGTCTGACAGCATAAATGTTATGTTTTTTCATGAACAGCAGTCATCTGGTCTGCTGCATGCTTTCACCACCTGCTTATATCAGCCACGTAGAATGGGATATTTGTGTTTCAGTGACCGAGCTGGCACGTATCTAAAGCTTTAGCTGCTTCAGTATCATCCAAACCTTTAGGTTTTTCTACCAAACAGATCACACTTTCAACATCCTCCTTGCTCACATTAAAGAAACATCACCTTTGCTACAGACCCAAAAAGCAGCCATATAGTCCACAGCAGTATGTTAGAAATGGATATGATGCTGTTCACATTGTCCATGCAACTTCAAAGGGCTGCAGCTGCCTCAGGAGCCATTTCCTGACCATATATCTGTCCACATGCTGCAGCACAAAAGACTGATACCATTTTTTCCACACATGCAGATCTTTATCCATTCTACTTCCTTTGGGACAGTTCTATTTAAAAAATAATTAAAAAAAATCATTACTGAATTCATAGGCTCACAGCCCCATATATTTCCATCTCCTGATGTGTTAAAAGGAAAAACAAACAAGCTCTTGATATTTCTGTCAATAAAGACACACTTAGGATCAAAGAAATAAAAATGCTAATTATGGTGCACTCTGTAACACCTCTCTCTCTTGAGCCAAGAGCTCTGATTGAGTTAACCATCATGCTAATTATAATAGTGTTTAGCACAGCTGGGGCCAAAGAAAAAACCACCTTCTAACAGAGCAAGGTTTTTGGCCTCAGAATGAGATCAAACATATGTATACTGTAATAGAAAGTTGCCTACAATCCACTGAATAGTGAATTTCAAATACTCAAAACCATGTTGAGTTTCTTTTATAATTAAAAAAAAATTGCGAACATTTAACAAAATTGATGTGTGTGGGGGGTTTTTTTGTTTGTTTGTTTTGGTGGGGTTTTTTTGTGTGTGTGGTGTGCTTTTTTTGTTTGTTTGTTTGGGTTTTTTTGGTCATGCAAAAAATGCTCAAGTCAGAAGTTTATTGTGCAGGAATTAAGCTGCTGTCTCCTAAGGGAACAAGCAGCAAGATAATACATCTTTGTAATCTAAAGGTAAGCCCACTCATGCAGTTTCTCAGTCAATACCATACGGCTGTGAAGCACGCTGGTGATGAGAGAGGAAGGCCACTGTACTCTGTATTTCCATTCAAAATGGCATGAAGTAGCATGCAATTACTGGAAAAACCACCTGCCATATTTCAGCAGCACATTTGGATGGAGAATGGGGCTGATAGTAGCAATGAAAAATAACATCTGGGTGTAAGTGAAAGTTAATCCTCCCCACCGATGCCATGGAGGGAAAAAAAGTATAATAAATCAATAAATCCACATAGCTCAGAAAATTGTATCTTCAGTGGATGCTTACAATCCTTGTTCCACACAGCATAATTGGAAGAAAGAGATTTTTAAATGGTTATGTAGTTATAACCATATCTTCCATTCATTGCTTCTCTCCTTGAAGAACTCATTAGCATTTACTGGTGGCGCTTTCCGGTGCACCTGCTTGAGGGATAAGCACTACTAACCACGAAGGAGCTAAAAGGTAAGAAAATTGTCTTCGATTCAGTATCACTCCTCAAAATGGCTATTTTGTACTTACTGAGTCTCCCTGAGACTCTGAGTAGCAGCAGATGAGCAGACTGTTTTTCAACATGAATTCAATCATTAACTCTGAATTATATAAGTCATCTAAACACAATGATGCAACTAATGCTCCTGGAGTGGATATGTACTTTCCAAATTCCAGGCATGTTCAAAGTACTCCTGTTTCACTGCACAGATTCAGCAATCACTGACACTCTTATCACGGGATACCTTCCTATTAATTTCTTATGTATTTGATTGAATCACTTAATTACATACACACACATATGTATTTTAATAAATACAGCACTGTTTTATGCAAATTGATAATCTAAATTCCTAACTTTGATTGGGTGGTAAAGGTTTAAGTGGCTTTAATTCACTGTCTAGGGAAAGAGGCTAATTAGTGCTCTGGTTTGGGAAGTGGAGCTGAGAGGTCCTTCAGAGAGAAAACACAATAAATTGGTTGAGATTTTAGAGAAGGTCAAAACCTGGGAATAGCACCTCTAGTCAGGGTGATGACTGTGGAAGTTCCATTTTTGATACTCCTGGGCCCCTCAGTTCAGGACAGATACTGATGTACTGGAGCGGGTCCAGAGAAGAGCAACAAGGCTGATAAGAGGACTAGAGCACAAGTCCTATGGGGAGAGGCTGAGGAAGCTGGGGTTGTTTAATCTGGAGAAGAGAAGGCTTAGAGGTGACCTCATCAGTCTCTATAACTACCTGAAGGGAAGTTATAGCCAGGTGAGGGTTGGTCTCTTCTCCCATGCATTCAGCAATAGGACGAGGGGGCACGGGCTTAAGCTCAGCCAGGGGAGTTCAGGTTGGATATTGGAAAAAAATTCTTTACAGAGAGAGTAATCAGGCATTGGAATGGCCTGCCCAGAGAGGCGGTGGATTCACCGTCCCTGGAGGTTTTTAAATTGAGATTGGACATGGCACTGAGTGCCATGATCTAGTAAACAGACTGGAGTTGGACCAAGGTTTGGACTCGACAATCTCGGACGTCTTTTCCAACCCAATCGATTCTATGATATCATTACCAAGAAAGCAAGTATAATGATGCCATGTACCATTTTTAAACCTCTTGGACAGGAGGCAGTGCTGTTTCAGGGGTCTATGAATGGGGCTTAAAGCTGTTCATGAGGGATTTCAGTCTGTCACGCACATTAAAGAAATACAGCAATACAGTGAAAATAAGAACATTTTAATCCTCTACTCTTTCATTGACATCCTTAGATGCATGACCACATAATAGGGTATAATTCCATCTGCCTCCTGCCTTTCTGGCAGTGACAGACCCTTCTAGATATGGCTGCTTTACTCCAGTAAGTTGCTCTGCATTCCCTTGCATGGGAGAGGGTGATAGGTATGGGAAGGAAAACAGGGAGAGAAAAGTGATATCTCATTATCTCCCTCTCTCAGCTGCTAATTAGCAATGGTCATGCCCTGTGGAAAGTATTACAGGGTGTAAGCAGAGACTACAACTGGCTGGTGAAGAGTAATGTACAGGACTGGTTACTTGGCTGTTGTGGTACTACTCACTGCTGCACAGGAAGTGTAACAATACTACATTATATTGTATATATTTTCCAAGCTCATACATTAATTCTTAATTACAGTTTGCATTTTACAGCAAATTAATTTTCACTCTATGCATGCATACACCTAGGGCTGCTAGAATAGTAAGAAAAATAGTTGAATAATAGAGGAAACAGAAGAACTAAATTGCATACTATAAAGTATTAAGACAAATCTTTTCCTGGGAGGACTTTACGAGAGGGTTTGCATTGTCTGCACCCAAAATGCTCTGGAATTACAGATCACACTCTGCTGTTACCTTTCCTATAACCCATTCCAACGCACTAAGAACCTGTCAGTGGAAAATGCAAAGCAGAGTAAACAGATTAGCTTAGTTTCTTTTTCCTGAGTTTTATTACAAGAGTGCTTTTTGATGGAGAAAAAGACATTGCTATAAAAATCAACACTGTTGTAGACTATCTAATTGTCTCTTTTCATCATAATCAGAGGACCTATTAAAACGTTGTCGCCAAAATGCTTGGATTTGGCTGAGGTTTGGAATATTAGTTACACAAACTTAAACTCTTGAAATAATAATCAGCTAATGATACATACTTCACTTGGGAGTAAAACGCTTGTTCAACTCAGTAAAAGCTGATGTCTAACAAATTGAAAGTAATTTCACATTGAAGTGAATTAAACAAATTTCCCAGATGTTGCTATAAGAGACTTGAGGAGGTAAAATGAAAGTCACAGCAGATGCATTTAGGCACTTACCAAAAAGTTCCCAAGAAGGAAATATTTTTAAAGGAAACTGGGAAGAAAGGAGAAATCAGAGGCTGGAGGTTTACAATCCCACTGAGAGTCTTCATCAGAGCATCTTGTGGCTGTGTGTCATTTCACACGGAATGGTTCATATTTGTTTACAGGAAATACTATGTAAACACTAGAGTGAAATCTGCCTTGTTCAGAGGGTGTTGGGTTGTCAGAAAGAAGTGCCTCCCTTTCAGGGTAAGGAGAAAGAAGATGAAAAACAGGGTCTATCTTTAATACTAGTTAGTTTCAGTACTTTGCTGTGGTAGATCTCAAAATATATCTAGGATTTAGAAATCCCAACCTCTCCCTTTAAAGCAGGTTTTTCAGTACAGAAAAATACATATCATTGACTTGGACAAAGGTCAAAAGCTAACAGCATCACTGTGTGAAAACCCTCAGGAATACCTTTCCTTCCCCTCTTGCCCAATTACTGCCACTCCACTTGAATAACATCATCTTCTACCATACCTCAAACTGTGTAAAGAGCCCATGGGTTTAGGAGAATAAGGAGGAAAGGAAGTTGACAGTTTGAGAGGATCATGTTGCTAGATGCCAGAGAAGCCTACATGCTCACCTCTGTCCATTGTCAGTTGTGAAGGGATTCCCATATTCAGAGTGCACAAGTACAGCACTGCCTCAGGTCAACTACAAGTGTTCTTCCTCTCAGGAAGGTCACATATTTTCCATATTCTCTGCACTTTTATCTCTCAGCAGTTTCTTCATCCACTCCTTCATCTAGATTTCTAGAGTACTCCTGCATATTCCAAATGATGGCCAGGTGAGAGAAAGAAAACTCTCTGTATTTGACTCTAGTTTCCAGCATCACACATACATCATGGTGCTGCACTATGGATTCACAAGGCTTGCTCATACTGGAACAAGAAAGCTGGCTTTGCTCACCTGTTTCATTAATGAAGCCATTGAATTTTCCTTAGCCACCCTTTTTTTTTTTTTTTATATATTCCACTATATTATCATAAAATAAATTAGACTTCTCTTTTTGAAGGTAGTGATTATGTCAAGTTTATCTTCTTATTAGGATTACATTCTCTACAGTTTACTTGGAAATCTGCTTTAAAGCCCAAAAGATGTTAACGTTTCATTTTAGACTAACCAGAGCATCTATTCCATTCCCATCTGTGATCAAAGCAGCATATCAGAGGGGCAAAACCCAGCAAAATCCTTGAAAATTACAAAGGAGTCCAATTTTCAGGGAAGGAAAAACCTTCAAAGCCTACAATGGAATACCATGGAAGGAGCAATAAAATCCCAAACCAACAATAATCTGTGACAGTCATGTAAAAACTCAGTGTTTTGGCTGGGCTGTAACTGCTGCACCACCGACTTCAGATTCTTGGGACACACGTATTCTGCAGTTCTGTCACTTGAATGGCTAAGAAGTTTTCTAAATTTGATAGCTATAAACACAACATAATAAAACAGATCTAAACTTCAGATGTATATTCCAAAATGTTTTGGTAGGAAAGTTGAAAAACTGCTCCAGAAATACCTTTACTGTTTCACACTGCCTTTCTTTGGGTATATCCAGTGGTATAACAGTGAGAGCTAAACCACAGTGCTGGATTATTAGACTAGTCCCTCCCTTTAACTGCAAGATAAAAATAATTATGACCACCTCCCCCATTTTAAAATATATTAGGCAGTGAGAAAAAGCTATTCCAGATGAAGCCTTCAGCAACACCTCCAACTCCATAAATATCAGCAATGCTATTGCAGGTCCCTTCTGCAAGACCCTACTGCAGACCAATACTCATTTCTTCCACATTTCTCAAGCATAAATGTGAATGACTGGGGTCTGAAACTAGCAGTATCATGCAGAAATGGGTCACTTCAGCATTCCACAAAGGGATTGAGGGAAGCAGGCAAAACCCTTCATTTTACTAGCCCTCTCTTTTTAAGATTTCAGTAAGATGTCTCAGACCAACAGACCCAGAATTTATCCAACCTGAAATAACTGCTTTGGCCCACTTTGTAAGAAAGAAAAGCTAACCAGGCAACACTGAGTACACCAGCTCTTTGTCTGCAATTCTCTCTTAACATGTTTTGTCAATGAAAGAAACCACATTGTTTCTAAATATTTCACGCCAGTACAGCAGTTCAGTAAAACAAGGCACAAACCACTTTCTCTAGTGCCACCTGAAGCAGAAAAAGAAGTGGTTTTCAATGGGAGAAACACAAATGAACATGGAGAAAAGAAGACAAAAGACAACAAGGCCCCTAAATCATTTCCCAATACTATTAATAGTTTTATTATCTTCAAAGTATGGAACACTGGTTATAAGTCTGATTCACTCTTAGTGACTTTTAAGTGCCAATACTCAACAAAGCTAAGCTGTGTATCAAAATACTCACTTTTGATATTTTAAAGCTCTTAAAAAAAGGAGACCCTGCACCTACCCATTTAGATAATGATTTATTACAGTCTCCTCCTCACTGTCATAATTTTAAGGGATGAAAAAAAAAAGCTCAAAAGAGGATGCCACTGAAGAAAAGTGAAACAAGAAGTATGTTTTCTTTTAATAGTGGGACTTCCCCCCCACCCCCTCCCTTGGGTATGGAGGCATTCCCTTTCATACTGAATAAGGAGGTCCACTGAAAGTTGTCATGAGCAAACCACTGCATATTGGATTACAAGTTGACATTTCCTTGGTGAAAGCAAATAAGAACATTTAAGGTTCTGGCACCAAGACCTATAAATGCATTTTCTTGCTTTTACTAGGCAATACAAAGTTCATACACATAAAGGAAGGATGTTACTCTCAGATAACAGAGAAAAAAAAAAAAAAAAAAGAAGGAAAGAAAAAATTAAAATTGAAGACTTCAGTGAAAACTTTAGTCCGGACAAACAAGTGCCTCATTTTTACCTCCAAAAAGGTTAAGGTCACCAGACTAGAGCTCACAGTTTCTTACTATGGGCACAAAAGAATACACCACAAAGCCAGTAGGACACGTATCACAATTGGCAGCTGGCATGAAAATGCTCGAGTTCAATTGACGATGAAGAATGAATTACCCTTATGTTTGAACAAAAAAACCCCTCAACCTGATCTCACCAGGCCAGAAGCACAACCACATTCCAGGCACAATGTGTGACAGCACACAGAAAGTGAATTTCAATTTATTCTGCACATTTGAGCACACACAAAAGCCTATATGCTTCTCATTAAAATAAAAGATATCTTCAGTCATCTGAAGTAGCACAGAGTGATTTAGCTCCTTACGCTCATTCAGAAGAAATAATTTACCCTCCTGTTTGTGCTTTCTCCTGCATCTAGGACTTAATTCCCCTATACTATTTTCATATCTATAAACAGTGACCAGTAGATTAAAGATCTTCCCTTACTACTTTCATGCTTTTTTTTTTGCCTTTTTTTTTTTTTTAATGGAAATTTCTTTGACAAAGTGCAAAATGCAAAGCATTCTCTCTGAAAGAAAGAGCACTGCAGATACACACCTCTTTCATCGAAGACATTCAGACTCAGCTCTGTAGAGTTTACTTAGATTAGCTTAACAGTGTTCTCAAAAAGGAGATACGAACCTTGTAGGAAGGTTGGCTTTAGTGATGGCAAAAGTTTAACAAGCTCATTCATTAATGACCAGTGCTTTGGTGGACCTTGAAGGAACAGGTGTTTCCACTGCAGTTTTTTTCCCTGCTTTTCAAGGTGTCTGTCACCTTCTCCTTGCATACTATTCTGACCTGACCAGTGAGCTGGGCTCATCCACCAGACCCCGCTGAAAGGACCCTTATGCACTATGAAATAAAAGGAACAGAATATATTACAAAAAAAATAATTCACAGGATTATCTTATTTTGCATTCACAAGCTTGCTCTTATGTATCTCTGTGTGAAAAAGTGATTGCAGTGTAAGTACGTGCAAGGGAAAGGTAGTAGTGTGAGATATTTCATCTGCATCTTATGTAGGACCAGTTCTGGTAAACAGTGAAGAACAGAGCACTTGACGGACAGATGAGAATGTATATTCATATAATATCAGTTAAGAAAAGATACTGAGCAATTACAAGAAGGCTACAATTAAGAAGTTCTAAGATGACCACTTTAATTTGGTGCTTAGACCTCTATCTATGCAAGGCTTTCCTAGCTGTAACATGAGCATGCCCTGCAGAGGCTGATGCTTGTGTTTGAGAGAGAGACTATCAAACACTTTTCAAAATATTATGCAAATGAGTCAGAAGGGGCTGAGAGACAGCAGGATTCTAAGAATACAATGAATTAAACATAACTGGAGTGCATACAACAGAAATCAAGAAACAGTCCATTTGCATCAGCTGTAGGTGTTTATGAAAGAAAATTATGTCAGTGTTCATCATGTTACAGGAAGCATTTTGGCTTGATTTGTAATTAAAAGGGAAGTTTAATGCATACAGCTACTTTAAAATGATGTAGTTAAAATTTAGGCAAACTATTGTTTTAATTAAATACAAAGACCGTGATTTTATTACTCTTCATGGAATGTGAATCTTGGGAAAAAAACCCTACGAAATTAAATGAAAATTTTGTTTTCTCATTCTACTCCCCTCCAGCAAGCTTAATTCAAATGCTGTTACCAGGCTTTTGCTGACATATCATCTAAAGACAGGACAGAAAGGCTGAAAAAATGTGCTTGACAAGAGGAATAATTAATCTTAGTTAAGCCAGAAGCTACCAAGAATTGCACTCCCAAATATTAAAGAGAACATTAACTTAGTAACAAATTTCAACAGGAATTATTTTAGTGTTCACAGTCTGCAACAAAATAATCAAGAATAAAAAATGCTATAATAATATCAAGTCTCACTGCAACTGCATTAATGGGTACTTTTTTGGGGTTGTTTTGTTTCTCAAACAGACAGATAAATATCTTAAACCTCAAAAGTCACTTATGTGATTTATAAGACTCTGAAGAAAAAAAACTTCAATGAAAGTGAAAGGAAATGCCTAGACAGAATTTGTCTCACCATTTAGAACATCAATTTTTCATTAGGGGAGCCAACAGTGGTGCCAGTGGCCACATTGACTCCCATTAGATCCAGAAAATTATTTTGCAAAGTAAGAATGCCTTTTCATGTGACAAAGATGCATTAGGATTCTCCTCACGAGTTACATATGAACTGTATATTCCAATGATACTATAGGAAATCTATACTCTCAAAGACAGTCCACTGTTGCTAAAGGCATGCCTTGTAGCAAAACAAAAACACCCAGAACAAAATCAAAGCCAGAAGGTAGATCAGCAAGCGAAAAGTAGCAAGCAAACTACCTTGAAAGACAGCAGAAATACAAAGATAAGGTGCTGAGCGCAGAAACACTGTTATTCCATCCTGAAGGCTGAGCCCTGGCCTTCACCTCCATGTGGGTCGCTACAAAAGGCAAGTTATATTCCAAGAGGTTTGTTGGTGTGTGTCTTTTGAAAGACACAGCATTGCTTTCTCTTCCTCTAGCAAATAGCTCAGAGCTGGAATGCAGAAAAAATGTCTCAAAGACTCCTCTCTGCTGGAGGGCTTAGCAGAAACCCAGCAGTCTCAATATAAACCAGATGTGTCACAACAAGTTCTGGGTGGAGAAATGTGTTCACTCAGGGTCTGAGAGCACTCAGGAGGGACTGCCTCCTACAATAAACACACAATAACAATTAAGGCATGCAGGAGTAATCTTGGCAAAAATTTGCCAACAGGACTGATGCTGACCTTCTTTAAAGCACTCCCATCATTCATTCTTCAGTACTTTAACGGGACCCTGATGAGATATACAGAGCAGTTAGCTTGCATTAAATACATATACTTTCAGAACTAAGAAGGGTCAAGAATCCCAGAGACCTGAGGCTTTTCCACAAGGGCAAGCAGGATAAAGTACGTGATGATTTTGCTAGGAAAATATGGACTATTCTCAGGTTGACTATGATTTTCAAGCTCTTTTGGCCTCTTCAAAACCAGAACACAAAAGCCAAAATTAATCTGAGTAAGTACATCTCACTAGCTCCACATAATTCAGAGTTATTCTCTTATGACGTAGATGTGCTAGGCACTTAAAGAATATATGCCTGCCCCAAGCGTTCCAAGAATCTCATCTTAAAGTAATTAGGAATAGGCAAGTACTTAGGGAAATTAGTCATTAGTTTGCAAATCCAGACTCTGGGAGTCTCTTAGTTACAGGACTCACTTTGGTTTAGTTCACTTTGTTTTTTTATTTTTTTTCCCTCGACTTTTATGGTGAACAGACATAGGGATAATGCTGTAGAGTAGCAGAAATTTGAAAGTCCTTGCATAGTTCATTTCACAACAATTAGCTTTGTTAGATGACATAGAAGTAAGAAAATTTGGGGAAAAAAAATACTTCTAAAGAGAAACAGAACCAAACTAAGGAAAAGAAGAATAGCAGAACACTCAAAATGAAAAAAAGCTGGAAATCCAGGGTGTAGACAGATGTTAGGAGACAGAGAGGAATGGAGCAGGGAAAAAGAAACAAATTTTCATCTCCCTTCCCCCTCTGCCAGTGCCCAGTTTTGAATTTCAAAGTAACATCCGAAGTAGCTCTCTTCCAAACAACATAACAAGGACACAGACCCACCTGTAGCAGGCAAACTCTCCTTCCAAAAACCCTTTGTACTCATTTCAGGCCCAAAACACGGAGATCTGGCAATTAGCAAATGAGAACCTCCGTCTGAAGGCAAGCACATTCCAAATCCTGCTGCCATATGATGTAAATACACAGCTACAGTAGCGCCAATCAAGATGCTAAGTGAAAACCACCACACTGCTGTGTTGCAGGCTGAACTCGACTTTCTTGCCTCACGTGTCTATCGACTCAGCATTGCCACATCATCCTACTTCCCTTTTTTTTTTTTTTTTTTGCATAAAGGAGGAGCTTGTAAATATGTTGGAGAAATGCTGGACGTGTCTAGGAGAGACGTGTGGTTTCCCATGAGATGCTGAGCCCTTCTGTGGAGTTCCTGTCTTGTGGCAATGGAAGCCTTAGTACAAGCTTGAGCAGTACTCTGCTGCTGGCCAGGATCCCTCAGCTGACTCAGTCTGCAGCATATTGTAAAATGTGGGAGAGTCCATGTGCTGTGACAGTTGGAGCTTAAAAAAAGGCAGCTATGGCTGTGCTGGGTAATTGGTGAGCAAGCAGGCAGGAGAGCCTAACTGCCAGGAGGAGAAACTTAAGTGCTTGTAACATTCCTTACCCATTACTTCACCAAAGTGCTGAGACCGATCCAGTGTGATCCAGGCTGGAAACGGGCCAGAAGCTGTTACTTGGATATGGTGAAGGAAGGAAAAATTATAGGTCTGGGAAGAGCAGCTAGTAGCCCACATTGGGGCACTGATAGTGATGCCACCCCTCTCCAAGCTGTAGGTTTTATGAATCAGTTGAGTAGCACTGATGTGTCCCACTGGTGCCAGATACAGATAGGTACACAGACGTTGACTCCAAGTCGGACTTTGATCTAACTTCATCTTTTTTTGTTGTTGGTTTTGTTTTCTGTCAAGCAAGCTGTTTATTTGAAAAGATGACGAGGAGAGGAAATGGAAATAGAGGCTGAAGTGTTTGGCACTGTCAAGCACATGGGAATGCCTCATGCATTCCTTACAGGGCACATTCGTGCCCTGGCATACATGCCAGGCAGCTCACAGCGCTCACTCTGCAGAGCTGATCCTCATACACGCTAAAGGATGAGTGAACAAAATGGTTTTGGAGAGATCACAATGTTAGGAGGTGTAAAATGTCTCCAACAAGCTGGTTGGGCATCATGGCTGTGACATCCGCACTCACTCTCCATGCTGGAGACATGATGGTCACCTCTGGGAAAAGTATTCCTAAAGGATTATTTCAACCAGGCTCTCTCAGCTGCCAGCTATTCGGGAGAATAACAAACTTCCTAACTAACTTACAAGAGCATATACTCAAAATTTCTTGTCATCAAGACTTGAAGTAAAACCAAATCTCAAACAACATAAATAATAAATGAAAATGACTTGTCCTCCTACACTCAATAGGGCCCAGGGCTTTGACTGAAACTCCCCTTCTTCCTAATAATGTCTCTCCTGCTCTGTATCCAGGATGTTACATGGCTTTGCTATGCCAGAGGAGAAAACCTGTCCTGAGAGCTTGTGCTCTTGGACAGAGGAAGAGGAGGAATCATTTTGCAGAGTTTGGAAAGATCAGTGCCAAAGGACTGCATTAAAGAAATACTGCAGTAAGCCTAAAGAAATATTAGCAATTATACAGAAATTAATGCTGCAGCAACTATAGCAGCTGGAAACCTGAAACACATTCATATACACATGGGTGGACAGACACAAGGACACACTCTCCCAAAAGCCTATATTAAGACATGTACCTTGGTGACTTGAACCCTCCAGCCAGAGTCTGAAAGACCAGTAAAAAAAAGAAACATAAACAAGTGACAGCTGTTGAAAACATGGATCTGCATATCCTGCAGAGTCACAGTTTTCCCACTAATTTCAACTATTTTGGTTATACAGCATTTGACAGTAACACTCTGTATGTAGCTTTAAGTCGAAAAAGAGCTTGAACTTGAGGGGACTATTAGAGCAGAAAGAACCACCAGTAGTTCAGTACAGTAAATCTGTGCTAAAAGAAAACAAACAAACACACAAACAAACAAAAAAGCCCTCAAATAACTACAAACTATGTGCATTAGGTTTTAGAGTTTCTTTTTTGCTAAAGGGATTTATTTGCTTATGTGACTACCATGTTCTGAACAAGAGTAAAATATGCATGAAAAAAAGATTATAAGCAAAAGAAAAAAGAGGAAGTTAAGGAACCGGTAAAACTGGATCTGAACAGTTTCACTTCACTACAAAGGAATTTAGCCCATGGCTGAAGGATAAACATAGATAGCACAGGAAAAAAAATACCCAAACCTGTTTTACTTAAGAAATTAATTTTTTTACTTTGTGTTCAGTCATAAGGGCACTCGACATTTTCTCAGTCTGACAAATGAGTTTGTTCAGGGTATTTGGAAAACTGGCAGATTCACATCTTTTTGCTCAAATGGAACACAAACATTCAGAAAGACACAAAAGCCCTTGTAGTCTTTTAAAATTTTCCTAATATAGTTTGGGTGACAGGAGAGCAGAAACAAGAAATTTGGGGAAACATAAGGCCACATAGAACTATTAAACTGTTATGACAGAAGTACCAATTCCATCCTGCTATTCCATAGATCAAAGAATTCCAAAATTCTGCTCTGAAATGCCAAATAATGAAAATGCAGTGCTGACACCAGTCTGCCATTCAGACATGACATGTGTAACACACATGAAGTGATCTGGCCAAATTAAATGCATTTTGAGGAGCATTGAGAGCATTCACTGTAGAAAAAGCATGGCACATGCTTGGCTCCTTTGGCTTTAGGCTTCCTGTGCTGCCGTGGCTGTGCTTTGCTCTGCTCCTGCGTCTGTTGCTCTCATTCCTTGGGGTGAGCCTGCTCACACTGGTGTAAGTGCTCAGTGGCATGAATAATGCCTGCACAAACTCATTGCTCCAGCCCGCCACGCCAAGCCCTGACAAGTCTGGATGCTCTTTTCAAGTCAAATTCATTTTTAAAGATCTCCACAATTATGTCAGAGCTGGGTGAAGTCATGATTATCCCCTTCTGACAACTACACCACAACATTGCTAAGGTTCACCTGTAAGACCTTATTCTAAACCCAAGACTCTTTCAAATAGAAAACCATGAGGTTTCCCAGATTGAATTTTCAACCCCATAATGAATCAAAACAAACCAGTTTCTGACCAAGTAAAATTTGAACCTTTATCGCCTGAGGTGAAAATTATAGCAGATTTACATTTTCTGCGGTGACCACAGAAAACTCTTTCAAAAACAACTCCCTGCAAGAATTCTTGGATAAAAAAATGTCACTTCCATTTTGTGCTCTGTGTAAGTGATAAACGATATTATTCAAGCTCTTAACAGCTCAAGTGGGAGGGTTTTCAAAAGAAGCTGTTTGTGTGGTTATTACTTGCCACAGTATTTTTAGGGAAGGGAAAGCCCAAAATGAAAACAATGAATTTTCAAATGAAACTGCATCAGAAAGGAGGCAGGAGAACTGCCAGAAAAGACCAATCAGTCAGAAATATCTTCCAAAACACAAGCGTCTACAAAACCACTGCAGTCAAATTATTGAAGTCCAAATTATGCACCTCTACTCAAACACCAGTGCCAGCCACTATTAGGCAAGAAATTCAAAAAAATGCATTTTAAAACACCTTCTCTCTGTTTTTCTCATCCTTGTCTCTCCTACTGTCTAACCAAGTGAACAAACCATGAAATTATCTAGCTCCAAATCAACCCATCCATGCAATTACCTCACATTCTACTCCAAAGTTTTATTGCCTAGCAGGAGCAAAATTAAAAGCTTTACTTAAAAGTTTGAAAGTTACCAAAAACCTATTTCACAGACTGAGACAAAACAGTACTGTTCAAATATACAGAGATTCCATCACTGATCAAATTCTCTCAGTATGTTTGAAACGGAATACATCAAATCCACAAAGTTCTCTGAGTAGGAATGTTTTAATCTAACCCACAGTGAGGAACTACATCTCCTGAAATAAGGCTCTGTTTCTACCTATTGTGCACAATGCAAGTAAAAGTCTTGCAGGTTACATTAGACCATCAGCAAATACACTTTACAAATGGAGGAAAAAAAAAAAAGGAAAACTTGGCAAGGTGAGACCTAGGGACTTGAAAAATATGTGACATACAGCATCCTTTAGTCCTTTCCTTTTTTTTTCCAAATTAAAACACAGGGCTAAATCACATGTGATTAGAGAGCTGAATGAGAATACAGTGTGTTGGTAGCAAGAGTGACTTCCCTCAGCTATCTGGTAACCCAGTGAGGAGGATAAGACTAACCCCTCCATACCAGTGGGACTTTGCAGGCTGTAGGCACAGCCAGGCACAGAGACAAGTAGCAGCTCTACAGAGGCAAGGTCACAAGTTGATTCAAGAGGTGGAATGAGGAAACTCAGGATGGAGACAGAGGTTTTGCAATTTCATGGTTGGCTGAGAATTCCCACTGGATTGCAGCCTCTCTGTGCACTGAGAAGGAGACATGGATCCCCCAATTACATATTACATAGCTGCTCTGATTAGAGAGTAGCTCTTTACTCCATGATCTCTATTCTCTGGCACGAAATATGTTTAATTGTGGATTTGTAGAAACACAATATTCTACTCCCATTAGAGAGACGAAAAAACCCCCAAAAGCCTCAAAAAAGCCATACAACCAGAATATACTCAATGTCATTTTAAGATACAAGACATGTAAGATCTAAAGCATATAAAAGACTCATTTATCAAGAGACATACTTGATTCACTCTACCTGTTTAAAAACACAAAAACAATTCTTTTGTCCTCAAGCAAAACTAACCTCCTGTGAGATGCAGACATTGTGCTACACAGTGTTTTCCTCTTAAAAACTGTCTGAGAAAGTATTTTTTCAGTAGCTCCCAACAAAACTACAAATCAGTTTGTGTTCTGGACTTGGTGAATGATTAATGTAGCTTGAAATCTAATCATAAATCCATTGCCACTTAAACATTTCAATGGAGATGACAAGTAGAACATACACTTTCAGCTAAAGAACTTCAATACAGCACCTTTCTTCTGAGGAAGTCTTGTTTTCCAAACAGAAAAGGTAATGCACAGAAAGAAGAGTAGGCCAGGAGCAAAGTAAGACCTTTTACAATGAATGACTGCAATGCTTCATGTCTCTCAAAGTCATGAAAACTTACTGCTTATTCAAAAAGAGATTGTTCAATTGACTGAAACGAGATGCAGTTTGTTTTAAATACCGTGGTATATTTTGCTTTTCGGTCTCTAAGTGAAATGTATCCTATGTTCTCTGCTACTGTGTAATTATCATTAGATTAGATGGTTTCTTCTACCGGAGCCTCCCATCCACCACATTTTTTGAGAAACTGGTGACAGAAGTGGTTATAGAAAGGTAGGGGGGTGGATATTCTGTTGCTAAATGCTAGGAAAAGTACCAATTAGGTATTTGCCTCCTGGATTTACGTCCAAGAGATGGTAAAATTGCTCTTTAAGTTACAGTTCTACGTAGCAAGCAGAGGGGTGAGAGCCACAGCAGCATGGCACAAGCACACCAAACAGGATGAAGAGAATGCAGCTAGTCACGTGCTTCTCCAGCTGCAGATGTAGAAATGAAAAGGAATTCATGTTAACTACAAAATAAGGAGACAAACAGATAGAGGAGTGTGAAGACCACCTTTGCTCCAGTAGAGACTGAGGTTTAAAAGCCATTCAATGAGAGAAAGCAGCATCTAAAACCACAAAGAAACTTGAGATACAGTGTGGTACATGGTTACCACATATCCATGTATTGGGTCTGCTATGGAGATGACTTGTGATCTGAACTAAAAATTTGTGCAGGTAGTATGTTCTCTTTTCCCTTCTGCCCCATGAGGTCATTCATCCCAGAAACCAGGGACTCCTGACCTCAGCCTCCTGGTCACCGTACTGCATCTGATCATTTAATGATCTATAGCATCATTTCAATGGCAGCATATTCAGCACAATTCAGGAGGGCAGCATTGCCTCATATCTAAAAAGAATTCAGTATGTTTTTGCTGGTAAGGCATTTTACAGCCTTTGGTGTTATGCATTAAAGGTGCTTAACTTGACTTGGAATATACCCATTTGAACATTATTGATTAATAATGCTATGTTGACTGAGAAAGTATGGTCATACTCAGGCAAAAGCCACTGCCAAATGAAATGGGGGATCGATTAACGTGATGCTAAGCTTCTCTTGGGTGACTTGAGGGCACTCAGTGGCCACGTGTTTCACACAATGTTCGAAGAGACACAGACAGGCAGGGCTGCTCCTGCTGTTTTGTCTGGGTACCTCCACCTTCTTGGTCTTGAATCAACCTGCATCTGCAGGAGTTGTCATTTTTCTGCTACAGGAAAATAAAAGAGTATTTCTGACTGGAGCATTTTGACACCGCATCTCTGAAGGGAATGAGGACTGTGTGGCTGGTTTATGACAACATGCTAAGTGGCAGGATATGTGATTGAAAAAACAAGAACATAAAGATAGAAAATAGACAGAAGGGGTGAAGAAGATCAAGAACAAGAGGTACTTGAGTAGTGCAACAACAAGAACCATATGAGCATCAACTAAAAAAAACCCTACATCAGTACATATGAGAATGAAAAAAAAAACATGGAAAGATACTTTAAATCAGAAAGGACAAACTTAAGTTGATTAATTAAATTAATGCCTACACTTCTCAGCCCCTTTCCTTCCGAATCACACCTGCTATGCTGTATCCACTTGAGATGCCAGCAGAATAAAATTATTTATTTGGAATATTGGTAACTAATTAGTTTATTTCCAGCTCCCACAAAATATGAGGGATCTAGCGAAGAATTTCAGGAGAAAGGAACAGAATAGGAGACATGTGGCTTGGCATTCTACAAAATTTGCTCTAGTCGTCTGGCAGCCTCCCTTCCAACACCCCGCCTTCCCCCTCCGTATACTTTGCTGGAAATGGTCCTTCAAAAGAGCTAGTTGGCATCTACAAATCTAGCTATTAGACATTACTCCAAGTAAGTGAAGCTCATTTCTCTTGCAGGCAAAAGACTTCTAATTTTTCCCTTGCATGCTGTATGCCAGCAGAAAGGCAGCAGACAAAATGTTTTTGCTTGTTTCCCATCTCTCAAGTCTCATGGACAGACTGATCCACAAACTATATGCATGGAGTTCGTGAGCATAAGTTTTTAATTGCACCATAAATTGGCAAGGATCACTCTAACCTGGATAAAGCAATTCACAGCTCTTCACCCTGTGAGAGAGTGAGGATTACAGGCATAAAATTATTTAAGTGGAATGTTTACTATTGACTGTCTTGTATCCCTGGATAGCTAACTACTTTCCTCATCATCCATAAAATTAGAAATCTATACCTTCATGAAGAAAGCATACTTTGATAAAGGCTGTTCATCTAGGCAAGAATATTTTAACATATAATGTCACTGTATTTTGATACTACATCCTCATAAAAAACATCTCAATATTTTGGGACTCTCACCTAGTACAACAGACTCTTCTAATTCCACAGAGGTGAATCTGGAAGTTCAACAAGGTTTTTGCTGCTTACTTTAATGAATGCCCATAAATAATGGAGGTGACTTATCTGTATATGCTCTGGAGGGACTGTCAACTATCAAGTCAATAATATTTGGTCAAGCAACTTTCAGACATTAAATTAAATTCTCTTTGGAGAGGATTCATCAGCTTTTGTATCTCCTTTCCTGTAAGAAAGACAGCACCTCCTCCACTGACCAGCAAAAGAGCTGACAGGAAAATATTCTCTCAGCCATTCAATATTGTTAGAAGAGCAGCAGAGAGGGGAATCATGGATTTGCATAGGAAAAACTAGCTGGAAATCCCCTGGTAGGACTGAGATGCAAAGCAGCTTTGAAAAATGGAGAAGATTGATACTGAGAGCTTACAGTTAGCGAGTGTTAGGGACAAAGCTCCTTCTTCCCCAAAGGCATTAATAAGACACTCAAATGGCTCAAGTACTGCATTGAAATGCTGTATGAAATATTTTTGAAAAGCAAAAAGGTGTCCTCTCAAGGGATACTAAGACAAAGATACCGTACATTTCATTTAACAAATACGCAATATGCAGGTACTGTTCAAATACATAGCTGACTATCATAAAATTAGTTCACTAACCTTGGAGAAAATATTATTTTTTTTAACTTCACTTTCCCAAATCTCTAATTTTCCAAATGCCCAAAATGCAAAACAAATCAAAATCCCTAAGAAATACCTTCCTCCCCTCCACATGCTTTCTCAGTCTTTCAAGTTGTCTAGTAAAGAAGCAATTTATGGCTGTTTTTTCTAGTTACCCACTTCAGAGTCCAGGAGTTGAATTTCAGGGTAATTTTCCTTTAAACCAAAATGAACTTGTACACAGGGCTGCACATACTAGAAAATACTGACAGGTATTTTGGAGTATTTCTTTAAAAACAGTAAGAATAATTTCCACACACTGTTTTTTATTAGTGTTTATAAAGTCAAATGACAGCACTTAAGTTTTACTAATATGCAATAAAGAGAACATTGTTTTCCAATGGCTAGTCTAAATTAACAACACTGCTGAATGCTAAATCCATAAATATTTTATTCCAAAACCTAGCCTGTGGTTCAAGAAAGAAAGCTGCACAAAGAAAGTTGACCTGTGATGATCAAACCACAGTACATTAATACTGAAATATATTTAGCACTACTTCTACTTTCAGAAATACTTATTTTAACAGTTTCTAAAGAAAAAAAAAAAAGACAAAGGTGTTCCATCTTAATCATATACTACAGTCACAAGGCTGGCTTTGTAGTCCACTATCATGCATTTCCATTTCAACTACTGTTAGAAATAATTTGTTCTTGCTTTTCACATCAGCAATTGCAGTATGTTTCTCTTGATCCTTCAATGACAAACTGCATCTTAGAATTAGGCCACCTGAAAGCAGGTTTAGGCCACTGAGTTGTAGCATACTGTTTTAGAGAATCCTGTTTTCCATCAAAGTCCAAATAATTATTAAAAAGTGTTAAATTTTACGGTACATGTTCTATTTGAGTTGCACATGAATTCAGATTACTATTCCAAATTCAAATCCATTTGGAACAATCATTCGAATATCTTGCAAATTCTCAGCCCTAGGATTAATGGGATCACAATTAAATGCTTCTCCCTGCTTTCAAAACCCTCCTCGTTCTCTACTGAAGGAACTCAAGGTTTTCAGAACCTTGGTAAATGATGGTAAATGATCCCCAAGGTGCCCAAAACAGAAACAAATAAAGTAACACTAATTCAGGTTGTTTTCTTTCCAGGAAGATGGCTCTGTATTAGTACTCAGGACTCAGTCTTACGGATGCTTAGCAAAGTCCTCGCTCCCCTCCGTCTCATACAGCATGACAGTTTCATTACTGAAATGCCAAGAGATGTCCACCTTTCCTATATGGAAGTATCTGTCCAAAGGCTCACTTTGTGGCATAAAATTTAATCTCAGAATGCAGTTAAAAACATATGAAAGCTGATGATCTATCAAAACACTTGCCTCCATTCCAAGGTTGCCTTCCAAAGCATCATTTCATTAGTAGGTTATTCTGGAAAAAAATCACTATAAGTCTTAAAAGAAAGCTTCAGGGTTTTTTTGACATTAGCTTGCTTGGCTAATGAGCTAACATTCCCTTTCAATTAATTCTCTAATTTGCCTAGGCAGTTAGCAGATATATACATCTTCATATTACCTAAGACACCTTTCAAATTATACCTGTGTATTTATACTGTTTAATCCCTTTTGAGCCAGCAACCTAAAGTTGTTTTTAATGCACTTCTTGCCCTTTCATCTAGTTTAAATATAACCAGCTTCAAAAAAAATCCACCCAACACACCCAGCCTCCCACTTCAATAGATGCAGTTCTGAAGCTAGCAAGGGCCACGATGAATTATTATCATCACTAGGCTGATCACTTCATACAAAAAACCAATGTAAGGTTGTGTTTACATCCATTGCAGATGTAGTTACTGAAAGGCAAAAAGAAAGGGACTGAGGCACAAGGAGAGCAAACAGGGCATGAGGGCAGCAAACCCCTTAAACCCTGGGGTGGTGGATAGGCTAGGGTCAGAAAAAGGAAAACTAAAAGGAGAGAAGAGGTTGGGGGGAGTGGGGCTGAGACACAGAAAAGAGCCAAGATAACAAGATCCTGCAGAAGAAGATTGCAAGGAAGAGTCAGTCAGCCCAGGGAAGGAGAAAGTCCCACCCCTGGTGGAGGCGGTCCCTGACACTTGACAGTGTCCATGCAGGCTGTCCCTCTGCCCTGAGTCACCACTGGGCTCCTCTCTACATCTCTCCCTCTATGTCCCCTGATAGTAGAGAGGAGCCATGGGCAGTCAGGATTGTCCCCAGTCTGACTCCTGGTCCGTGGGGTGGCTCACACAAAGAGCCTCCCAGACCTGCTTGCCCCTGCCCATGCAGCACCCCCTGGAGTGCCCCTTTCTCACGAGCCAGGCTGCCTCCTCTCTGCTTATGNTTTACACCTATGCAGTTGACCCAAAATGTATTAATTTTTTATTGAAGTAGGTTTCATTTCCCTGACAAGGGCTGTCCTGCTCATGCCCTGAGAGTCCTCTCCACTACATTGCTGTGGAGAGATTGTTGATTCTACAATGACATTATATCATACCTCGCAAGTTTAAAACAAACCTGGCTGTCCCTGAAGGGCTAGGTGATTTATGTGCATTAACAGCCTTGAAAATACATTTTAGAAGCAGGCAGGATCCCAGAGATGCCTAAAAGTCCTCCTGCCTTTCAGCTGTGCTCCAGTTTTGGAGCTATGGAGTAAATGCTCTGTCACCCACAGGAAGTTTAACCCACACACTCCCCCTGACAGACAGAACTGCATTCAAAAACTACACCCCAGAAACACAACCAGCAGGTTATGCCAGTTGTATTTATCATCCACAACTGTGCTGCCACAGCCTGAACTAATCATGCAGAAAGGCACTTACTCTGTAGCTTCAAAAGTCATCCCAGGCTTCAAATTTTAAAGAAAGAATTTTGTTCCTCATAATTTCCCTCTCCATCTGAGGCATCCTGAATGTACTGTAAATTCATCATCACATTTAGCCCAGCTCTTTTTGTACTTAATAAATGTAATCCACGTAGAGACAAGTCACTGGTCTGGGCCCTAACTTTTCCATCTGCTCTGGGTGCTCATAGGGAAGGAGTATGTTTAAGGAGGTAGGAAACCAGAGCACATCACTCTGAACAAGACATATTCCACAACCTTATCAACTCATATATTCTAGGGATGGCTGTATAATATGCTGCAATTTATGTTTTACTACTGGCAAACTAATATGTCTCAACCTGAAAACAGTTTTGCTCATTTATACAGTGCATTTACTTCATTATGTCAATTAAAATAATCCTGACCTGTCAAGAACCTCAAGGTGCCTGTAAGCACACAAACCCCATGTTTTTGTTACAATTTTGGAATGCTGTTGTTAAGTTACTGACTGCTAACAGATACCCTTTGTTACTGTCAAAGGAGCAGTAGAAACACACCATCTTCAAGGAAAGTTTTAAACATTAAATATATTGCGACTATCTGTTGCATTCCAAAGATTTATTGGAGTTTTAAGAACCTTCTCTTGAATAATCATTGTCTTGGGCCGGAAAAGAAAGAGTCCTATCAAAATGCAGATAACCTCTCTCACTCATTTGTAACAAAGAAATCCATACAATGTGAAATGCTGAGTACTACCAGGAAGAAAAACAGGCCCAAGAAGAATAGCATCCACTTATCTTTGAGGCCTAAAGATTTTCTGAGTCTTCATACTAACTCAAGAGATTTTTATCCTTCTGCCTTTTGTTTGTTTCCCTGACTTTAATTTTTCACTTTCTCCTTTGGTACCATATTTCACCCTTTTATAATTGTGTTCAAGGTTGGCATCCTGTCTGTTCCTGCCTCCACTCATCACTGGATGAAGAAAACTGAGCATCTGCCTCTGGGTAAAGATGAAAAGTAGCCTCAGCCTGTCCCACTGCCATCCACATTTTCTTTTCCTGTGCATGGAAATGCATCCATCACCTCATGATAGTGTAGTTTTACTTCTGTAGTGTGCAGCTGCTTCAAGGTTTGGGGTACAGGCCCCCAGGGGAGTTTCTGCAGCAATGTTTTTCACAAGTCTTGTGACCATTCTCTTTTTCACTAGCTTTTTTCCTTCCATAAGCATCCTTACCTTTTGCTGGGTAAGTAAATGAATAAACACATCAAAGATAAACAGACACTTCAGTTACAGGAGTTGGTATACCAGTAGCTATGTGTGAGAATATTACCTTTAGATTACATTGATAAAACCAAATTGTACCACCCATTACAAGGATGCATGTTTTGAATTACTAATTAAGACACATTAAATGTTCGATTTAATATATATATGTAGAAGACACAAACAAGGAGGTCTGCAGCTCCATAAAGAATTACTTTTCATGTAATTCTCTATATCCTCCCTTGCTCTCATTTACAAATGCAAGCAAACAAAACAACAAGGACAGCTGAACTGAATTAGTGAGCATCCAAAAATATCCAACCCATCTTTCTTAAACACGCACAAGAATGTCTCTAGTTTGCCAAAAAAGAAGCAATATTTTTAATACTGCTGCCCTCAGAGAAGCTGCCTCTTGGCTGTCTGAATTACAAACTACTGTCTTAGGGAGATAAAACAAAGAATATGTGAAAATACAATCGTGTATGGAATGAGCAACATGGCAATCAGTTGACAGCCATATCTATACTGTCTCAAATCATATTTTTACTAATTTTTATTCAATTCAATGGTCTGTAAAGTCAAGAGGATTTTTCCAGACTAAAATCTCAGTGCTTAGCCCAGAGTTTTGTTGTTGGTTTTGTTTTGTTTTTTTTTTTTTTTTTTTCTCCTATTTGCCGGTCTGGAGTCATCTGCAAGGTATTTTTACCTTCCAAGACCAAGCTGAAATTTTTCCATGGGATTAGTGGCAGAGGAGACAATAATGAAAATTTCATATTAATAGCAGAAGTGACAGGGAAAGAGGTGAGTGGCGCTATTCAACTGACAGCTTGGAAGTGATACACCATTTATATACTTTTCCTAACATCCATTCCAAGTTTCACTGAAGAATGGTAAACCTCATAATGAGGAATGCAAGGGAAACAAAAAAATCTGGAAGCACTAGCCATGTTGAAATCCAGATGTTAACATCAGAAAAAATGCTCTCGTGTGGTGTCAGGGTCCAGTGAAGACATATCTGAAACACTGGGACTAGTCCTTTATTTACAACAAAAACATAGTCAAGGTCAAGTCCCAAAAATCTGCAGGAATCATAAGCATTGCAAACTATTTTGAGAGGCAGCATAGTGCATGTTTAGGCCATATACAGAGTACTTACAGAGCAAAAATCTTTCCCATCAAAGGGAGTCAGGCATCACGTATGAGCAGTTTAATCTGGAAGAAGTCCATGCATAAAGAAGGGAGAACTTTATGGTTGGCTATGATCATGGGACTTCCCTCCTGCTGGAGGAGACTAAAATAGAACCACCTAGACAAGCAACTACAACATGTTGCATTTGAAGATACCTTCTCACACATAATAGACACAAATGAAAATGAATTAAGCAAGAGACTGTTGTTTCTATACAGTGAACAGTTCTGTTTTTAAATGCCTGGGTGGTGTTTGGAAACTATGGGCAAAAGGTAATTTGGTAGAATGACAAACAGATTTGGATTTTGAGGTTGGGCAGGGCAGGGCAGGGCATTAAAATAAAGTCAGGTGGTATCTTCCTACCATATAAATGTGGATATGTTTTGAGAGAGAAAAAACAAGTACATTGGTGTGGGCTGAACTAAGGAAGTATTTGTGTATATTTTTTTTAAACAAACAATAATCGTCCAACCAGAGCATCTTCTGATTCTGTTTTGTTTCACTGCCTGCCCAAACACAAGGCTCTCTGGGTGGTAAGGCAGAAACGGTGAAAACACAGCCAGTACTCAGAAGCCTCCCTTCCAACAAATTAGCGAGGTTTATAGCTTTGAAGGACACTTCACACCAATCCTGATGGCAGGGCTGTTTGCCAGGCCTGGGGAAAGAAGATCAAAGGATACCAGCACTTCAAGAGAAGGGAGCACTGAGTGAGTTCAGAGTCACTGCACTGTGCCTCCAGAGAAACAAGCTGGCTGACTGGGAGCACTAGCATAGGAAAAGCTGCACCATCTGATAAAACAGCCATGAGCAAGTCAGATTGGTCTGAAATACAGGCATATATGTCCCTTTTTGCTCGGCTGAAGTGCAAAATACAGTTTTGCAAGTGAATCAGTGACAGTTTTTGGAAAGACTTTTCCACTCGCTCCAGCCAGCTGCTAAATGAGACTCTCAAGGAGAAAAGTGTACATGTGCCCCCCCTTCACACCTGCTGGGCCCCCTGGGGCAGAGCCCAGGGAGCTGTCACCTGACAAGGTCCTGCCTTCAGGGATGCTGCACTGGAGGATGCATTTGGGCAAATATGACAAAACTTCTCACCTTATCCAGTACCCAGCATGATCCTGAGAGAAGGAAGAAGGTATGCAAATGGTCCAGGAAACTGTTCCCTTACAGAAGTGAAAAGCCACAGATCAAAGCTTGCTTCTTCTGCTACTATCCTGTATCAAAAAATAGGTCTGCAGTCGTAAGTCAGAGCCCTTTATAAAAACATATTATAGGCCTATCACTTTGGAAAAGTGCATTTCAGTACTAAATGAATAAATATATTAGTGCTTTCTTTAATATATAAATCACAAGTTGATGCATAATGACTTAAAATAAAACATAATGCATCTCTGGAAAGCTTCCATATGAAACAAAACTGAAAAGGCTAAGAATATTTAGTTAAGAAAGAAAATTAATAAAATTAAATCATAAACAGTATAGACCCAAGAACACTTATTCAATTTGTGAAAATTCAGAAACTAATAAAAGAAAATACATCTTGAAAAGAAAATACAGCGCACAAGTGACTGATATTGTCATCAAGGCCAGTAAATCAACACAGTGGAGACAAAGACCAGACATTTAGTGGCTAGAAGAAAATCCCATGTATTAATTCCATAGCAAGAATTAAACCAAAAGCACCAAGCTGGTTAGAGGATTGAAACTCAGATATCACTGGGACTTTGGACAAGCTCTTTCTTCAAGGGGTAGTTGGAGTGACACACTGCCCCCACAACACTTGCCACCTGGCCCAGCACAGCCCAGGGGCAAAGCACACTAAAAAGTCACACATCATTTTTTCACAAGGTCATTTCTTTGCTCTATCAACTAAAGTATCTCCTGTTATTGTAATTCCCCTTAGGCACTGTGGTTGGTTAGAGTTACCCACTGGCAATCACATCAGGCTGAGTGGGAGCAGAACTGGCACAGAAGGAACGAGTATTGATCAGCTGTTCTGCCTGGCCAGCTCTGCCTTCCCACACCAATCTCCCACAGCAGCTCAGCTGTTCATGGGGCAGACACGGAGCTTTAGCCTAATGCACACACTTTTCCCTGCTCCATGCCACAGAATATCATGTACTTTCATATAATAATGTATGCAGTGCTGTGTGAGCCTAACATACATGGAAAACTGCACTTATATTGGAGTGAAAAATCCTTTGTAATATACTGCAGATACAGAAATCGTTACTGTTCCATACATTTTCCATCCTTGCTTTCTGTGCAAAGCTTGAGACCACCTCTAGGACAAACAACTTTTCAGAAGGCCACCAACAGCTCTAAACACTATTCATGGAAGGCAGGAATCAAATTTATTTTTGCCTTAAAGAGTGCATCCCATTTTCTGTTTTATCATGAGTATAAAAACTATGTAAAATATAAAGTAGTCTCAAAAACTCAATTTGGTCTGTGTTCCCCAGACATAGCAGTGAAAAGGCTAATGTTAAGAGAACAATAATCTGTTTCCTACATGTATTTGTTAAAGGTTTCCCAGCACTACTATGCAATAGTTCTCAAGAAAGGGATACAGCTTATTTTTGAAGTACTTCAGCAGATTCAATATTCAAACTTTAAAAGCAATCTTTTTGTAGCCAAGCTTGCCTCCAAGAATAAAAAGCCAAATTAGGTGGGGGGAGGAGAAAGGACCTCTCAGATCAACTTTGCCATGTGAACTGGAGGCACAAGCAAAATCAGTTTTGGTCCCTACTTATGTATTTCTAAATAGCAACACATTAGAAGAGATACAGGCCACGCTTAGCTGTGCTACTCACTGCTGAAACCAAAATGCTGGAGCACATCTTTCCTAACATTCCATAGCAATAGTGTGGAAATAGCTCTCACAGTGAGCCAACTAACCTCTCTTTATCAGCCAGGAAAACCAGGCACTTGGAGAATGCAGCTAATCTTCTCCAAGGTGGAGAGCTCAAGGGCTACAGTGGATAACTGTGCAAAGTGTTCCTTTTTCCTCTACTGATTATGAAGAAAGTCTGGATTTTTCAGTTTCTACTGAATTTGCATTTTGACCAAGAAACATTTCATTCCATTCCCAAAGAAAAACAAGCAAAGTTCTTAGCGTTCCCAAACTGGAACATTCTTGTCAAAGAATTTAACACACTGGCAAGATTCAGGGGACTTGATGTGAAAGAACTCAACTAGGCAGCAACAATGACAAAAGTGTAGCTTAAAGCTTATTGACTGAGAACGGATTTCACATCAGGAGGAAAAGAATAAACGTAATGTTTTGCATGCCAGATATGAAACATGCAGTAATATAAGTAACTATACAGATGGCTGACTCTAGAGCAGACCTTATGGCTAACTGCAGGGTAACAAGTTTTAAGCCATGAAATGTTTTTTAAGCATTAGGCCATCTTCTAAAGATTATGAGGCAGATGGAAAATTTGGGACACCAAGGATAAGATTTTGAGTTCAGAAAGTCATGTCCCTTCAAATAAGCTTGGAGCCCTTCTGCTTCTTACTTCCCTAATGATGTAATTTAGCTTGATAAAAGTAATTCTGTCTCCTTGTAAGTCCTTCTTCTATTGTGGCATTGTTACATGGTATGACATATAGCATCCTCAAATGGAAGACATATCAATTTTCTATTCTCTCCTAAAATTGAAAAATAGTTTAGTGTTGGACATTTAGTTTCCAGAATGTTAAACTAGGTCAAGCCCTACCCAGCAGAAATATTTCTGTACTGTAGTGCTCTGCCAAATTTTTATCCATCCTCTTCCTCCCTTCTTACTGTTCTTGCCCTTCTGTTATTAATTGTTGTCTTTTGACACATCAGACTAATTAATAAATATCATGCAGAAAGGCAGTTTGTTTGTTTGTTTTTTTTGTTTTTTTTTTTTCCCTGTTCTGTCCAGCTGTAACCAATTCCTCTGTCATCCTTGTAAATATTTTCCTTACTTTTTAGAGCAATGCTACAGATTTTGTGTTGCTCTTAGCAGTGTGAAATTCCCTCACTGCCTTTTCCTTACCAGCCTCTGGCTACATGTGTTCATATGAAGTAGAAATGTTGACATAAGGTACAGGATGGGGAGGATTGTGATGAGAGTCTGAGAACACCACCTTAAGACTGTTAGTCCATAAAGAACTTATATTGCAAGATTTACAAGGGATGCACTGACTGATCTGAGAAGCTGGATGCTGCCTTCTGCTTCAAAAAGTTGGGAGACCTGTTGAGATTACAGTAGTGCCAGAGAAGAATGTGTATCTTGAAACACAGGGTGGGAGCAACTGAGCTCTTAGGTTAAGTGTAAGATTCAGGGTAGCTTTGCTGCTGTGCTGCCTCAGCTCCCCTGCTGCTCGGCTTCAGCTGAGCTCTAACCAAACCTGCTTGGAGCCACGTGTTAACCAGTGTTGCAGCAACATATCCTGACAGGAGCTTGGGTAAGGTCTCAGCGTTCAGCACATTATTCCAGACCTACAGGCTTTTAAAAGCATATACCTTATTATCCATTTTGAGTGCCAAGGATCTTCATCTCCATTCTCTTCTTCCAAACTAGCTACCAAAAAAGAAAAATAGCTTTTTTTTTTTGTTTTGTTTTTTTTGTTAAACATAAAGAGCTTATCCTGTCTGATTCTTTTGTTGGTGTCCCTGCTCATTGTTTGTGATCTTCTTTCTTGTGACAGGCATTCTGAAATGTGACTTCAGGCTTTGCCACATACACAGTTTGGGAGAAAACTAACTGAAATATTTCTAGATATGGAATGCAGAAATACAAGACTGTAAATTACTTAAAAGCAATCCAAGTGAATTTGCCCAAAGTCACACCTTTCTTTGCATCACTCTAAAAATTACTATGTTTTCAAGGTGGTACCAAGGGATGCATAGTCTGTTTAAAGACAAGCATAACATGTTGGTGGCCCATGTCCAAGGCTAAAATTAAACTAAACTAAATCTGGAAGTGAATTAATATAAACTGTTTTGCATCAAGACTCAAGGGATGAAAATTACAAAGAAGGAAGATTTTTTTCTTTTATAGTTTGCTGCTACTTTTTGCTAGTTACAAAGAGCCACCCTTATGAAAAGTGATTTGAGAGCATATTTAAGCAGGCTCTTTCATTCCTTTTTGGGAATATGTACAATAACAACCATGATAAAAGCAACTTCAAGTTCCAATAAATACATTGTTCCTGGTTAATTAATGTTTTCCCAATACAATTGGTGTGTAACAGGTCAGAGGAAAATAAAATAGCTTATGACAGAGATCATTCTGTCAGGTAGTACATTGAAAATATTTTCCATGACTGTTAAAATGTTTCTACAAATACATGAGCAGCAAAATGAAGGCTAAGGAGAATCTCCTTCCTTTATTGGATGCAGGGCTAGGAAACAGGGACAATGGATAAGGAAAAGGCAGAGGTACTTAATGCCTTCTACATTCTTTCTCTCTGTCTTTAAAAATAAGACCAGTAATCCTCTGCATACCAGCTCTCTGAGCTGGAAGATGGAAATGGGGAGCAGAATAAAGCCCCCAGAACCCAGGAGGAAACAGTCAGTGACATGCTACACCACTTAGGGAGGCATGAGTCTATAGGGCTGGACAGAATCCACTCAAGAGTACTGAAGGAGCTGGCAGAATTGCTCATTGAGCCACTTTCCATCATTTATCAGCTAAGTGGGGAGGTCCCAGCTGACTGGAAGTTACAAATGGATTGAGATGGGACTAGGAGAATGGCATGTGCACCGACCAATTCTTTATAATTGGGAAGCTGAGCCCTGTAATCTCTTTATCATCCTGTCAGTGAGTTAATGGTCATTACTGTGAACAGATTCTTATTTTATCAAGCAAGTCAAGGCATCACTGGTGTTTTTCATATGATAATACTGAGTCTTTACACCACAATCACAATGAATACAATTTTTTTAGCTTTACCTAGGTTTAGAAGCAACCTTTCAGCTTGCAAACACCACCTCGAAAGTCTTCTCAAAGACACTTGTGTAGTACACTATTCTTATGACCAAACCTCCCTTTCTGTCATTCTGTTGCCTCTAAATACAGTATAAAAGGCTTAGAGGTGGAAACAATAGAGGAAACTCTTAGCTGAAAACAACCTTCCCTATACATAGTGTAATGCTACCATCCAGAGCAGAGCAACCAGAGCTTAACAACTGTTTTTGTTCTAGGTTTCCAAAACTCCAACAAATGTTTCTTTCCTTTATCAGCACCAAAAATATTCTAACATCCTTATGTGAACAGTTGCATATTTTCAAAATAGAAATCTTCCATTGGGCTTTGTTTGTTATTAGCAAAAAGTAATTTTGCAATATTTGGCCTTCCAGCTCCCCTTCTCCAAGAGCAATCACCTACCACTGCTGATATCTTCAATTTTTTGAAATGTTTTACTTTGTCCAAACCACATGGAAATCAGTTTTCATTCAAATATGCAATGAACTTGAGAGTTAGACTTACAAAGATATTTCTTTGTTAAGCTGGGGGTTTTTTTTGGTTCGAGATATCCTTCAGTATTTAAATTGGATAGTAGTGATGGTTTGGTTTTGTTTTCAAAGGATGCTTCTCATCCTGCCACTAAATAAAAAAATAAATGGAGAACTGAACTGTAGTTAAATGTGAGCACATGTAAAACTGAGCACACTGAGACCATGCAGGGCACTGTTGATCTTGGACCCTAAAAGAAATTTTATTGAAAATTCAATGATCTTCAAGGGTGACTCCCTCAATGTCTTAATTTTCTGTGTTATCTCAGGACACTTCATATAGAGCAAAATGAAAAAAAGAAGCAACTGAATCTCAAATCAACTTCTGCAATAGCTCCCAGATAAGTGTTTCTATTGCTTCTTTTAAACTCACAAAATTTAGTGAATTGGGGAAAGGAGAGAGAGCGCAGGGAAGGAATAGCTTCCCTCAGGGAAGTACTCCAAGCTCATGTGCACTTTACTGTAGTGCTTTCTCATGACAGAAAACCCATTCAGGATGCAAATCTATTAAATATTGAAGCTGATAAAACACAATGAGAGCACTGTGGAAAAAAAAAAAAAAAAGGAAATAGACAGTGAATGTTGTCAGCAGTCCCTATTTGCACCAGTCTTCTCCCTAAGGAGTAGCCACTGAAGAGGAAAGTCAGGCACTGTAGGCTGCCTGTCATCAATACATGTGAACATCATTGTTGCATCTACCTGGGGCCAAAACCAAACCTGTGACCAGTGGAGGTAGTTTATTCACTGCACCACTGTTCTCCACAACCCTTATTCTTTTCAAAATCACATGTAATCAGTATGAAGGAGGAACTTCCAGCCAGCTAGACACCACACTAACAACTCATAATCTATGAATTAAAGTAGGAAGTTGAAGCCAAGATTTTACAGTATGATTAACGGTTTCTGCGTGTATAGTTCAAGGTGCTGTGAAAAAATGCTGAGTTCAGCTTCTGGAGCAAAAAAATAATAATTAAAAAATAATCAGACTCCTTTAACATCCCTTAAACTGAACCAGCTTTGTGTATCCCAATCACTATTTTGGGGTGGCTGCCATGAGGCCCTTGAGAGAATTACCTTGGGAAATTAATTAAGCTGCAATACATCACATTTAAAAACTGGTGTCCTTGCTTCAGGTTGCACTTCGATCTTTGCTCAGCCAGCCTCTGTGGGTGGGGTAAACATGCATTTAGAGATGGGAAAAATAAAAAGTCTTTCCCGAGGGCCTGGGCAGGTGAACAAGTTTCCATGGGGTAAGCAAGGGCGTAAGCCCATGGGTGTGCTGCAATGGCCCCAGTGCATCTCTTCCCCTGTGGTACACACAAAGCATCCAGCTGCAAACACGTACACTGTGGGTACCATTGCCATCCCTGCTGCAGCTCACCCTGCAGCTGGCGCTCCCTCATCACCCACTCAATCCATTGGCACACACTTCAGCAGGCACAAAAGCCTGGCTGCCCACCCCATAGCCTCGTCAGTGTTGCCTGTCTCATGTCTGGACTACTATGCAGTCATCTCACCTGAGAGAGGAGCTCATCCCACTGAAGGAGAGCAGTGGGCTCTTCTGGAGCAGGGTGGACTTGGCTTGCCTCTGCTGTGTAACACCAGGTAGACATGGGCAGTTTAGGTCACCTGATTTGCTGGTGGTGACTGTGAGGAATGGGATCCAAAGCCACCTGACAGAATTTGGCTTTTTGACTAAGTCTCTTTGTGGCTCTCACACACCAAAGATGACTAAAACATAAATCAAACATTGTTCACTTTGCATCACAACTGGTACAGCTTGCCCTTCACACAGGTCTTCTCTCTGCCTCCCAAACCTGAGACCATCCATTGGCCTCCTGCTCACCTTCAGAGCAGCTGCTCCACTCCAAGCCATCCAGCATGCATGGGCACCAATGCATTATCCAAGCTGCCAGCCACTGTGGCTGAACACCCAACACAGCAGCTGCCCTCCAGTGACATTCCAGTGATACCCAGTGCCCACCTGGGCACTGTGCTGACCTCCACTACCTTTGCTTCCTCCATGGGCTGGGGGGCCTTGAAAGAGCTGATGATCACTTCAGCTGTGCTTGTGGAAGAGGCAGAGATAAGATCACGTCCATTTTCATACAAAGCCAAAAGATAAATCAGCAGAAAGGACAAAAGGATGATCTGGCGAGTGCTATGACTCTCTGTTCAAAGGTTGCTGAATCCTGATAAAAGGGGATTTAAGGGAGCATGTAACAGCAAGGGATATTTGTCTCAGCCCACTGAGCTTCAAGTCTCGCCTTCTCTTGACATCTAATATGCCCCTCCAAATTGATCTCTGTGTATAGGAGCTGTATGAGATAACTACACTGCTTAGCTGTTCCTAGGGATACTCCTGCACCAAAAAGATGCTGGTAGGTCACCTAGGTCATTCAGGTCACTTCCCCTGTTGTGGCACTGCCTGAATACTGAAAGGCAGCTGAACAAGGTGCTTCTTTTGTCTTAATATTTTACAATTTGTAGATATTTGATGTGTTTATGGCTCAGACTGAAACACCTGAAAGAGTCTGTACTAGGCACACTGGGCTAATTTAGCAGAACCTACTTTTACAAGTGCAATGAAGCTCAGCTTTCTTTCACACAGAAGATACACCAAAACAAAGGAAAACAAAAAAGCAATCCTTCAAGTCCCAAGATGCAAATCAATGGCACTGGAAGACTATTCTCCTTTCTCAATTTTATAAAGAGTTTCGATGCAGAAAATATTTTATGTGCCCACTGAATTATTTTCCCCCCCAGTATTCTGTTAAACTTTCCATTAGAAAACAAAAATTACAGTACTGTTTCACTAGCTGTTTTCATGTACAGATGGGTCAAGAACCCTCTTCATAGCCACAACACCTATAGCACAACTATTCACCAAAGAGAAACCTAAATTCTATGGAATTACTGCAGTAGCTTTGAAGTACATAAACTGCCAAACCATTCAGAAAGTTAATAGATTTGTTTATGGACTAGACAAGGCTTAATTAAACCAGGCAGCTCTAAAGAAGAGTAAATCCTCTCTGTCTTCCCCTCCCCCTGCTTTTTTTGCTAGAGTATCTTTCTCCTATTGGCTTTCCTCTTCCTAATAATCCCATCACAAATGACAGATATGTTATCAGTCATCACTGGGATTTGACACATTCTTAATACCTGTCACGACAGCTCTAACGTCTGCATGCGACTCCATTGTATTCCAAAGCATTTGCAGAAGGTAATGGACACATCAAATAGCAGTCAATGGCTCTGCTTTATTGAACTGCTGAATGCTTGCAATATAGAAGTAGATGCTTAAAAAACCTAATCTGCGATTATTCAAAATTACACATGTAGTAATTAAATATAAAACAGTATAAATAGCTTTTTAACTTTCTATGCCTGTGATCATCCTGACTACATTGTAGAATTTATTATTAAATTATTATTGATATGACTGTTTTAATATTTAAAAAATGTATCAGTATTGGCAATAGTGAAGACCATATTAGTAATCCAAGGTCTTCATTGAAAGGTTCAAAATGTGATACTCATGTTGATAACGTGACAGTGTATTGCTGTGCCCATTTGGAATATCTCCTGGTTCCTTGGGACTCTGCTTTAATAGAGAATCTGATGTTAGAAGTGAGGTGCAAGTCATGGCTAGAACCAGAGTCAACAGCAAAGGTGAACACCTGAATTGATATGAAGACAACAGCATTGTGAAGCGTGTAATCAACAACAATTTTCAATACTGTAAAAGACTAAAAGTGAGTGCAGTAGAACATAGTTCGAAGAGTATCTCCTTCATGGGGACACAGGGAAAAGACAGCATCTTATCACCAAGCAATAAGGACAAAACAGGCTTTGCATGAGTCCATTCCTAATGTCTGAAGATTTCTTTGGACCTCTTAATACAGGTAGTTTTTGTTTGTTCGGTTTTTTTGTTCAAGCCCTCAAAAGAGCTGTAATGAATACAGCACGCCACAGAACAAATTCAATACAGAGCTCTCCAAACGGATATATTTTCTTTTGATCAAGTTCTAGTATTACTTCAGATGACTCTGGTCATTGGTGTATAATACTTTTCAGGCACAAAACTAAAATAATTTCTTACTGTAACATTTCTTTCAAGCCTTAAACTTACAAACGGCTTTCTCTCTGTTGATTTCAGCTACTGCAAAGTGTCATATAGCCACAATCTCTTCCAACAGCATATGAGCTGCATGACAGCAGTGCACTTTGCCGTGAGTAAAAGCAATAGCTTGTTGTTCTCAATGCATTTACAATTTTGCACAAAAGCAGAAAAAACCACCCTCAACAAAAACAAAAAACCCACACAGATCAGGGACAAAGCAGCCCTGTGTAACTTAAGGCCTTTTCAGCAAGGCAATAAAGCTAAGGCAGAATTGTGAGCTGGAGTCAAAAGGAAGTGTCCCATTGACATAATGAGCTTTGGAGCAGGTCTGGAGTGAAGAGACAGGCAAAATACGTTCAGCCACCTGAGTGATTACATGTCCTTTTGACAAAATTAGTTAACGAGTGTGTCCTGGTTTAAGAGTCTCAAGGCATTATTTGCATCTACAGGAAATAAATGAGCAAACTGGGCTTTCTTACAGTGTAATTTTATTTAAGAGAGACACGGAGTAAATTTTGCACCTATGAAGCACTCGTGGAAAAAAGTGATGGCATTTAGCAGGGTAGGAAGTTGTTCTCAGGATGCAGCAAATCCTGTTCCCAGGGTCCAAACCACTGCAGTAACAGCACTGATTGAGCACAAACTCAACCTGCCCGCTGAAGCACTTTCAGAAAAGCTGAAAGATGAAGTTTGCATCAGTGGGTTTCACACCAGATCTGATACTGCAAGTCCTTGGGCAGCCAGCATAAAAGCACACCACTAACAAACTTGGAATCATATTTTCTGATTATGATCTTATACCAGGGCCTGTTCCAGAACAAATATGTACTGTTAACCGAGCCTGGGTTGCATGGAGGCAAGATCATGGCAGCACAGCTCCATTGAGAAGTCTTCCCAGCTCCCTTCTGGCACTGCTCCAAGAAGCATTACTGTCTACACTACCAGTTACTCCTTTCATATACCCCCTCAGCTGTAAGCAAATCAACATGCCAATCCCTTGGGACACATGGCTTAGCTTATACTTAAGACTTTCCATTCTGCTTTGTGCTTTGGACATTGATTTCCATTGTCTCAGCTATCACTCAACAAAAGGGCATTTAATTGCAGTCTCATTCAGTCTTGGAAGAGAAGAGGAGAACAACTTTTACCAGTCCTCTGATTGATGGTAGCCATTAGCACCTTCTAGCACAATACTGACTTACTAGAAGCACGATTTACATGTGAAGTTCTCTGCCACACAAGTGAATCAGATTTGCAGCTATGCTCACTTGAACAACTTCAGAGACAGAATCTTCTAATGAAAGGAGTTTGCAGAAATGCTTACACTGGCCACCCATTTAAAGGGAAACTTTGAAGCTTAATGAGGTTTGCTGAAAGCTCCTTGAAACAAAAGAAAGTTTATTGGAGATCTCATAGGTTTTGTTTCACTTTTTAAGCACTACTATGTAGGTGTTTAAAGGATTGTAAAAAAAGAAATAAAAAAACCCCCAAACCCAACCAACCAACACAATTTATACCTATTTACATTTATTTAACACTAGGAAACACTTCATATCCACTGTGCATCAAAGTTCCCAATTGCATACTATGAAAGACAGTGCTGAAGTATCCAAAAAACTGTTTTCCCCTCTTGGGTGAACATTTCTATTTTCTTTGTGATGGAGGAACAAAGAAAATTAATATTCACATTTAATATCCTCCATGTTCTGTAGAGCAATAAGCCACATGCCTTGATGTTCAAGCCAAACTGCTGACAGTGGTTTTTTAGCATTCTACTTGTTTTATTAAAAAGCACAAGGATGCTAATCTCCCTTTCAAAAGAACAGAGTCAAGAAACAACTAGATCAGTGAAGTCTTCTTGAAACACCACCTTTAATCAGTCCAGTTATGTGAAACTTGCAGTAATTTCAGCAAAAGCTGATGTAGTTTGATGCAGCTTATCAAAACATTTAATAATTACAAAATCTAACATCAAGCATCATTTGAACACCAGACTTTCCAGTCAGACACAGAAACAAGCTGAGGCACTGGGAATTATCAGACACACCTTTGTGCATTTTTTTGAAGATTTACTATGGGAGAGGCAGATTGAGAAAGGTCGACTTTCATTCAGCTAGGGAATGTTGTACAGCCAAACACACAATATCGTCTCAGCTGTGGCAGCACTATCCCTGGCCAGGCAGAGGTTTTCTGAAACCATGTTAGCTATACTCACAAAAAAGCACTTCTGACTACCTTCAGAACATATCCTTTGTTATTTGCATAAATGGTTTAAAATTCCACAGCAAAATTACTCTGCTATTACTTGCATTCAGTGAGTCCACTCCTTACATTCACATCCCACACAGGACGCACCTTTGTTCCTCAGTGATATGCATCTTTTCTGATGTGCATTTCTAAATAAGCTTAAATAGTGGTTATTTCTGTGTGATCTCATGCTTTTTTCTACATTTCAGAAATCATGATTTTAGGTATGTAAATGGATGTATGAAGGCAGAATGTACTTTTCTGTTTTAGAATAGTTGCCTTCATTTTAATTTATTCTGTAGTTCAAATGCATGGAAAACTGTATTTTGACTCTTCCTTTTCCCATTATTTTTAAGGAAAAATAGAACTTAAAACACAGAAGCATTCAAAAACAACAAGAAAAACAACAAGTCCAACAAACCCCTCCTAAACTGGCATGAGGCCAGATTACTAGTTAAACATTTGTTTCCTTAACGTGGCTCTTTGTAAATTTTATTTTCCCCTCCCACTTTTTCCCTCTTCTTTCGTGTTGGACAGAAGCCACGTGTTCTTCTTGCTGGAAAAGTTAAATGCTATCTTCTGAAAAGCACAGTCTATTGACAATTATTACTAGCAGCTGTGATGAAGGCGGCACACAAGGTTCCAGCACCACCTTCCACCTTCCCCTCCAAGCTCCCGCCAGCCTAGAACCAGAGCTCTCAGCAGTGGCACCTCCAGAGGCATCACCAGCACCAAGAAAGCTACCAAAATAGCTTTAATAATAGCTTTTAAACTACTTCGCAGCTAAAAAACAGACCAAGAGTCCTGTTTGTGCAACCCCTCTATCAATCTAGCTTCAGATCTCTTTGACCACTTAAGAATAAAAGAAGGTTTTACAAGCTGTTTTCTGAGAAGCCTGCCAAGCCAACACACGCTAATCAACATGAACAGATCCTGGAAAAGAAGGTTATCGAATATCTCCGATCATCCTTAGAGTCACAGTCAAACCCATGCACCTTTGAGATTCAGGTCAATCACACATCTGTTCAGCATTCCCCTGGGAGACTCAGAATGTAAGTGCAAAATTAGGGCAACCACTAGCACAGCAGTAGGCTGCAGCATGTTGCTGGCAGAGGCACAAACCTGCTCTTCTATCCAGAACATCATCTATAAATAGGTTTATGAATACAGAACCTCTGCCAAGCTATTTTTGCTTACTCTTTTTTTTTTTTTTTTATTTTGCTAATTTTTAATGCCCCTTGCAAGACGGGCTCCTAAAAGTTTTATCTCCATTAGTAGCAATAAGCATTTATTAAATGTTCCAGCAATGTCTGAAAGTCTTGATGAATAGCAACAAATTTGTCTAGAAAAACATAATGTAATTTCTCATTTAGAAAACCCTAATGTATTTTAAAAAATGCAGAAAAATGAGCTTACCGGCAAACAGAAAGGTCACATGAGAAGTCTGCATGCACACCACACCTTGGGAAACAAGAGCCCACTTCTGCTAGGATTGCAGGAGGAGACAAGGCAGTGTCAGTGCTCACTCTTGTTCAGCTGTGCTCCAATGGGTACCAGCTGAGCTCCAGAACTGAACCCTGGGCTCACTCTTCTCACCTGGAACAACAAAGCAGGCACTCAGCTCCCTCAGCACAAGAGCAATGCAACACTACACACCCAAGACAGAGTGAGGGATGTTCACAGTGCCTGACTGCTGGAGACTCAACACAGCCTCACAGAAGGGGAAACTCATTACAGCTGCCATTATTGATAAGCATAGCTCTCTGCTTTTCCCTACTGCAGATGCCCTCTCAAAATATCTTGGGGATATGCAAAGCACTGAAAGCTATCAACAGAGCATCCTAACTCTGCCCTGAAGGGGCAACTTTTCTAGAAGATAACAATAGACCCAAACAAAACTTACTCAAGCCCAATCTGTGGCAAGACCACTTCACGGTTATAATTTTGCTTTGAGCTGCCAGTGTTTGCGTGACCAAACCAACCAGCACTAATTTCAAGTAGGTACATTAACAAAATACTTGAATTACCTTGTACTTTCATCTAGTATCATTCCCTTGTATCTCTGTTTTCCCCTCTCCCTCTCAACCCTTACATATTTCACCATCCATTTTCAAGGATGCATGCCTAAGTGAAGCCCTTTATTTAAAGCTCAAGTTTCAAAAGCAATGTCACCTTGCAATTTCCTTTTGCTTCAGAAATTAGCTTCTAGGGGCATATTCTTGAAAAGCCTGCATCTATACTTATTTGAACTTTCTGTGGAATAATTGAGTATGGAAAGTAAGATTTAGCATTATTAAATTTTTATTTCCATCTAAAAATAGAAGGAAATGCATAGTAAAGGCCCAGGAAAGCTTCCCCCTCCCCCACCCTATGTTTGCCACCACCTTTACTGTATGTATCTTCTCCAACAAGGAACCTTTCAACAGTCAAAATCTATAAGGATTTTATATATGAAAATACTTTAAAAATTATTTTAATCTTGAATTATCAGAAGTACCTTTTCATGTGCCACAAGCTGAAAGGATTCAATGGATTTAGGTAAAACTAGCCTGGTAAGAAAACTAAGAAAATGAATCCGAAGTCCTCTGTTGGGTAATGCTAAGGAAGGACTTCGGGGTAAAAGACAGTAATAGTATTTACTGTAGAAGAAATGCCAACTTTATAGTAATACATTTTCTATATGCAATTTTGATGGCAGGACATTATTTTTAAAATCAGCTCTCGTGTCACAGGGCTGTCAGACCTGTCTGCAGCGAAAGCAGAGAGATCCCTCAAGCGCTCCACACCTCTCCCTGCCAGCACCATCCTCCCAGTAACATCTCCTCCCTCTGCCAAGGCACAAGGTCACACACAAGCCCATCTCTTGTGGATCATCACAGATCTACTTCCCAGCACCAAACTCCTGCTGCCTCTTTCATGTCCATGGCCCAAACCTCTTAGCTGGCTGACAGGTTTACTGCACAGTAAAAAGCTGACTTTTCAGAGAGGCTCTCAGAAGATAAACTTTCTCATGCTTTTTTTCTCTCCACAAGATTCTTAAGCATCTTTGTTTCTTGATTAATACTAAACACAAGAAAAACTTGTGCAATGCAGAAAGATATTTTTCCATTTGTCTATGTAGTTGTGCTCAGCAGAAGGAAATAGAGACATTATTTAATAGATATCCAGGGAATAAAATGCAAGGATTCCAGTCCTAAAATATCATAAAGACAAGATATCAAAATGAAAAATAAACAGATTTTTTCCATCATTAAGGCAAAAGAATGTCATATGGGACTAGAAATTTCTCCTCAAATCCAACAGAGCCTTTTTCCTATTGCACTGACACTTCTGTCAGTGCTGTCTTCTTCTTTCTCCAAGAACTGCATATGCCTTCTTTCCTAATCCCAGCAACACATTGACCATCAGACTCTATGGCTACTACTCTGCATGGGAACTGCAAGGCAAGAAAGGTGTAACCCCCTCAGAAAACCATTCACATGGGTTTCCCAAGCAAGTGGATACATACTCTCTTCTCTCATTTTTCATGAATCATAAGTATTGCTTTATTCTAATATAATTATTTTAAATAAATAAACACCACCACCTGTTTTATAGGTGAGCCCTAGTCTCAAATAGACTCTAAGGAGTCTGTTGTTAGATGTGGAGGGCTTTTTCTTCAGCATGCCCATAGTTTGCTTCAAAGCTCGTTGTATAAGAAGGAATAGTTGACATGCAAAGTCAAATTTAAGGATCCTGGGAATAGTTGTGCATGATGCGTGGCTGGCAGGCAGATCTACTGCAAGTATGCACTTCTGCAGTCACACGAGTGAGATTCCTAATTATATGCAGTAACTAAGGCATGGAATAGAAAGAAGTTCATGAGTTAGCTCCCAGAAGCACAGAGAGGATGTTTTGTTCTCTTCTCCGGAAAGAGGACAATGGATACTGCTCATATCAAAGCCTGAATCCACAACCCTCCAGGCTTAATTAGAAGATCATGAAGACTACAAAATGGCATCGGACACAAAAAAATGATCATTTTTCAAGTAGATTTAGTGGTGTGAGCACTCTTACACTTACAGTCCACAGTCCCTCATCCATTCTTTTTTCCTCGTTAATGATACAGAGTTGGCTGCAGATGCAACAAAAGCTGTTAGCAACTGCAAGGTGTATTAAAGCAAGTCTGGCCTATTATTCCAGCTGTCTAGATGAAGGTCACTGACATCGCTAACACCTCTGACATTCTATAATCAATTGCCAGCATCTACAAAGGAAAAAATACCACCAGCTTTAAACACACTCAGAAAGAAATTCTTCTCAATTAATTTTAAGCTTGCTCTCTCTGATAGCCAAAACATGAAACATGAGGCACCCTAACAAGCCAAATATTAGAGAGACTGGTTTCTGGCAGCTAATGCGTATTCTGTTTGTGTATAAACAATTGTAGTTTATCCATCTCTTCAAAATAACTGCAGTATGAATCTTCATAAGGACAGCAGCAAACTGCCAAATACTTGCAGCTGGAGAAAAATAATAATTGAATTTTAAATCAACTATGATTATCAAACTATGACCATGTTGCTAACACCAAATACGTATTTGAGAAATCCAGTATTTTGTGGATTATAGTCTTGAAAGACCAAAGGGGCCGACCTTTAGCTATACTTGTCTTGCTGGTAAAGGATGATGGAGCTCTTGTCATACACAGCACATTCACTGTGTGCCTGCTTTTCAGAACAGGAACAAAGATTGCTGCCTTTTAAGCTAGTATTGTGTTGATTTTTAGCCAGCTGCAATATTCCACTGCTATAACTGAGTATGGAGGGCTAAGGAAGAGATTTTCAAATAATACTTTGTAAATGGTCCTCAAGTCCCATCTGATTTATAAACTCTCAATGTGCTCAATGAGTTCAGCAGCTGCAAAGCCCTGCGTTAGACAGCACTGCCCTTACTTGATAGTTCAAAGCAATCATTTTGAGTTAATACAGAGGCACAAGGAACACAGGGATCTCTAACTTAAGACCTCCTAAAGACCTATATTTCAGTCAAAATTCTCACTCATGGCAGTCCTTCTCGTCCTCTGGCTCCTAATTCAAACCATCAGTTAGCTCTTGCTTTTCACAGGAGCTCGTTGCTGTATGTTGTAATGTTTGCATCAAATACAATTGCCAAAGGCACTCTGATTTTCACTAATAGTTATCATTAGGAAAAAAAAAGGTAGCTTGTATTTTTGTAAAATAAAACCCTATTTCCTGATGTTTAGCATAGGCAGGACAATGGTCACAGGCAGCATCTTGGCTCAGTGGGCAAAAGTAGTAGGTGGTGAATGAGAGTACTGCAGAGGGGACAGATCTTTTTCCAGGGGGGAGAGGGGGCACTATCTGCTAAAAAAGGCACCCTGATGGCAGGAGATTTATGCATCTGCTCTTGTGTCAGTCTAGGAGGAGGGAATCATTATGCAAGGCCAGCTGCAGGGGTGTGCACTGCTGTCGGGAAAAATTAGAAGTCTAGCAATGAACTATAAAGAAGGGAGAAATGACAGAGTGAATGAAAACCCCATGATAAACCCATTTAGGCTCTCTTCATCCTGGGATGAAAGATGAAGTCTAATCTCTTTGGCATATATCCTGGCTGAGACTCAAACAAATATGCCTAGATACGCTCAGGCACACAGCCCAGAACGTGCAATGACAAAGTCCACCCAAAGGATCCGTAACTGCACAGGGTATGGAGCAAGAGTCCTTTTTTCAGCATGTTAAGCTAAGTTCTAGAGAAAGATCATAGCACAGTAAGATGCTTTTGATCAGAAGAAATCTCATCTTCTGCTGAATGCCGTCCTTGTGTAAATACCTTGGAAAGAAAGCTTTTCCATTTGAACACCTTAGGGGAATGTGAGGGGCAGGGGTGGGCAGAGAGAAAGGATGACACCACTATAAAACAGTGAAAAGCACCTGAACTAAAGCTCTGGTATTTCACTCATTTGACTGAAGACTAACTTTCCAGTTTCCTGTGACATTCCTTTCCCTAAGAGAATTTCTGAGTTGGGCAGGTCTGCATAACTTCTTGTCCTGTTTAAGGTGGAGGTATTTTTTTTCCTCCTTTGTTAATACACTCAGAGAAATGAAATATTTCAAATATTTCTTCATTGTGCTTGCTAATAAAGAGAGAAAGGATCTTGGGTCATACTGATATTGGACAGTAAGGTCATAGGGAAAGAGGTGGCATGCAAAGCTGTGCTCTTTAATACACTCCCAAAATCCCCTGGTCACAATTCAAGTCCCAAGCCTAAGAGGAGAAGTGTTTGGTAATTTTTCCTTCTGCCTGTCCTGGCCAGCCTAGGGACTGGTGAAACTCTTTCTGGAATGCTAATGTTCTGCAGGAAGCCAGAAGATACAAAATGAGAGCTGTTTGGAGAACACTTTCCTGGGGGGAGAAGGGAGGGAGGGATGTACTTCAATACTTTATTTCAAGTTACACATACGGACCCATGGTGTTAGCCACATTTTTTACCAGGACAGAAAAATACATTTTACTCAGAATGCCAACATTGTAAATTCTGCCCCTCTATGTCCTTCAGTATAAGCTCTTCGAGATACAATTCCATGAGAAAGGTTTGTTCACTTAAGAGTGTGAGAAAAAAACAAACTGCAAGCAGTTCTACTGTAAAAGTCTTCCTTTCTACTACATAAGGACACTCAGAAACACAGACATTTATTTAATTCTCTGTAAAACACTGAAAATCCATCCTTTTTTCTTAAGGATGCTCTTCTATAACATTCTTCCCAGTGGCACCATCTATCAAGTGTGAAAAAGATTTATGCTACCAGTTGTTAGATTAAGACACCATTGACCACATCATAACAACCTGGGATGTTATACAAGCATTTACATCTGCACAGTGTGAGCCTAACAACTTAAAAACCTGCAAACAGGTGTGAGTTTTGTTTGTTTGTTTTTGAAAAAGCATCCTGAAGGCCCAAACTGTAATAGTTTGGGAACTTGAGATATTGTTTTAGTAACACTGTTAGTTGCAAGTTTACATAGTGAAGGTGTACATGGAGTAGTAAAGTGAAGAATGGGCCTTCTTATGAATTAAAGCAAATGAAAGATACCTACATGCATGAAGGCTCAGAGAACATAACCCTGAAGCCCACTGTTTGATCAAAATATATGAAAAACCACAGAAATAAAGCACAATCTTTTACAGCGAGCAGCAGAAATAAAACTGTCAAATTCTTAAACTACAAAGCTACATAATTGTCAAAGTGCAAAAAATACTTCTTACAGCTACATGGTTATGTTTCACTTTTTTTTTTTTCCCCCCCTAAGGAAAATATGGACAGGCAAACGTATAATTTGACTACCGATTCAGGAAAAACTTTCATAGTAAGATATCAAATATATTATGGGAAAGGGAAAAGGAACACAGTTATTTATCTGACTTGAAAATAGCACAATGTCAAGTTAATTTAAAATTCAATTTCAGTTTAAAGCATTACAAGGAAGAAAGAATCCTATATATCATAGGTTGTAAATTGTAATCCTAGCAAGGTTTTTGTCTGCCAACTAGCTGTGTATCAGCTATAAAGCCAGATTGTAGGTGTTTCTTTTAGGAGATTGGGCTGCAAGGCTCTTAGAAACTACATTCAGAGAAGTTTGCCATTTACTATTCCCAAGGGCATTTTATTTAATTTGTTTTTCATAGTCTGTTAGTAAATGGAAAGCTCATATCACAGGAACCCAGAGGTAACTTCTGCAAGGTACAGTATGTGATGCAAAAGCACAGGGCTTCCTACCCTGTATAGGTAGGTGTATACACACATAAACATATCTTTTACAAAAGTGAACAGGCAAACACAGTTTGACTGCAAAAACAGCTTTAGGGTGACATGAATAAAATAAATAAAGAAATAGCCCTTGGAATTTTTTCCCCTTTTTTGAAAATACACCAAGATGCTTCATTTAGACTCCAGACAAAACCTTGAACTCAATGATTTGAGGGAAGAGGCAGGATACTCCTTCCAGTTTTCTGAACTGAGAGATAAACATATCTGATAGAAAGGACATTTAATTTACTCCTAGTTTACAAACTAAATGAAAGGCTACTCAGATTTCGTACATATCAAAAAAAAAAAAGTGACTCAAGGACAACAGCTGGACTTGTAGCTTCAGGAGGTTCCTGCAAGGTGCATTGGGCCAGGCTGATCAGAATGGTAAATTCTGATCAGCAAGGCAGATTCTGCTCCTTGGCCATCAGCTGTTGATAACCCAGCTGGCCAGCAGACAGAAACAGGGCTGGAAGGGCATGGAAAACCTGCACCAACAGAGGAAATAAACGTATATCTCTGACCTTCTCTCCTCCAGAAGGAAGGCGAAGAAAAGCTGACATTTACAGCAGCTGGGCCTATTTTTATTTAGTCACACAGGCCTTGAGCCTCCTTGTACAAACACTGTGAAGCCTCAAAACCTTGCTGAGAGAGCAGATGAGCACCTCAGCAAGGTTTGGTTTTGTCAAACTGGAATTTAAGGTGTGTGCAAATTGGTACTCAGGAAAGGGTAATATCTGAGGACATGAATTTATCTCCACTGACATATCCACAGCTGGGAACCAGTACAAACAGATTCCTTGTGCTGATGCATTTCAGCTCTCTTTGAAAAGGAGGGATGTGGAAAACATTACAGAACATGACAGAAAAGTGTTTTCTTACTGCAGTAATGGATTTTGTCCTGTCTTTGAAAACTACATAATTTTGTGTGTACGTTTATAATATATACCCATTATATATATTTACATTTTTCATAAAACAATAATTTCTTAAAATGTTGGAGGATTAACAAAAGCTGAGGAGTGAGGAATTTGATATAGTATGAGATGGAAAAAAGCCTTTTCCCCCTCATATATTATTTTTTAATATATCTGGGCCTCTTCCTGCTCCTACAGCAGTACATGAGATGGCAGTTATGTCCTCCCCGCTCAACTTCCCACTTAAATGGTATTTTCACTTTTTTTTCGCCTTACCATGCATTTTCAGACCTGCAGCTCTCAGGTAGATTTTTAAAAACATTTGTTGGCACTTAATGTGGAAACTATCACCACTACACCAATGTTTACACACATGGTATTACAAAAATACATATTTGCTTTGATGTACTGCTTTTGCCTTGCTTCCCACTCCAGCAGAAAACAGAAAGGAGGTTTAACAATGATAAGGACTTGACGCACATCTTCACTATGCAAAGCCATGGCCAAAGGGTTTAAGTCTGAATTATGCAATGTCCCTTGCAGAACAGCCAAAACAAGCCTCAGTGTTGCTTAAATTTCTGTGGAAATTAGGAATAATTGTTTAAAAAAATCATCAAAATAATCTAAATTTAAAACCAGGCTGCATCTGTTACTAGGAAAACCAGGCCACAGCACAAGTACGTTGCACACATGAGGATACAATACTTGCATTCTTTCCAAGCTGCCCTGACACAGTATGTGACTCTATTCTAATGCTACTTTTTAGTAAAACTTTTTTTGGTTGCCAGATGTTGCACAACACAAATAAGGAGGACTGGAAGCTGGAAATGCCAGATGCTCCCAGGTATAACCTGCCATGGACTGAAGCAGCCTGAGGCTGGGATGCTGCTCACATGATGGAGGGAGCCTTCTGTGCAGGACTTGAGGCTTCAGCTTCTTGCCAGTTTGATGGAGTTTGGGAATGCAAGGTTCACGGGACTCTGTAGTAGTGTTTGACAGCATTTGATTGCAATATGGGCCAAAACATCTTTCAGAGGTGAGGAGAGCTGATCAGATGCAGGCACAAAACCCAGTATTTCCATAGGAAAGCTTGCAATACAACAAGGGTTAGCTAACAAGATGAAGTGTTGTGTCCAACTCGATCCTGCTGAATACATAAGGGCAAACAGTTCTGCAGCAGAAGAGGACAAGCAACTTAAGACTTTGCTTTTAATTTTCAGTCCTTTCATCTCTAAAAACTAAACAGATTGCTTTAAAATATTTTTAAATTATTCAAATCTTCCCCTTACATTTAGTTTGCACACCAAAGTGATTAAAAAAGTTTCAAATGTTCCAAAATTATGAAGTTTTTTAAGTTGTCTTCGAATTGGAAATACTTCAGATAAAAAGAAAAAATATATATTAGAAAACCCAAATATATAATCAGGTTCTTTGAAGTCACTTTCTGTTCCACTAAGACATGTGCACTCATTTAATTTTTTCAGGCACAGACAATTTCCAAATGACTGAGATTTAGGATACACTATTTTAATACTGATGGTGTACTTAATGAGATCAGATTTTTAATAAGATTCCAGTAATTAATATTAGAGGAAGGCTTTGACTTAAAGGTAAATTTTTANAAAAAAAAAAAAAAAAAAAAAGGAAGGTAGGTAGCTAGCTAGCTGTGTATCAAGAGTAAGCCTTTTCAGATCATTATAATCACATTTGCTATTCTGTTTGATATACTTAACTTCTGCTACCAGAAAAACAACAATTCACCATCCATGTCAGGACTGATATTCTAACTTAAGTATTTGCACTTCTTACATAGCTTGCCTGTGAAATATAGAATTATGAAAAATAATTGTGATTCCACATGTATAGGTGCCAATAACTACCATAAAAGTTCTGCTGCATAGTTTTTGTAAAGAAATATATAGACAACTACTGTAGGTTGTAAGACTGCAATGTGTCCATATGTTAGACTACACACAGCCTAAGCAAATGCCAAGGCACATCACCCTTAAGTAGTACAGTGATTTCAGACTGATTTTCCCAGAGAAATATAACCAATTAGTGTTCAATTTTGAGCCATACTAGAAATACTCCCTTAATAGATGCAAGCGCCTTGATAATTTACAGCAATTCTTTTAAAGTTGTTAATTTGAAAAAATTGAGCAGACAAGAATGCTGTATTCCTGCCCCATTTCTGAGTTTATTGCAGCTCCTGTTTCTGTGCACTTACGTCCTTCACTTGGGCCCTCCCCAGGCCACCCAGATCAGGGAGGAATCTTTGACCCACATTTGGAGGATGACTTTGTAGTGGGCTTCTGGGGTTTAGTGTAGCCAGCCCAAAATCACCTGCACCACTGCTCTCTCCAGGATGATGACAATGAGGTCTGTGTATGAAGCACTGTTTGTTCAGAAGGACAGCAATGTGAAGAGAAGCCTGGGAATATCAGGGAGTTAACAGATCTGCATGGCTCACAGGGAGTCATGTCTCCTGCATGAAAACATTGGAAGGATTTCCCTGCCTGCTCAGCTGTGAATTGAGACTGTGTCTGAGAGTTGCCATTTGCTAGAGTTTAAAGTGTTTTTCCACAATTTACATAAGGGAGGGAAATATCTGTGGTTCCACTCTAGTTAAAACTGTCCTCAGAACCTGCAGAGGTAATTTATTGCTTCAACCTATTCAGCCCAGGGCACAAAGCCCAAGAGAACTCAGAGAAAGAGATGCACATGCAGTCAGTCAATACTACAATCTCCAACGATGCTGTGTTTCTGCAAAGCACCTTCTATTGTCCATATTGACTTTACCTGCTACCCTGGCTGAGGGAACTCCTATTCTACACCTGTGTGAGTTCTGTTCCTGCAGAATCATAAAAGTAGACAAGTGAAACATAAAAGTAGACAAGACTTCTATGTGTCCCCTGCAGAATCTTCCAAGTATTTTCAATAGATTTAGCTGATTAAGTAACTACTTAACTTACTACCTCCACCTTAACTTTCTTATAAATTAGACATGAAGGCTAAAAAGAAGTTTTGCTCCCATTGGAAAACCTCCCTCCTATGTGCCCAGAGCTTGTGTTGGTGTTAGTTACCATTAAATTCCCACAACTACACTGCAAGTAGTCTGAAGAGAAGGTATCCTTCTATTGCCAGGTATTAATCAGGTCACAAATATTGTGTGCCCAGGAGAGAGAAAGTTAAGGTACAGGATTAGTGCCAGAATACAAACTTATTATGCCTGCACATTGTTATTCCAGTTCAAACACTCTCACCTAATCTAGTTTTGAAATGTATTCACACCAGCTAGAGAGCAAATACTATTGTAATGAATAATAATAAATATACTCCAAATAAATAAGAAGGATTTTTTTTTTTTTTGTCTTTGACAGGAACTATTCCAGGGGATTTACGTGCAGACAGAGTGGCCATTTCCAGAATCCATCGTCACTTCACATACAACTCTCTTGCAATGTTGTGTTATGAGACAGAAAGTCAAATAATCTCTTTTGCTTTGATGAAAGCATGAGGAAGTTGACTCAGATAAAAGCAGGGAATAATCTGTTTAAACAGCTTGGGTCTGAAGTTCAAAATTAAACAAAATCAGTAACAAACACAGGTCTATTGCAGGAGAATCTGTCTTATGCATGACATAAAAAAAAGGATGAAATGCTAGTACAAAAACATTTCATGCCAAAATATTCTATATGTGAAGTTTGCATAGACCCTCAGCTGTTTGAATTTACATGTATTTATTCATGTATAAATTGATACAATGACCACAGTTTGCAAGTAATGATGTAGCTAAAGAAGCTTTTGGCTAATCCAGAAGTAATGAAGAATATCAGAGAAAACTTATTTATTAGAACAACAACAACAAAAAAACCCCCACTCCACATAAAACCAAACCAACCAAACAAAACAAAACAAAAAAATCCCATAAAAAACAGTCAGTGAAAGCCCTCAACCTGTTCCCGCTATTTAGGCTCCAATCTTTGGTAACACAGTTCTGGCACATACTTATTCAGGTCAGGTTTTTATCCAAGCTAGTGATGTGTTCAGAGGGAGCACAAAAACACCTGCATCTTGCTGTGACAAAATGATTTTTTCAAGAACTGGCCATTCGTGTCTTTGGGAAGATATGTTCAAGAAGTAGTCTCTGCGTTTTTAAGGGAAAAATCCAATTTGTGCAAGTTATGTTTCCCAGGCAGAAGAGGTAATTCCCACTCTGTGCATGGAAGATTTAGCATAAAGATCTACAGAGAAAACAAGAGAAATGATGTCAAAACAGATTAAAATTGAATCTGGATCTGGATCACTATAACACATCCTTTCTATGCCTCAACAGTCAAAGGCATGAAAAGAGCTGCAAAGAGAATAAACACATTGTCTCTAGTTGAAAAATTCAAGTATTCATGAAAGAAAGCAAAACCTAAAATTGTCATTTCAGGCTTCAGAGAAAAGATATTAAGTGTGCAGGAACAACCTGCAAAAACCTCCCCATTTACCTGTCTGAACTCTTCTGAGGTAAAAACAAACTCAGGAACCCTAAAGCACCTTTCTGTTTCCAGAAATATTCTTCCATAATAGAAAGACCAGCAACTGTTCATGCTACCTTAGTGAGAGCAGGTAAACGTTTAGAAACAACATCCAAATTTAAAGTGTGCCTGTGAACACAGAGTTTATTATATTCTTTAAAAATGCAAAATTATTGTAATCTTAACAAGAAGCACATAGGACAAATCACCAACTTTATAAGTGATATTTTTCTAAAATCCAAGTGAAAATAGCTTTGCAGATTTTTACTGCTCTTCTCAGCAGTCCGAAACAATGCTCCTCAAGGAATTAAATTAGCAAAAAGGCCAAAATTTTCCAGAAGGAAGACAGAGGCTGACAATATATTAGGTTGGCCAAAATAAATAGTTTCAGATTCTGATTCATCCAGTAAAATACTGTGCATAGTATTTTTATCATTCTGTAGCAAAACATCCCAAACCAAAATCATTCCTTGAACAGAGTTTGTCCCTCCATTTAGGAAGGGACGCACTGAGCTGGAGTCCTGTGAGCAGAGTGACTTGGGGTCTTGTGATTCTATGTGTCACAGAACTCAAAGTGTTTGAACAAAACCCATGACACCCATCTGGCCAAGGGTTAAAGTAACCTTTAACAAGGAAGGAATGAGCCTTTGTGGTTCTTGGGATAGCTTCAGGCCTATAAAGAAACAATTGCATCATGCCCTAACTACTCCATCTGACTCAATGCACAAACTGGGAGCCCTCTGCAAGAGTTTCAGAACATTTTGTAATAAAGAAAATTAAGGTGTTGCACTATCTTTCCCAGACTTGACAGCAAGTTTTTCTGCAGAGATCATTAAAAGTAGAATCACTATACAGAGAGAAGAGCAATGGGAATGAAAAATTATGCAGAGGACAGGACATACAGAGAACAGCTTTCAGCTGTAACACTGGACTGTCGTGTGTGACTCCCAAAAACTGTAGCACTGTACTGCTCTGTTTTCTCCTGGAAATTCATCTAAGTACACTTCAGTGATGAAAAGATTTGTTATTTACCATGAGCAAGTAACACCACAGTTATCCTTGCCTCCTTGCAAAAATGAGCATTATCTGCGTCGGATGATCTATAAAGTTTCCCAACTTTCTTTTGAAGAACAGTATTTTATTGTTCTATTTGGTTTCTCCATAATATGTATCTTCATCTTCAGTAGTTACATATAAAGGGTCAAGCAGTCTAATACTGGGGGAAAAAAATTTGCATTTTATAGGGAATATGTATGTATAAGGACAGACACATATAATATAGGATTATAAGAAAAAGCTTATCTTTATATGTATTTTTCCTGTGTGTGAACATATACATTATAAATACGCTAGGAGTAGCAGCAGTAACTCTATAGAGTTGTATCCCTTTCTCTCTGCGTATGGATTCCTGGAATTCAATCAGTTAAAAGGACAAGCAAACATCTATGACACTGGCAGGGGGCTGCTCATCTTTCAGGCAAGGCATATATTACCGGCTAATTTAATGCCAAAATAAAATTGTAAGGTATATATATAAATTCAATATAAACAAAGATTGGGAAGCAGTTAAATAAAGGGACACGCTGTAAAGTAAAGCACTGTTTTCATTTTCACACTGGGCTGTAAAATGAAGCAGCCAAGGAGCAGGGATGTCATCTCAGCAGCTCCATTTCAAACATGGGGCAGAGCTGCAGTTCACTCTACTGCATCTGCTTCAGTCTGGGAGTCAGAGCCTTCTGTGGGAGGCTGGAATCAAGGCTTCAGTGAAAAGCAAAGGGGAAAAGCACTGAAGCATGTTTCCAACCTCAACTGCTATCCCAACATCTGCAAGCGCATAATCCCTTCTCCCCATTCCCATGTCACTATCTAGGGAGCTTTTCTATGCCTTAGTATTCATGGAAAAGTTTTTGTTCCACTTCTGTACACAAAAACCTTCCCATGGTGTATTTGCTTTCTTAACACCCTAGAAAGATATTGCTCTTTGCAAACCACCTTCCCCTCATTTACAGCCCAATTGTGCAGCAAGCTCTGGGCAGGAACACTGTGCTTATGCCTTAGAGATACTCCTCCTGGGCAAGCATGTTTATTTATAGATTGCAATGCAATCCTGTAGCACAGAGGTAAACAAATTAACAACCCACTCCCTCCTTCAGAGACACCCGAAGACCTAAATTTAGTTCCTTGTCATGAGAAAGTGTCAGCCATTAAACTATCCATCTTCATCACCATAATTCAACAGCAGGCCTCTTTTTTTGTACAACAGGATGAAAATAAAGACACTGGCAACTATTGTTTTGATGCATTTGAACACAGGAACTAGCAGATGGAGCATAGCATATCTATTCAACCAGAGCACTGAACTCAGTATTCCTGTGGTCAAAAGTCCTTGGACTCATCTTAACCTCTACCTTCGTTAAATTTCTCTATTGGCTTCTCCATCATGACTATGGAGCAGAAAACAAAGGCATTTGCATCACCATGGAGGTACAGAGCACAGCTGCTCCTTGGTGATGTGCAAGAGGAAACTTTGGCCATTTTTTTGGCTGTTCAGTCTCAAGCCAAACACACAGGTCACCCTTATGTACACCAGGTTTTAAGTGGAGGTCATCAGCTTGTCTGATGCAAGTAATTAAATTTGTTTTACAAGCTTGTCTAGGCAGTAATTAAATATCACTTCTCAGACTGAGATTTTAATTGTCCTGAGTTGCCTGACAATAGGATTTTTCCCAGTCTGGTTTGATCCCAAGCAAATGCGACATTTCAAAGGAGCTGCCACTGATAATTCTACAAGAACTGCAAAGCAACAAGAACTGTTCAAGTACCAATAGCTTTAAGAGAACAATTTTTAAGTACTAACAAAAATTTAAAAAATATATCCACATTTTCATCAACTGGTTGGCAATGACAATGTTGAAACACAAACAGACCATTCTGCCTTTGTAATTATGATACCCACAATAAATTCTGAGGCAGATCTAAACCACAATTTTAAACCAAAATCAAATTTTTTTTTCAAGTCAGAACTACATCTAAATTACCATAAAAATATCTGTAGATACTTTCCTAATTTGGAAAACTCATTAACTGTTTGGTTATGAATTATGAAGCCTTAATTCCAAGTACTATTTTCAATTATTCCTACTGTTTCACAATATACTAAGAACTCTTGAATTTACAAAAGATTACTAACTCCCTGGGGGAGCCAGTACCACACAAACTTGTCAGATGTGGGACAGAATTATTTCCAGGATCTGAAATGCAGCATACAAACTAGGCAGGTGTGTACCTGCCTCTGCTATAATGGCACTTAAACAGCCACACCCTTGTAAAGTCCAGTTAAAGAACATGTTCACATTTTCAAAACTTTAAAATGCAGTCTATTTTGCTCTGCAGCACTCCTTATTTTTCCATAAATAGCAGGCAGCCCACATTAGGTTTTGGAGAAAAGAGCAGATACTTGAGCTTGCTTTTGTGTAGTCAGATACAGAACAGGTATGGATATGGCTTGGTACTGAAAAACAGGGGCAAGGCTGTACTCCAAGCCAGTAGATTCTCCTACTAAAACTGCCCCAAATTTCTTTCAAGACATAGCAACTGTTCCCAAACTTCCTAAGCCAAACTGGGGGGAGGTGTGTGTGCGAGAATGGGATGGGGGAAGGAAAGAAAAAATGTGATTCTTTGTGCAGTTACCCCACGTTAACTGGGTGAGACAAACTAAAGGCATCATCTTCTAGAGTCATCCCTTTGTGGTTCTTTGGGAAGATGGTTTCTTGCTTTTGACTTGGAAATCAGCTAGAAACAGGATCAGGATACATTGACAGGCAGTGCTTCCTCACACAGACCTACATAGGACCTATACCTACAACCAGGCCAGTGCAAATTTGCAGAAGACAAAGGCATCCCTCTAAATCAGAGGGATGCCTCAGGATCTATTAATGAGACAGAAACTAACTAGGTGCTACAAAACTACCTTGCTCCTTCTCAAAACATTGATCAACCTAAAATATCCACATGTCCTGAAAAAGGCCACAGAATTAAAAACTGTACAAGGCAAGAAGGGCAGTAAGATTTGCATCAACAAACTTTTAAAAGCATAATCACAGAATACGCTGAGTTGGGAGCAACTCACAAGGATCATTGAGTCCAACCCTTAGACATTCACAGGACCACTCCCAAGAGTCACACAAGACTAAATAGCCTAGCAGTTGAACATGGAAAAAAACATGCAGAAGAATACAATCAAGGCCAAACATCATCTCACAATATTGAAAACCACAAGCTCATCTGAGGACAGATGTATCCCAGCTGGGAAATCCTTTAAGACTCGTTGGATTCTGTGTTGGTAGAGCTGAGGTCTACAGTGGTATGGGTTTAGTCTCCAGGTTAGGTTTTCAGTCCATGAACCTAGGAGAAAGGTGTGCTCCCTGCCCTCCCCACCACATGGTCCCTGAACCCTTAGGGAAAGGACACAGAGACCACACAGCCTAGGAATGGGGCAAACAGAGAGAGCTTTATCTGGAAAATGGGGTTTTTTATAGACCTTGGAGGTAGTTCAAATCCTCCAATGAGGGGTAAGGGGGGGGCGTGTCTGGCTTTGGGCCAATAGTGATGAGGGAATTTACATTCAGGTGGGAAAGGGTTTCAGGTAACAAGATGCACCCTGCCCCTCAGCTCACAGACAGGGGGTTCTGGGAAGAAGACACAGGGGATTCCTGGGAAGGGACACATAGGGAATTCTGGGAAGGGATACAGGAGGATTCGGGGGGGAAACACATGGAGAAGGTAAAAAGACATTTTATACAACATTAAACACATCAGTGGTCAAAACATTATCAGTGACATTCTGAATTCATTCCCACACAGATGTGCAGAATGTGGCTTTCCATGTAGCTATAATCTGTGTCTCAAGTTGAAGTACAAAGAACTCATTAGAATCATAGAATTATGGAATAGTTTGGGTTGGAAGGAGACCTTCAAGATCATCCCAGCCATTAGCAGGGACACCTTCCACTAAACCACGTTGCTCAGAGTCCCATCCAACCTGGCCTTGAACACCTCAAGGGATGGGGCATCCACAACTTCCCTGGGCAACCTGTTCCAGTGCCTCATGACCCTCACAGTAAAGAATGTTTTCCTAATATCTAACCTAAACCTTGGTTATTTGAATTTAAACCCATTCCCCTTCATTCTGTTAATACATGCTCCTGTAAATAGTCTTTACCCATCTTCCCTGTAAGTGCCCTTCACATACTGAGAGGCTGAACAATTCCAATTTCCATAGGACTTCCTCATGGGAGAAGTGCTTCATCCTTCTGATCAACTTGTCGGCCCTTCTCTGGACTCACTCCAACAGAATTAGGAGAACATACAACTAGGTCCATCAAGAGCTAGCAAAATCTCAGTGCAACCTCTGATCCACTAAATCCCTAAATCTTCAGTTGTCAGGAGCTGGGGAGCGTATGGCAGGTGTGTGGTGTATAGAGGGATCATTCATATAACTTCTGGTTTCTGTGCTTGTCCTCACAGTTAGCTAACCTAAGTACTTTATTATGTAGATTTTCGATACAACCATTCTCATCTTTGTCTCATGTTTGTTTGTTTATTCTAATAACTCTCATGGTTTCCATGAACAATGTGATTTACTTAGAGCATCAGATACTATTGCATGACAACTTCCAAATCATTCAAAAAGGCTTCATTATTTGTACTGATTTTTGTTTGAATCACAAACTGAGCTTTTGAAAGGAAAATGGATCCTCAAATATAGAACAAGTGTGTGGAGTGCTCAATTTTGATGCTTGGTTTGAGGGGGAATTTTGTTATTTGATTTATCTGATTTTTAAAAAAATTATTATTGGATATGAATATATCCTTCAAAACTACTGTATTCTTACAAAGTCTCTTAAATATTTTGTATTTCCCTTGTGAGATTAGAAGATGATATATAATTTAACACCCACCTGATGTGATGGAGGGAGAAGTTACGTGTTTCTCCTTATTCTCTTCTAACCTATTTTTGGATTTTTGAACACGTGTGTGCTGTTTTGTTCTTAGTCTCAGCACTTACGCCATCCTGACCTGGAGAAGATATTCATAGAAGGGAACTACTAAACTGCAATTGCTTTGAGACTACACATAGGAGGGGGAGGAGGGAGAGTGAGGGATGGGGTGGGAATCTTAAATAATCTGTTAATACCCCGCCATGAACTCCTGGGCCATCATCTCCCAAGCACCTGCCACCTATTTAACAGTTTATCCAATACCAATGACTCAAACTACCTGCTGTTCTTCAGGGGAGTTTAGCAATTGTGATGGGTGGTAGACTGAAAACCCAAAAATTAAATTCACATAATCCCCCAGAAGGAAGTGACGAATCTGCATGGACACTGTTAACATGCAACAAGTGATTCCAATAATGAGTGTATGTTTACTGTGTAATTACGGTTTTTCTAAATCCCAAAGGAGCAGTATGTGAAGTAAAGTATTATATAAAGTATTAATGCAGTTTAAAAAAAAAAATTGAATGCATATTGAATTATGAGCCCCTAAAAATTCCTACTTACATTTCAAATATGTTTATTTGAGTTAACCAGCTTGTAACAAATAAACCAAGTCACTATGGACTGCTGACTTAAAAAAAGAAAAAAAAAAGGCATCAGTTAAATGACTTTTTTATTGTGACAATTATAACAATTTCTTTCATAGGGCATGCTACCAGTTGTGCAGGCTACGATCTGAGTAAGAAAGAGCATCACTTGAACTACTGATACAAAAACATTCATCTGTAATTCCATACACATGCACACTGGGCTTCAGGTATTATATAAGACATGTTTCAGGCTGTAGCCCTGAAGATGGTTCAAGTTCACCACCAGCTTAAGTGATTTATTGATGAGTATCAAGTATTCACCATGATAAATATGAACACTCCCAGCAAGGTTTTCTACTTGCTAATGCAAAACCACATACACGGCTTCTGCAGTTTCTGAATTTATAACTGCTTCTCCTTGAAGACTGACTGAAATAGCCTGAGAACTCAGGTAAAACTTTTAGGAACTTCTGAGAACCTACTCATCCTTCTGCTCCTTTACTGGACTTAGAATGTTAATTAAGAGGTTTTTAAGCACTCTCAAAAAGAGAACAACCATGGCACCTCTTCTCCCTCGCCCAACTGCTGGAGAAAAAAATGTATGGAATGTATTTAAATAATGCAGTTGGAACTTTTTATGAGCAAAACCCCCTTCATCATCTTGAATGAATTACTTGCAACGAGTTACTTGTTCAACACTGGCCAAAATAAAAGTTTATCCACTTACAGAGAACTGATCAAGTCAGAACTCTTAGAATTCTGTTGCAATACTGTTAATCTCTTATTGTTAATTCAGCATGTTAAGAGAAAGAAAGCTGATTTCAATTCATTTAACAGAGCCCCAAAGACTAGATTGTTCTGTTATGAACAAATGCTTCAAAGATTTTTTGCCAATGCTGTTTCCTCTCCAGCTGGGAATAAACTTTTCTCCCCTATTAATACAAGTCAATCATTCTCTACCTCAAATTCATCATTGAAGTTTTCAGTCATCTCAGTGTTCCTTTTATGAACACAGATTTCTTTTTAGTACAGAGGAATTTCATTTTAATATAGGACACTCTAATTCATATTTGTTGATATGACAAGTACTAAAAATACTGGTAACGATGGACGATAGCTATACACACATATTGGTCAAAGGATGTTGTCCTGGTACTTTCAAGAAGATGTTCTACAATTGCAAAATACCTATTCCTCATGGCCTTTGGATACTGCACACTGTGTTGTTGAGGCGATACGGGATATTTTCATCAAAATATTCTGAAAGGTTATGGTTGCAAGGAAAGTTGTCTGACATCAGTAACTGAGAACAACAGTGCAACTATTCCACAAAACAAACATTTAACCTCACAAAGTAAAGCAGCAAAGTAATTAATTTCCATAAAGCAAAGCACTGCAGGCCCAACAGTAATCTTGTCTCTGGAATTCAATTTTAATGTGAAAAGATGGAAGAGTGCCAGCATTTTTGTTTATACTACAAAGGTGGTATCAGAGATACCTTTTGTCATAAACAACCAATTTGATTAAGTGTAATGGGACAGACTGCTCCTCACTATGTCTAGTCTCATCACCCTGAATCCTTGCATACTCTCTCCAAGCTCTCCTCTGGGGAGAGCAAGTTTGCCATATTTTAATCTGATATTAGTCTTCAAGCATAAATAATACATGGGGATAAGATAAAATGTCTATTGATTAAAATTCTACTCTGTGAGCTTGTCACATTTCAACGTGCAAATTGCTTTTGTCTGGCCTGCATTCAAAAGTCAGTCATGTAAATACATATACACACTTGCTTGATTTTAAGTTTGGTATCACAGCTGAACCACAGATCAGAACCAGAAGAGATTTTTCTCTATAATGAATTTGTAAGTAATGATGTATCTGGTCAACTGACTACCTAACGAGATAACTGTATTACATGATGGTGCTGCCTTCATATAGCTGTGAATAACTCAGTCTTGGGTTGAAAGCTACCCCTTAGGTTTCTACCACGGCTTGTAGCACTTTAACTATAGCTACAGCCCTCAGAGAGTGCAAGAAATCAGCAAAGTGGAAAGGCCGTTGATATCAAATTTGCATAGTAATAGCTTTTACATGTTTACAAGCAATTTTTACACACCAAATGCATCTAGATAGTTTCCTTGGAAAGCAAACACAAAAGTCAGCTCTAGTAAGAACAAGGATTAACTACCTGACCTCACATATTTATAGTTAGTACTGCAGAGACTGTACATAAAATGCAAAGGTGGTCAGGGAATTATGTGTGTTACTGTGCCACCTGCTCAAAATGTTTGAATTTCAAAGTCATATAAATATTAAAATATTGGAAAAATTCCCCTTGAAAGCAATGGTCAGACCTGCATAAGCACCTTTAGAGAAAAGAGAGGTCAGACAATCCAGACATTTGTCCTGGAAGTGTAACTCATTTCTTAAAACCATCACAGAATTTGAAATTATTTCAGAGTAACTTCTGCTATTGCAGAGCAACATGTTCATAAAAACTCTTCTTGTAGGAGTTTGCTTTCATTTGCAGGTCAGATAACCGGATTATTTTCTAGATTCAGAAGGCGCCCAATGAACTCAGTAATCCAGTATACAGAGCCAAACACTCAACAGAAAAAATACAATCTTGTCTTGATCAGAATCATATTCAAATATACTGGTATGTGAAGAAAAAACTTCTCTCAGGAAGGCACACCGATTGAAACATGATAAAGGAAGTAACATTGTTAATGGCCACCAGCAAGAGGAATAGGAGAATAAAAATGCATATAAACCACTGTCTGAAGTGGCTGAAGAAAAAGAATTGCAGTAACATTCATCCCTTTCCAGAGTATTTTTCAGCTTACCAGTGCTGGAATCAATTATTTTCTTCCTTGCTCTATTATAAGAAAGGAGCAACACGTATTATCTTTAGCATGACGCAAAGATTGGTAAGATCTCTGTACTTACCTTGTAAAAAATTTTTAAAAAACAAAACCAAACCAAAACCAAAACCAAATAAAACAAAAACAAACAGAAAAACAAAAACCAAAACAAAAAACAAACACCAAAACCAAACACATAATCACTTAGCAATACCAAATAACCACAGGATGCAATTTGTCTAAGAATGAAGGATATTAAAACTAAATTATTATTGCATTATTATTTTTATTATTATTTATTATTTATTTTTTACTATTTTTATTATTATTGAATTATTATTTCTGTGCCTCAGTCTTTAAAAAATGCATACTTTTGCTTTTTTAATTTTGCTTCATGCTGCAAACTGACAGTTTTACAGAAAAATATGGCACCTGCAGAGACAACTTTCCAAATGAGAATTTTAAACAACATTTATTTGATTTGTTATAAAATTTGTAATTTAATTATCATTTTATCCTCATATAATGGAGAGAGGAGAAGCCACTCAAAATAGAATTAATATACTGCACTAGATCTGTTTAGGAAAAAAAAATTCTAACATATATAATACCTGCAGCCCACATACACAGACATTCATAAACCCAAAAGCAAACAAACAGAAAAAGGGTAGATAAATGCCTGCTAGTAATTTCAGATTATACATGACACATTCTGGCGTGTGCATCGTACTGATACGCACACCAGTTTCATGTTTATCCATTTAGCTGTACGCAATGGGTGACAGTGCAGAAAGCAAGAACCATTTCAGAGAGGCAAATTGCGTGGAAATAGTCTTTTTCAATTGCCTGGAATTTTCTGAGGGTGAAGGCCATGAACTCTGACAGCTATGAGGAAGGTAGGACTAATATAGCAGTGATATAGCAGTGCACACACACTGCACTGACCCAGACTATTAAGATAATGATATTGTAGCTATTTCAACATTTTCAATGAATGAATAACCTGCGTTTTCCACGCTAGCAGAAAATGCTAAGATGCTACCAGGAAACCAAAACAATACAACAGTAAGTAACCTCACAGTAAACTGCCAAATCATATAGCTATAAAGGCGTTTTGGCAGGCAATTGTCACCTCTATACCTTTGTCTGCATTGCCAGTCATCAAGACACAAGTCAAGGATACATAAAAAGAATTCGAGTAATTTGCAGGAAATGAGCGAATGCCTCTGCTGGAACTCATGGGAATAACTTGAGTCCCTCACACTTTACAGGAAATGACAAAACTTGAAAAAAGATTTGAATCCTTATGTGTTGCACAATTTCTATTAAGATTAAACAATACTTTGTTTCTTGAAAACTATATATTTACACCTCTTCAAAATAGCAAATGGTATCTAGCCTGCAAAATTATCATGGTTTATTCCAAGAGAGACGAAAACCTTCATGACTGACAGCAGTGCATGCAGAGCTCCTTTAACAGCAACACATTCCTCTAGTTTTCTAGAAGTTTCAAAACCTGTTTGACTTGAATTTATTTCATGGACCTGACAGAAAAGTCTTCCCCTCTCTCCACTTCTGAGAATAAGCAGAAAAATACCTTTAATAATACAAGTATTTTAAACTCTGACTTACATGTGAAGAAAGGTGAATATCACCAGAAAGCACAGTTTTGAAACAGGGAACACAGCATACTATAATAAAAGGAAAGAAAAAACAAAATCTTAGATGGCTTCTTTCAAAATAAAAGAAAGTACTGCAAAAGGCTTTTTCAAGAGATGAGCTAAAATGTACCCTTGCCCTTCCTAGAGTCATGAGGGAAGTCCACGATTGTGTGGTCAGACACACACATGCACGTGTGAGTTTGCCTCTGGAGGCAACTGAATCCATTATAGAATGCCATTTCCAGAAAGCAGCATGCTCTCTGTTGATGTGCATACACAGTCTATATAATTTGGGGAAAGTTCTTGGCAGGATAGCATGAAGACCAGTCTCTTAGCCCTAACATAATGCAGCGTGGCTATACAGCTCATGCCTGGTGGCAGATGCCACCTCATCCTGTCAATCCTACCCTTCTGCTGGAGGTTGCAATTTCTGAAAAAAAATGGCCAGCATATTTCAGCATAGGTTAGCATACCAGGCTGTGAACTGTGATAAGGGGGAAGTCAACGTGCATTTCCCCCAACCATCTCTGTTAAAGAAACATAGCTGACAGTTGGAGCGGTAACTTCTTAAATCAATTCAGCGTGAAATTCCAGAGCATTTCTCTTGGTGCTCTCTGAAACTAGATGGCTTTAATCACCAGCTGGCGGAGTTACTGTAAGTAGATGGGCAAGGTGGCATGCTTGGTGTTCCCTCTTCTTATCTCTTTATACAGCAGTGTCCGCAGGAGACCAAGTATTCATTAGCTCCTGCCCGGGTTAGTCAGCAAAAGCTTCCTGCTGCTTGCAAGGGGCTGGCTAGCTCTTTAATCTTTGCTAGCAAAGAAGAATGATTAAAAAAATACCCTGTAAAGATGGGAAATTCAAGCGTCTTTGGCATTGCCAGGTGAAGACTAGAAGTCCACTCTAACTGTTTGGCAGCACATGGCTGACACTGCTGGAGAATTTAACATCTTTCCCATAAAATGCCTGGAAAGATTTTCAGGTATTCAGATTGAGCTGCTGTGCATTAAAGTAACATGCAACCCTTCTGAAATCTGAAGGAATGTCTCAGAGAAGTATTTTTCAGCACAAGAGGTTCTGCCAAAGAAACAAACTAACACATCCCCAAAGTGATACACTTTCATTTTTTTCTTCTCCCACGGAGATACAGCAGACTTACATTTTCCCTGAAACATTTTTTTCCAAGTTTTGTTGACTTTAATTAACAGACCAAATGAGGAAAAAGAATTTTTTTTATAAATCCATTTCACTGAAAGACATGGGTATTTACAGCAGTCACTGACTTGTGGAAGCTGTTGCTGTGAGATACAGAATTACTGAGTTGAAGAATAATATTTGCCACAGCCCTGGCTTTGATATTTGAGGGTGAGGGATAACCTGTACTGACAGTGGCTACACTTTGCATGACTAGGAAATAGTAATAGCTTCTCTGACATCCATTAATTTTTACAGGATATAACACAAATGGCTTTGTGAGCACTGGGATAAATGAAATTTTTCTAAATCAATTTGTCTACTTGTGCTTGACTGTCTCTTTTCACAGAATGCATAAAACTAAAGAATATTTCCTAAAGAACCCACACTGAAAAACACATGAGAGAGGCACGGAGAGAATAGTGTAGTCTTTCTACAGGATAAGCTTCACTGGGTTTACATCTTGGTGGATACCCAAGAAGAAATGTTTTGGGTATGACCCAAAGACAGCTAGCCCAGCTGATCCACACCACCAGGCAGGATGACCTTCTACGCACTTGTAGCCTTCTCCCTTCCTTAACCCACACAGGGCAGTCCCACCTCCTCCCTGTAGCTGGTCCTCAGGAATAAACAGATCAGACACACTAATCGAGCAAAAGCCTCATTTTCTGTGGTTTGGTGAGTTTTGGCCATGTAACAGATAAGCTGGCTCACTGTGCAGACAGGCAATCTGCAGAGATGATAAAGGGATAAAATGGGCAGGACCAGCTCTTTGGGCAGTAAGAGTCAGCAAGGCCAGGTGACCAGATTCCAGAACAAACATGGAGATCACTCAGTCTTCCTGATCAAGCGAAAAAATATCTAATAAAACATGTCTGAGAGTCCCTGAGGCAAACCTATAATAGCATTTTTAACTGTACCACCCAAATCAGGAAAACCTCAGTGGTTCAGCTGAGGTTGATCATTCTCCTTTCATTTCTCTCTCACCTTCACCTTCCTGGTACAGTCAAAGAGGGACTAGAGGACAGAATGCTCTGGGCACTGCAAAATGGCTTTCCCAGTCCTCACTACTGACAAACAAGCAGGCAATCCCAGAAACAAGGGCTCCTGAGACATTTTCCAGGAATACTTTCCTTTCAGACAGGCCAGTCTCAGGGCCAGCAAACCTCTGGCAAACAAGAAGCCAGTTTTCTACTGGATTTTGCTGAATAATATGTCTAGGGAAAATGCACAGGGCCTTGCTCTGGGAGTAGCTTACAGAGGGGCAACCCTACAAAAGCACAGATGTGGTGAACAGCTGTAGGATCCAGTAGGATCTACAGCTTATGATTTTGTTTCCAGCTTAAGCTGGAGCAAAACCAAGTAATTTGTCAGCAAAATGTAGACCACTGTCTCGCTACATTTGCAGGCATGTTTTCACCAATACCATGCTGCTCCTGTGCCTGCTTCCACAGTATTGCAAGGGACTTCCTAACCCATGCAGGACCAAATAAAATTTCAAACCTTTTCTATCCTCTCCCCTGAGATTTGCAAGACCTAATGAGAGAGGACTGGCTCAAACATGAAACCCTGGGGTAAGAGCTGCACTTCCAGTTGGCAGTCAGGCTATGTGATTCTGGGTAACTCTCTCCTGTGCTAGAAGAATCACATCAACTCATGACATTGAGGGAATGTATGACTAAACTTAATCACTGACTTTTAAAATGCTCCCCCAAACCTTCTCAAAGGGCAGGTATTGGTACATTAAAACTTAATAGCTCTTCTCAAGACATTGCATTTCATAATCAAAACCTCCTTAGAATTTTCATTTTAAAATGAAATCGTTGATCCAACAAACCATAACAGCCATAAATTGGGTCTGGAAATAAATACTTATGCATAAAAAACCTACTTATTAATATTCTGATGAGTGTGAGACATATTTGAATGAAGAAAAGGCACTTCACAAATTTAAAAAAAAATAAAAATCTAATAACAACAAAAAACCCTATTGACTTTCATGGGAGGACTCCCAAATGCCTTAGAAAGTTATCACAAAGGTGGCTATTAATGTCAAAGGTGACATCCAAATTGGAGAACCTGTTTCTTTTTGGCACTGAGAGGAGAAAAATAGAGGGGGGAAAAAAAAATATTCCAGAAAAGGTTTCATCACACCCTATAGGGAAAACACACAAAACAAAAAAGTAACCCTACACTTTTTAATACTCTTGAAATTGAGATCTTGACTGCAGCAAAACCATTAATAGGATGCCTGGAGACAAGAAGGCAAAAAGTATTTTCTCACCGTTGTCAGGACTAGCCTTTTTAAACACTATTTATGAGAAGTCAAGCTTGGCTACCCAGTGAGGTTCTCTTCTCAGAATCCCTCCAGCACAGTGCAGCACAGCCCCCTTTCCTGGAGAGCTACACCATGCCCTCCTGTACTGATAAGGCTCTGCTAAAACATTGTGCTGCAGAGAATCCATGGGAATTAATTTCCTATCCTTCTTTTACACAAAGCCCAGGGTTGTTATGCATTTCATCCTTCCCACCTGAATTAGAAGGTTCCGGGTCAGCAGCAATGGCTGGAAATAACACCCTAGCAAATCAGCCACAGCCACGGTACTTTGACATAATAGCCCAGGATGAAGAGCAAACTCCATGAAGTGGGGTCAAAAGTACCCATGTACTGACAAAAAAAAAAAGCTGTTGTGAGAGATATTTTACTTGTGGGATGCCAAATTTGAGATGATGTAGAAAAGAAATTGTAACTCACTATCCTGCACCTGAACCTATCACTCCTTGTGGCTCAGCCATGTAGGTACCAATGATATTGCCATGGAAGATCTGGAAAACAGAGCTCTGTGATAAAGGCTGGAGTCCCAGTAGTGCTCTCCTTGATCCTACATGCAAAAGGGAAAAGCAGGAGCAGACATGATAGTACATGTCTGGCTGCATGACTGGTATCCTGGGCACCAATATGGCTTTTATGACCATGGGACTCCCTTGAGCAATAGAAGCTATGAGAGAGATCCACCTAGAAAAACAGAACAGGGCAGAATTGTTGCCCTTTACTTGAAAGGGCCACTGAAATGCATGGAGCTCATTTATGGGATGGACAATAGCCTGGGTGAATGCTTGCAGGTTGGCATTAGAAGAGAGACCTATAAAGGTGGCACTGTGAAAGAAGGTTATTGCAGAACACACAGTGAAGTTAATGAGGTCTTCTCTAAACAACTCTAGGAAGTCTCCAGACCACAGACCCTAGTTTTCAAGGGAGACTTGAACCTCTCTGAAGCTTGAAGAGGGAAAGGCAGCCCAAAGGAGTCTTTCGGAGGGTGGCAGGGACAACATCTTAACATAAATGCTCGATAGGCCACAAGGGATGACACTCTCATAGTAGCAGTGGTTCTTAAGGATATTGTGGTAAGTCTTAGTGAAATGAATTAGCATCCTGTAATAAGTATATATAAAAACCCTATCATATACACACACACACACAGTTAGATCCATAACATCACAGTTCACATACACATTATATGCTGCTTGCCTTCAAATAACTTCCATGTGTGTTCTAGAAATGTATTTTAAATCATATGCATGGGTACACATAGAGAGGGAGAGATTCTTAAACTTGGTGTAAAATCCAGACACTTTCTTTTTCAAAAAGCAAGCATCTTGTTTTCCAAATATATCTTTGAAGGCCAACAAATCAGATCATGTCACACAGTAAAAGGAAAACTACTATTCAATATTCAATCATGTAACTTCAGTTCAGAATACAATTAGCAAAACTATCACCTCTTCAAGGCATCAAAACCAGTCAGTGCAAGCATTGCTTTAAAATGAGAGGAGGTCACTAACAGCAAATACACTACATCTTCTGTAACATATTGAACCCTCATTTCTAGAAAACAGAGCTCTTAAGCATTACCTGAAGTAATTTAACTGTGGAGCTCAAGTAGTTTAAATTAGCCAAGTCCACAAATAGACTTTCACACCCTGTAATCATGACACTGAGTATCAGAGGGTTCTCAGGGTTGATAATCTACATAATTTCCCACTTATAGTCAAGAAACTCAGACCTTATTTGAAGTAGCTCTTATTATTATTGGCATTTCTTTAAAAGAACACCTTTTTGCCAACAGGCATAAGAAAACCATAGCTAATGTTTTCATATGTAAAGCCAAATAACACATGTTCGTTGGACAGCAACCGCCTCTCTTTTGAGGTAACTTCACAAACTAAAGTGACTTGCCTCTGGAGAACAAGGTATGAAACAGATCCAAAACACACAACCATGTGCTGCCTCAGCAGTTACCTGGTGGGAACGAGTGCAGACCCTGCAATGGGAGCCTTGTAAATTGGCTGTTCAGGCAATGGACCCATAGCAGCTATGCCACACTGCTAGAAACCACCCACTACACTATCTGCAGGATCTGCAAGCTCCTGCTTTTAAACAGTTCCTAAGAAATGCCATCATGTTTTCAGATTTATTTTCACTGAAGTGGTGTCCAGGTTTGCATCAGAAACATTAACGGTGTACGACAATACTGGGACAGACCAGGGCAATTCCTACTAAGCTATCTCAACTACAATTTCAAATATTGAAATTTAATGGATATTTCTAATTATAAATCCGACTGAACTACATGAGATCCACTACCTAAAACTCCATCCAAAAGCAAGCCACTGGATGACAGAAGCTCTTGCTTCAAATAGATTTTGTGGAGGTCAAACCTGTGCTGATTGCAGCTTCAAAGGCTACATAATACTTTAGCAGAAAAGGAAGGTCCAGAGAAAATACCAAAATTCAGCCTTCCGAATGACTTCTCCAAAATTATGGGATTTGTTAGCTGATCATAATGCAAGAGATGAAGCAGATTTGAGAACAACCAGAAGAACGTATCAAAACTGCATTAATTACAGATTTACTTGGAAGAGAAAAAAAATATGTGAAGAACTCATTTCACATTAAGCTAACTGGGAGGTATGTGTATTCCAGTGTGGATCCATTTTCCTCCTGGTGAGAGACTGTCAGTCAAAGTCAGTCCTTGGTAAATACCACTATGAATCAAGAAAAGGCCAAGCCTATAGTTTCAGTTGTTCAGTAGGTCTTTTGTTGTTGTTGCTGAGTCTGAAGGCAGGCTTCAAGGAAAACAAAGATCTAAATGAAGAATTTTTTTCCAAATAGACGGACACCTTTGAAAGTAAGATAGGCAAATTACAGCTAGGGCTCACAGGAAAACACAGCTCTTTCCCCACAAAAGGGAACAATGAATATTTGTGCAATGAAAGCAGATTTTATCAGTCTGCTTTGGAGGAGAGCACAGTTATCTCTTACACCAGGGCACTGAGAGGAGAGGTAGCAGGGCTGTAGGGCCTTACCCCATGCAAGGGATCCTCTGAAGACAGTGCTGGCTGGTGACATTTCTTGTCCTTTCTTATGTCCTACAGGGATTAGTTTCTACATCCTTCACACTCTCTGCTAGAGCTGACCACTCTTTCCATGGAAGTGCTTTTTGTAGTATTTCACAGACCCAGGCCACAGCAGAGGCATATAGACATTTCAACAGACACCGATAAGGGTGAAGATTCACAGCAGAGTTCTCTGCTTACACTGCTGTTCTTGCACCACAGTCCATAATCAGCTGTGCTGCATGGGAGCAACCCAGCTCATGAAAAGGCTGACAAAAAATAGGGGGGTAAAAAACCAGGCTGGAATAAATATCTGAAAAACTATTAAAAGGGTACAAAGGAAGGGTGTACACCTGTATGGTTTTGACTCATACACATATACAAACAGATACGGGACAAAACAATTTGAGTTGGTGTTGAACTTCAGTCAAATTCCTCCTTCTGCAAGTACCACCATATAAATAGCCTTTCAGCTTACAATGCTTCATGAGTCATAGAATCTTCACGGTTGAGAAAGACCTCTAAGATCACCAAGTGCAACCACTAACCCAGCACCACCAGGGTCACCACTAAACCGTATTCCCAAGTGCCACACTCACATGCATTTTGAATACTTCCAGGGATGGTGATTTTATCACTTTCCTGGGCCATCTGTTCCAGAACCTGATCACTCTTTCAGTGAAGAAATTATTTCTAACATCTAATCTAAATCTCCTGTGGTGCAACTTGAGGCCATTTCTTCCTGTCCCATCACTAGTTACCTGGGGGAAGAGACTAACTATCCAATGAATTATCTCCTCTTCCAAGTCCATATTCATGTATCTTGCTGGAAGAGCACTCTAATCTAACTAGACTGTGAGAAGACCAACAGATCCTTTGACACTATTACCCTGAGTTAGTTATCTGTTGATGACTGCATTTGGTGTATCTTGAGGTTCGTCAGGAGGCATAAGTTGGATGTTGTGTGGATTAACGCCTCATAATACCGAGTTTTGTTGTCAGACACATCCATGTGCTTGCTGTGCTCCACTCACCAACTTCTAAACTGAGGTGAGATCAGTGATCATCTTCTCTAAAATAATCTGTGCTCTTAACATTCAGAGAGCAAATTGTGGTGACAAGCCATGAGAAGATCTCTTGGATCCCATGACCATGTACCAGAAATAAACACGGACATGACAACATGATCCTACGTTTGAAGTACACACTTCCCTGACCTTGCTCTTACCCAACTTATTCAAGCACAGACCAAGAGAAAAGATTTGCCATAATGCAAGTCACAGGCACCAGTCACAACTTGTGGCCAGGCACAATCTTCCAGCTTCAGTTACATCATTTGGAGAAATGATTGCCTTCAGCACAGTGCTATTTCAGACTCCTGTGGAGGTTACTGACCTTCAAAGCTTCCAGCAGAGTCATTTGGATGATGTCCCTTTGCCCATTGCTGTCAAAAACAGCCAGGTGTCTGAAGACTTATTATTTAAACTGTCCAAGCTATACCTGCTACTTCTACCCAGCTGACAGAGCTCTGGTATGAAGAGGAGCTGTGATCTGTCCAACAGCTCTTGATGTCAACACTTGTGCCTTGGAGGATAAGAGAAGAGTAAAAGCAAAAGTCCTCTTGAATGGAACAACTGCAAAATCAATGAACTGCAGTGTAGGAAAACTCTGAATTTTCCGTGTGTTCAAACAGTAACTGAGGCATGACACCTTCCCTAGGGCAGCATGAGGAGCCTGTAAAAGAACTGAACCTTATACGAGCTTCCTCAGGTACATCACAAACAGGAGTGGTTGTGGAATCTACCCTTTCTACCTCAAAGGTTCAGGGGAAAAAAGGATGGTGAAAAAATAGAGTAGAGTTTATTAATGGGAAAAAGAGTAGAACATAAATAGTTCTGTATACTAGTCCTGTCATAAACAACTTCCTCTGAAAATCCCCCAAATTCACCAAAATTGCTCCTAAAACAATCCTGTTCTCTCTCTAAATCCTTGTAGTTCTTAAAGCAATGCATCTAGGTCCTCATAGGAGCAAAAACTGCTGGTGCCACAAAACATATAAGTACTGGAGTCGAGTGGAAGTGATTAAAAACAAAACACGTGTATGTACTGGGGGAGAAAGTGTTCAGGGCTTAGAGCCTAGAGAAGGTCATAAGGCACAGTGGCACGTAACCAAAGAAATGAGAAATGGATTTGGCAACTGTGTTAACTTCTTCTCAGTAAAACCCTGTGAAGACTTTTGCTGGCTTTTATTACCATGTGCACACAAATGCAAAACACACATGCTGCACTGATTCAATCCACAACTACAGTGCTTTTAAGTGTCTGCTTTTGCTCAGGTCTGAGGCTTCATTACTTTTTTTTTTTTTGGTTTGTCTTTTTTTTGTTTGTTTGTTTGGTTTGGGCTTTTGTTTTGGTTTGTTTTTTGGGGTTTTTTTGTGTTTGTTTGGTTTTGTTTTGTTTTGTTTTTTTCCTGCTAAGGTAAAAACCTTGTCCCTTTCTTGCAAGCAAAACTTCCTGAAAAACAATTCTCTTTACCCAGAAATGTTTTCCAGCATTTAAACTTGGTGAGCAGAAAGCAGTAAGTCATGTGATGGGTTAAAAAATTTTGGGGAGAGTGCACTTCAATGCTTAGGCTGGTTTCTCACATCCCAGTCAGTCCACATAGCATGAAGAGTAAGTGCACGGCTCCTCTGCTTCCCTACTCTGTGGTTTCAGTTTTAAATGGATGTCTTTAAATGTGTAATGGGTTTTAAAAATAATCTTATCCAAGGAAAATGGAAAACCAAAACAATCAACTTTGGAAAATGAGGGGTTCTGATAAATATAACTGTGGTTGCTGGTTTTGCAAAAATGGGTATTTTCAAATAAGTTAGGGACTAACGTATCTCAGAGGCCTCTCCCAGAGCTTGAAAACAGATAGCAATGGTCTCCTGCTCATTACAGTCCAAAACAGCAGAATGCAATTAATAAGTGTAGACAATTTAACTGCCCATGATGAGTTTACCAACAGAACCCACAAAGTGGGCAAGAATCACACCAGGTATTGACTGCTGCGCTTTGGAAGAGCTATAAGGAACTGCTGAGAAATGGAAGAGGAGGCAACTGGAGAGGCAGGAGAACTGGAAAAGGCTGAGGAGGGAACCAGAGTAGCAGTGACTTTCCCCTCTGAAGCCTCAGGGGAACTTCTAGAGAAATAGGGAATTTGAAGTTGTTAATCTGCCAGGAGAGTATAGCAACATAAGAAGCAATAGCTTTCTCCTCTGAGCACTTGTGATAAGAGTGAATAATAAAACTTTTAGGTGTCTATTAGGAAGGCAAAATACACAGTGAATAGGCAGCAGTTAAGTCCTCAGACATGGGCCACGAATAACAGCACAGCACTACCTCCTCAAATATCTGCATCCTGGGAGTGACCATGGTGTGCCACCCAGATTCCACAGCAGGGGGGAAAATGATGTTTTCCTCCTTCTTATTTGTTTCTTTTTTATTTCACTCTATAGTTTTGTCAAACTCAGAAATTGCCAAAACTTGGGAACTTTCAAAATGAAACTTGGAATCTTAAGAACAAGCATGAGAAAGGTTTCATCTCCCCAGCACAATTTATAAAAAATTGCATTTTGGGCAATCTGAAAAAAAAATTACTGGCTCCAGAAGGGCAAGTTAAAAATGAAACCTCAGAGGTTGATAGTTGAAGCATGACAGTTTGACTGTTAATGTAATAGAAAAAAATATCTTTTGAAAATGTTTGTTCAATGGGTCACATGAAGGGAAAGAGCAAGGGCTGTTTTTTTGTAAATAGCATTTGGTAGCGAATATTAAAAAAAAGTTAAATACCTGATTTTTTTTTATTTGAAGAGAAGAACAGCTGGTATGTTTTAGTGAAGATAAACATTCAGAATTTATCCTTGCTGTTTAAGAGCTGATCTTTTTTAATAGATTTTTCTGAAATTTGCCAATGCCTTACTCAGCAGCAGAGGAGGAAACTGCTGCTAAGCATCAACTAATTAATTCTTCAGTTCCAAAAACATGAAATATCAAATATATATTTTTTTAAATTACATACACATGGAAAGGACAGGAATTGTGATACAACTGTTGGGAGGGGCTGGGGAAAGAAAGAAAGAAAAAAGGAAAACACTGCAAGGCTTCCTCTTTATTTTAGGGCGCTTTTTTTTTCAGAAAAAATGTTAAACAACATGCACGCACACACAAAGAAAAAAAAAAAGCCCTGCTAATAGCTGAGTTTTTCGCACCTTTTGGTGAAGAGTATAAAATGGGCATTTTAAAACAGAACACTTCACAGACAGATTGTGATTTCCACATCAACTGCAACTTTTCCTTTTGTAATTTATACCACGGTTTGAAAACGTCAATCCAAAGGTTGTGCAAGCTTCTGCTGTGAAAGAGCAACTGGAAGGTGCTTCCACATTTCTCTCTAAATCAAGGTGGAGCCAAGAGATGCAATATATTCTAATTACCAGAAATTTTAAAAAGTCTTCTTTTCAGAGATTGTTATACAGTGCCTGCCTTCTGTCATCAGCTTGATTGAAAATCTCAGCTTGTTTTTATTACTGATCAAAACCATACCCACAAGGGTCCCTCGTGCTCACACACTAATCTAGATGCATGTCTTTAGTGCCAATGTCAAAGTTGTTCCTGTGAACAGTTCCTATGCACTACATGGCTGGCAGCTTTTAGAAGATGGCTGAATGAATTCTGCTCATTCATTTTGTTCCCCTTGGAAATTATATATGCCTCTATTACAGGTATGCTAGAATATACTGTGTACTTTCTTGTAATGTACACTCCAAGTAGCAAATAATAGGGACCCCAGTAGTAAGGGTCCTTACCCCCTGACTCAAGCCAGAAGTCCAGACCTTGCACCTCTGCACATTGAGAGCCAAGCAGAGGTCCCTGCCTGCCTTGTGTCCCTTGTTCTTTATCCAGAGTCCTTTCTGCAGAAGGCTGTCACAGTTTAGTTCACATCCATGCTTCGTGACTCCTGCTGGAAAGCATAGGGCCCAAATGAAGAGTGTAATGCAATAGTAGTGTGAGCAGCTGCTCCCTACCATGTGCTTGCCAGCAGATATAGGTGAGGAAGCCAAGAATGTGTGCGTATAGAGGCACATATGTGCCTCTCCTTTCTATTGTCCTGCTTGGCCAGCTAGGTCAGAAGTCAGCAGCAGGGGTGCCAGCATGGTTTGAATGGGGTGCAGCAGGATCAGGGGCTTGCAGCCAAGGGATCTTCAAGAGACAGCATTTCCTGGCTCCTGTGGGGTTTGCCTAGAGACAAGGCATGAGGGCTTCCAATAGCATGGTGTCTCTTCAAGGAATAAAATTTTTCAACTCTTGAGTTTACAGGCATAGCCTTTATGGGCCAGCCTCTTATTTGAGAAAGTAAAACCTGGCATAGTCCTCTGGAGACACTGCCAACCTACAGCTGCTAATTTATGAATTACTAATTCATAAATGTAGAGCTACGATGAGGTCCCTTTGTCAGCAACGCAGCACAGATTTTCTCTTTCTGACAAGCAGAAGCAATACAGCAGAGAGTTAGAGTTATGAGACACACCCTCCTTCCCAACCTCCAGCACTCATGTGGTTTTTAAACCTCTTCTCTACTAAGGTTCAGAGGCACCACTCAGCTGCCTGCTCTGCTAGACTTAGGACTACTGCAGCACCTCATGAATATCAAATCCTCTCCCATTCTATTCACCCTCATCAAATGAACATCAAAGCCTCTCCTGAAGTGTTTGGGAGGGAAAGTTAACATTTACTGTGTATTAAATGCAAACTGGATACACCTCTGTTCACCTTTGCCTTAACATACAAGTCAGAAGGTTGAATCATTCTGGGACAGGACTGACCTACTCAGGTTTTGCTCATTATTGACGTTGCCTAGTTATTCTTTCTAAGCCAGACTCTTAAACAGTCTGGCACACAAGGTTGCAGGGAAGCTTCAGTGTTTCTGAAAATCTCATTAAGCATCTAGCTGCAATCCAAAACCACAGCCTCAGCATACAAATATTGACCTTTCATTACTAGACCCATGTTCTGCAGAAGAGATGCTGTTGTGAAAACTCTGCCCTGTCTCCTGTGAACAGTTCTCAAATAGCTAGATTACACTGAAAAACTCCTATAATGCAAGAGAGAAAGGACAAGACATAAGACATGTTAAAGAGAGCTCCTTTCAGTTCCTTCTACGTTGGATTAGACATGCAATCATTCTGAGTTCAGAAAAAAAAAGTATACTTCCTGGATCTTAGACCCCATCATTCAGAATTAGCTGCATGTCTTGGTACAAAATCGAGGCATCTTCTGCATAGCCAGTCCCTCTGCCAGCAGCTGACTAAGCCTCAAGGATGGAGGGAAAAGAAAGGAGAAAGGAACAGGCTGGATTTTTGCCTTGTGTGCCAGACTTCTGCCTAAGATTGAACACTTGACTTGTAAGGAATGAGTTTTCTTACAAGTACATTTTCAAGACAGAGTACAGCAAATGCTAGCCTCTAGGTCTGCAGCAGCAGCTTCTGCTAGGACAGAGGTAGGGATCATAAAACCAAGGGAGGAGAAAAAAATAAACAAAAATCTCGATTCCTAGCATTCTTGATTCCTACAAGGCAGTGTAAGAGACCACAACAGGATACTGAATCACATATTTGTATTTTTCATGCTAAAGGCAAATAAATCACCAGAGACACTGACTCAAACACTAAGGTCAGATTATAAGCACAGCTCGCTCATCACTTGCACAAGCTCTCAATTTTTAACAGTTTATTTAAAACTTGCATGCTAGATTTGTGCCTTCTGCACAGTGAGCTCTAGTTGCAGCCCAAAGTGACTCTTACTACCACACTATAAACCCCAGAAAATAGGGCTAAAGGGTTCATTATGAACTTGGTGACAGACTCCTAATTATAGTGGTGCTATCAAGCATGTTAAAGGCTGGTTGGTTTTATTATAGTCTCATCCAAAGACTTGTTGGATGCTGGATTAGCTCATTTTTTCACTCCTGTTGAACTGCCATATGTTTCTTTTTCTCCTTTATGTAGCATTTGGCAGGAGTTATTTGTCCGCATTCAGAAAATGAAAACATGTCTGCAGAAACTTCATTTCTAGTTCTTTCCATGCAAAGTTTTTTGTTTTACCTGATAAAGCCTTAGAAATTGCATTTTCGTGTCTAAAGCAAAACTGCATAAGAAAAGTTTCCTATTAAAACATGAAATACAGACACTCTTAGATTATCCTGATCACAATACTGCAGTATAACATTTCAGTATACTTAAAAAAAAAGATAGCTCCATAAAAAGCTATCTCTTTCTTCCTCCCTCCCCTTCTGCATCAATTCTGCCCAATTTCATATCCACTTCAAAATCTTCAAGTAAATCAGAACAAAATGCAGCATTTTACTAACAGATTTGCTTATATATTCATCACTACCATCTACAGCATTTTTGCAAATATCCAAGTTACACAAAATAAGTCACAGGAATAAAAATAATATTGATGCAAGGGCTTTTAAAAAAGACTCCTATTTGTCAGCTATAAACTCACAGAATGTCACAAGCTTAGCTAATGCATCATAGGAAAAAGGATTTAATTGCTTCTTCTAATTCCAGAAATCAGAAAGTTGGAAAGAGTTAAGCAGCACGTGTATGGAGACAAATCTGAAAATCAGAGCATTACTTTCCTGGACAGGAAAGAGAGCCCCAACAGTCATTTCATAACTTCATAGGCTTCAGAGAAAAACTGAAGCAGTGGAAGAACTCTACAGAGATAGCCTGAGGAGAGGAAGCAACTACAAATCATCCCCAGCAGTGGTGGGGCAGGGGGCAACACCATCCTCAAATATGGAGCAGAATTCTGCAACAAATGAGACCCCTGCAATTTGAATCAGCCATGCTCAGGGCATCACTTCCCATTGCCCTTCCTCCCCTTCCTCAGCTACCTCTTCAGTGATAGAACTTCTGCTAAGGCAAGTAAGATATTCTTCTGTAGGTGTCTCCTGTAAGTGACATACTCTCCCAAAAAAATGGCACAGGCTCATCTACAGATGGAAAGAAATACAGCTTATTTCAGAGCTAAAAGAGAAAAGACCTTGAAAGGCCCCAGGAAGTGACTTAGGGGCAAGATAATAAGAACTAATAGAGCACTTGTGAAAAAAGGAAGGTCACCTGTCACAGCTGCTATTCAGCTCTAAGTGTTGGGTCATTAAAGTATTCTCATCCACCTCCAGTATGAGAATGGTTTTATAAAACAGGCAATCAAGGAGGGAAAAAACAAACAAACAAACCAACAAAAAACCCCAACCAAACCGGATAAACCACTTTGCATCATTTCTTTTAAACTACATGTTTTTGACAGCCTTTAGAGTTATATTCTGTTATACCTTTTTCTTCCCCATAATTTCCTCTCTCTCTGTGGGCTTCTCATGCCAGTCAGGGAAGCAGAAGAAACACTGACAGTTAAAAAATTACTATAAAAATACAAAATTGCCTTTGGTTTAAAATGTCTTAACCTGATATGATTATGCACCGAGAAGGCGCATAATGAAGGTATGAGTTTTAAATAAATTTTCAAGCGTTATTTTTAAATTTAAGTGCAGTCTTTCTGCAGCCATGCCCCATCACCATCTGAAAGTTCATGTGTTTGGATAGCTGAAATCCCCATAAGCCAGTTTGCCTGAAAATAAATAGTATAATTGATTCTCTGAGCCCTTTGGTGTAGGCTTTTGGTTGTCCTACAATTTGCAGCTGTAGATATGTAGTAAAGATCAGTGCTTGCAAGTGAGCACAGAGATGCTGAGTCTGTTGATTTTAGGAGCTCTGCAAAACAAGCCATGAGATGCTCCTGCAATTTCCATGTAAGTAGGCAAAAAGAAAACTGATGGATAAGGCAACTTTGATGGCTAGACTGTAGCTACTGTAACCAGTGGGTTGGCAGCATAGTTAAAAGCACAGACAGATTTCCTTGTTTGGCTAGAGGTGCTTAAGTGTTCTCATCCCCCTCCAGCCACTGGCAGTGGGTCTCTTTGGGGATGAAGTCTCACCAGCACCTGCAGTAACTCACAGACAGGAGTAGCACTCAACTTCAACAGTTTCTTTACAGAAAAGCAAAGAATAACAAAAGAGCCACAGGTTACTGGGGAAAATCCTACAATGAACAAGAGCAAAAGTAATTCAGTTTTGTTTGTCTGTAGTGTTCTCTGATAGCGGCGGCCATTGGCCAAGTGCTGTATCGCTGTCACCGTCCGAGCTGCTCGGCCGTGGCAGATGAACCTCAGGAGTAAAGGGGGTGGGGCCAGTTCCACGCACACTGTGCCTCACCTAAAAAATCCACTGTGCAGGCTTATCCCAAAATCTTCATTTGCGAAGTCTAGCCACCAACAACAAATGCTCTCTGATAAGTTATCTGATTTCTGCAGTTACACCCAGGAAAAAAAAGAGAGAAGCCACTGACAAGCACTATCAACAAATTTGATTTTTGTCTTGCATTTTGTAGCTTAATGGATGACAATTACAGGGAATGTATTAAGCTAACAGATACCATGAACAGTGTATAGGTATTTACACATCTATTACCTGTATTGCACATGCCTATTACACACACCTTAAAGCTTCCCCAAGCACACAAAAATTGCTCTTTCAGATACTATTACACTATTACATTCTGATCTATTGAAGTCTTTCAGTCCCCTCCTCTGTATATCCCGGGCTCAGCCAAGAGCCATAGATGGCCACCACGTGTCCCAAGTGCCTGCACCACAGACCAGGTTCCTGGGACTGGGTAGGAACTGGCTTCCCTGCTGTGAGGACCAGACTTGCACAGCCCACAGGCTTCACCACTGCGGACAAATTAGCTGCTGTGAATTAAAAACCTGCTAGCTGGTGTTAACTGAAATGTTTTGAGGACTTGCACTTCCATCTATTTTGGACAATTTTCATAGAAAAAGCACAAGCATCTCTGACACTGGGTTCCCCTCTCTTGCTAACTCCTGTCTCTGAGCTGTTAAAAGAAAAGGTCACATAAATTTAATAGGACTAACAACATATTTTCTCAGTCATCTTTCTTAGAAACAGCTGAGTTGCTCTGGCTAAATGCTGGGTTTTCATTTTAAACAATAATAACAGAATATTCAGCAAGAGGCAGACACCGAGCTAAAGAAATCTCACTGCAAGCTGTTGAAATTTGGCAAACTTGTAAGCAGCTGAAAATAGAGTCTTATAATGGGAAGTGTCAAACAACCTTGATAATAGGCAGCATTACCAGTCTGCTCTGTAATTCTAAATTATGTTTTATTACAGTGTTAAATATTCCTGAGCTCCGTTTACCAGTTCCACCATTGCCAGCCCAAGAGCAGCTGCTGACCGATGGCAAATTAACAAGTTGTAGTTTTCCTGGTGTAGACAAGAGGGTAGTTGTTTCTGGCTTTCAGCAGTTGGAGCAGGTTCATCTCAGTGGTTTTTATAGAGCTGAGTGTGTTGGCATATGGCCATTAATACATTTCTCAGGTGGCTCCCTGCAGTAATGAGGTAGCCTGAACATACGAGAAGTAAGCTCAAGTTAGATTTTTCCGGAAGCTGGTGTAGATGTAGTCAGCCTGTGATCTTGAAGAAAGTACTACAAAAGACACACATCCCAGGTTTCTTGCTATTTTGGAAAATAAATCTCAAGTTGACATTCAGGAAGCCCAGAGCCTTTATTGTGTCTCAGGATAAGGTTTATATGGCCAAGTCCAGAAAGGTATCCAGAGACCTTTTTTTTTGCTACACCTTAAAAAATGGTCTGCTTCTGTACATCTTTCAGGAAAACCAATACCCCTTACAGATCCAAACCTGCAAAAGATGAGCCATATGATTTCCCAAAATTAGGCAAATCATGCAAAGAGGCACATTTTCAGGGTGCCAGAGTTGCATGACACCAACAAATCTTTTACCACCCAGGACCAGTCAGTCTGTAAGAAAGGCTGCCAGTTCTATGATAGTCCAAAACTAAAACTACAGTTCACATTGTTCTATGGAATAATAAAGGGAGGGGATTGACATGACAATCTGCCTGGGCTACATGCCCTGGGGAAACCAGATTTTGGCCATCACAACAACCCTGGAAAAAAACCACCACCTTGGATGTGCCAGAGAGCAGCTGCCCAGCACCAGTGGTACACTGGATAATGCTTCATGTGAGGACAGATCAGGAGAGCATGAAAGATAAGTAGTTGCTTGTCAGTGCTGGGTTGGGCACCCACTGGCACCTCTCCCGGATGAGTCGCAGCAGGGAGAGGAGGCAGCTGCTGGCACAGCATCAACGTGACACAAACACAGCCATATCCGCCTCTCCTTCTTATCCCCCAGTTACTCCCTCAACCACCTTCAGAGTTTATTCTTCCCTCCACAGATTGGACTTTTGGGGGCCAAGGTCAAGGCATGAGCATGCCTTAGGGCCATGACACACAAGCTCTCAGAGGAACCAGGGTTGGACCACATTGTCCAGCCTTTCATTTCTACATCTCCAAAGAGAGGCTAGCAATCCTCACAAGCATGGAGTTATAATTATACATTTCTGAATGCCCAAAGCATCCATATATAACAGTAAAGGATCCTGAAAAAGATTCTGTTGGCAATGTGTAAAAGCAAGAAGAATGCATTCAAGTCAACAGCACTGCTCAACCTTTCACTCTGGAGATCTTGGAAGTGCATCCCAGGGTAGTGGGACCAGAAGTCACTGCAAACACAGGCAGGTGCTGCCCCAAAGGTGGTCAATATGGGTTTCAGCACACTGGCACAAAGGGCCAGGTGCCAGTTTCCAACTACTGGTAATGCTGGCTCCTTTTTTATCTCGTATGTGCACAGGTTGAAATGCAAAGCGGGTATTAGACTTTTTTGACAGATTAAATAATCTTTTGATCTTGAGAACAGAGGGCAGTATCTTCAGAGGTTGCATGTGCATCTTTTTCTCATGATCAGGCCCCTTTGAGGTATCTCAGAGAGGACGTGCTCAAAACACCTCAAGTCTCAGTCTGTTTGGCAAATGTAGACTCCAGAAGTCTTGCTTATATTCAGCAAAAATATGATTTGTTTCTTCATCATCTCTTGCAACATTTCAGCTTTGATCAACATTTCCCCCATCCCAGGAGGAAAACTCCACTTCTCTGATCCCTTCCATAGGTGTTCCAAAAAGCAGCATCCTCTGCCAACCAATTCATGCACCACTGGTGCCAAAGGACCAGCTGAACATCTCTGCAACTTCAGGTACATTTTGTGCAGGATTCCTGTTGCCTATGAGAAAAGCATACCCTGTGAAGTATACTCTGGACTCTGGGCATGCAGAACAGATGCTGAGCCCACTAGGCCCAAGCTGAAAAGTACCTGAACTCTCAAATGATCTGCTATGGAAGAGAGAAGCAAGGGAGAAAGAAATTGTATTTTCATAGTAGGAGGTAATGGAGACAGAGAAATAGATACAACTTGGGCTAAAACCCAAAACTCGCTTTCCCACACAAAGGAAGCAGTAGAAAACAATTTCTACAAATTGTACCACCAAGATAATAGGACAGAGACCCATTGAACTACTTCTCAGCTGGATTTCTCTTTTAGATTCCAAGTAACTCTTCCATTTACAGTGACTGATGGCTACCATTTAGCTCTTCTCTGATTCTCACTTCTACCCTTCAGAAAACAATGTTATTAGAAAAATAGCCTTATGAGGCAGGGCAGCAAAAAAAAATTGCAGTCCTTCTAAAGAAAGGCTCTAACAGGTATCAAGTGCTGTGTCTTAAGGCGTAGCTATACACCAAATCTCTTTGAGCAACAAACATGGCTTAAGAAATTCCTACCATACACTTCTATATCAGCTCTGCCCATTCTTGTACCCCACACTGTTAACAGGCACATGAGAAAACAGATTTAAAAGAAAAAAAAAAGACAAGTTGTTTATATTTTAATGTAAAATATCAAAATTATTTCAGTTGTCTCTGGCCATGCAAGCACTGAGAGTACCAGAAGAAGGTGGCATCCTCCTTAGGATAACCAGTACAAAGGCAATTAGGGAGAAGTTTAAGATACAGTCATATCTGAAGACCACAAAACTATGTGAAGTTTGAAATGCAACTGGAACCTGGTACACCTATGCCCCAGTTCTGCCTGTCTTCTTATGGCACTGGTCCATACATGGCAGAGCAGTCATTAAAAAAAAACCATCTTGTAGTGGTTAAATATGCAAGTATTGCTGGTAACTATGTCATCAAAGCTAAAAATAAAATATAACTGTTAGTCACATGGGCCCTGTCCAAAAGCCTGGACAACTCATTGCAGGAAGTGTTTCTGAGAAGAAAGGACAAAAGCAATAATACCCAACAACTCTTGAAGTTATGACCACTAAGATAGTATTGCTGTTTTATATAACTTTCTTTTCTATAATAGGATCTGTTATATACCTATATACTTATAATTTTTATAATTTTTTACAATTTTCTAATTTTTAGACATTTATAAATTTTATACATATTTCTATATTTATAGATACACCTTGACCTCTTGATATTGACAAGAATTTTTCCTCACAAACTATTGTTTATTTCTAGTACCACCTACAGAAACTTTCTGCTGTGCCTTTTGCAATCGGACTTGCCTATCTCGTATTTGCCTTATCAGCCATCAGCGCGCTTGCAGCAAGTGTGGGTAAGACCCTCCCAAATCTTCGTTCGTGAAGTCTAGCCATGATGATGATTGTTTATTTCAAAGGAACACTTTCATCAGTGGAGAAGAAACTCATTCATCCAGAAAAGTGTAAGAGAAAGTGATTTTTCTGCAGGCAAGGAAAAGAAATAACTATTTATCCCAGTTCTCTCACTAAAGAAGTACATCGCAAATTGAGAACCTCTAATTTATAAGATGTCCATCATGGATTTCTCAAAAATATGCATGTTGCCACAGAGTGCTTCCTATCTGAAATGCAGGAAGATTTGGGGGTCAAAATGGGAGGGAGAGGGACATACTCCACTCCTCTGATATTATGGAGACAGGCCTAGCTATAGCTCTGTTAAGAAACTGAAGGGACTTAATGAGTACTGCAACAAAACCTTGACAGACCGTAGCAGGAAATTTCGGGCTGGTTTTCTGTTTGAGAATAGAAATGAGCAGAGGCAGCATAAGCCTTGGCTCCTGTGTTTACTCCAGGCTGGGGAGAGCACAGCCACCTTCTAGCTCCTTCCATCCCTCCCCAAACCACACACTCCTTTCCCAGTCAGCAATCTCTCTTCTCACTGCTCTGGCTAGGGCTCCTCTTTCTAGTTCCTTCCTTTCCTCCAAATTGCCAAGCATGTAAACAAAGCAGGAAAGGGATGAACATGTCCACAGAAGGGAGTGGGGATCAGAGAGATCCTGTCCTATATTAACAGATCACAAGTGTTTTATGTAAGAAGCCCCTTTCTGACACTGTTGGAAGAAGTATTAACTTTTAAATATATATATATGAATGGATATCTATTTTCCTTAGGCAATTTTCTACTCTGTTTCTCCTCTCCAACATACACATCACTAAATGAAACAAACAGCCATTAGCAGTGCAAGAACATTAGGAGTCAAATAGAATAGGGAGCAGAACAGCAAAGTTAATATGCAAGAGGAAAATATCACAGAGCTAACTGAAATAGAACCACTGTTCAGTTTTCTTTATGGCCAGTTGAAATTTGTTTCAAGATAAAAGGCATTCAAACAAGACTAAGTGATGCTAAGAGCAGGAGGAAAGAGCTTCAAAGAACTCGCTGCATAAATATCCCTCAATATTGAAGGATATTACCCTCAAATTAAGTTAAAGCAAGTCATATCTGTGAGATTAAACTATGGTTGATTTGCAGGTGACAATATCAATTGCAAAGAAACCAAACCACCCTGACTGTGACTAGGTCACCATTACATTCACATCAGACACATTTCAGAAAAACAGGGAAGCAAACATTCCCAAGAGCCACCACCAAGGCAGTATGGGCTGCTGGGCATATCTGGTTCAGGTGCTTCAATTTTCAGCAGTGGCTTACCACTCACCAGCCTTCTGCTGGATAAACCTGAGACCTGTCACCCCCTCAAACTGCCATAGCAGTATTTCACCTGAGTTTTGGAAGTCAGCAAGGTACCATTTTCTGAGAAAGTCACAGAAGACGTTATATAGCATTTGTAAAAGTTAAAATGTTAAGCTGTCAGTCCCAATCATTTGTTCCCACAGGGAGCCTCTGAGGTTGAAGACTGGCTAAATACCACATTATAAGACTGTTATAGAGGACAGAGAATGAAGTGTTTTGGCAATATTTAGGGATTAACAATAAGTTCACTGTGGAAACTGCAGGTCATTTAAGACATTGATCTTGAGCAATAGAACCTAAACATTCATAGAAGATAAAGAATACACAGAATTAAGGTACAGAATGCTCAGGAAAACAGTCAGTATAGCTTTATGAAGATCAGACCTATAATCCCACATACAAAATGTCTCCAGCCTGACAAATTTGGTTAAGGAAAGCAAATGGTGTCTTTCAGCAAACTAGACATCTTAAAAGCAATCTCTTATAACTAAACAGTTCCACTTAAAAGAGATGGCATACAAATTAACACAGCAGATTAAATAGCTCATAATTCTCAGCCACTGTCATTCAATCATGGGTATACCAGAAACTCTAGTCTTTATACTGGAAACAAAAGTCCTCCAGGAATATGAAAGTCCTTTTTAAGAAAGATAATGCTGGTATAAACTCATCATTCCATCACTTTTCATGTGACCTGAACAAAAGGACAAGTCAAGTTCAAAGATATGATGATGTGGATCACAAGGTACAATAGACTCAATTGAACAGTAGCATTATTACTGTAACCAAACAAGAACACACAGAAAGCAGACCCAAAATTTCCTTCGCAGTGTTGGAATGTAATTTGGAAGACAGTAATGTAAAAGATTATTCATTATATTCACGGTGGTTTGCCCGCTAGCACAATCACTACTGGGAAGGGGAGAGAGGAAGCAAATCTGATACTCCAATACACACAAAATCAAAGCATTATGTTTGAATCGTGAGATGTAATTATGTTATTTAACATCAAACTTCCTAAAACTATCTGCTGCTGACATCGGCTGCTTGCATCTTTTGTCATTAAATCGGTAACAGTTCAGATGGGAGAGATAGGCTCTATTTAAGAACCAGACTTAAAGACAGACACTATAGCAAATCCATTTAAGCCAAAAGAAGGTAAAGAGAGCATGATAAAGAGGTGACGATCACTGGCTGTAAGTGCCAGCTTAAAGGTGCTAAGTTTTTTTCTTAGAGCTGATTTGATCAGAGAACACCAATCCACTGGATCGAAGCTGTTCTTATGAACTTAGTAGAATTTATAAGGTTGATAAAAAGTTTCTCAGGTCATTGAATCTTTGAGGTATTCTGGCAGCCATCAGACCAGGGAATCTTCATGTAAACCATATCTGCTTTCTCTAAATTGGAACAGAATTTCCAAGTTTAGTCTTTCATCTCCCAAACAAGAGACTAAACTACCAGCTCCCCTATACTTTCTCATACCCACCAGAGATCTTTCTCTTTGCATACAGAAATGCCTTTTGCACTAGGGGAAGGAAGGAGGCAAGGAAGGGAAGGGAAGGAAATAGAAAGGACGGAATGATGGGCTGGAGTAGTGTCCCATCAGGAAGCAATCGGCTTTGGCTGAAGCTACTCCCCAAGCCCAGGCACCCCTACAACTCATAGATGAAATCCCTGAGGAAAGACCACTGTCTACTCTAGAGTCGATTTTCTTCACAGAAAAACAAAGGCAAGCCAACATTAAGGGTTCATTTGCACCTGAACTGAGGAAAGAATACAAAGTTACTTTTCAAACTGCCTCAGAATTAATGACTACAGACCGTTTGATTTTTCCTGTGCTTTTTCCAGTCAGCCTCTTCCCTTTTGCTTAGGGATCAACTGCTTCCATAGGTCTCCCCTCTGACCTTCAAAATGAGAATTGCAGCAGCTCATTTCCATCAAGACCTGATCCCAACCCACAGCCAGACTAAGAACCTCTTTTTTGGGTGGATAGTCTTTGTTGCTCTGACCTTCCTTCCCTCACAGTGTTTACTCATATCTGAGCTACACCAGGAAAAATTAAAACGTGGCTTATTTCAGGAATATTTGAGAAGTATTCAGAAAACATTCAACAAGTATAGTAGAGTAATACACTGCAACTAACTTCTCTAAAGCTGTGTCTTTATCTTCCAAATCTGATCCTTACTGGAATATGGCACAGAATTTTTAATTATACTGCTACTATGAAGTGGTAATGATGATGACTCAGAATAATAATTACTAGGTGGTGCTATCATGAAGGTACAATTTTAGAAACCAAGCAGGTGTTACTTTCCTGAATGATTCAAAAATCACAAGCAGCCAATCCCCTGGCTAATTGCACACGGAAGCTATGCTCATCTGAAATGCCTTTTTCATGTGTCCAAAAGGAGCAGAGAAGGAAATTTTTCCTTAATGCTGCTAAGCTGATTGGTTATCAGTGTTCAAAAATAATTCCCCAAGCCCAAAGTTTGGCTTTTTCATGATGTGTCAAGCATCTATCTATTAAAAAACTACACTTCCCCTAAACATCCCATGGTCCCCATTTCAGAGTGTCAGTCATTTTTCATCAGTACCTATAAATTCCTACTTGCATTACAACACAGAGGTTTTTACATTGCAGGGTCTGTAATAAACAGAAAGAAATATATCTAAAAATACACTAAAAAAACCCCCAACCAAATTTAAAAAGAGGGTTCTTTTTTAAGTAGGGGAGTATGTACATGAAAACAGTAAGTAACCTGGGAAAATTGCACAGAACAGTCTTACAGCACTGAGTTTTGGTAACGTGTTGGAAAAAAACTGTCATAAAGGACTTCTCTTTTTTTCCTGAATTGTTCTCCAGGTCACCGCAGTGCACTGCAAATTTAATCATGAGAGGGTTTCAACGTTTCAATTTCTAATGAAAAGCCAGCTGACAGGGGATATATCTATGACATTTGTACTACAGAGAATTTCAAAATGAGACTGTTTGTGACAGCAATTCAAAAGTACTGAACTTCCCAACTCCCTTCTCCCCTGAGTGCTTCAGTAGTTTTTTATTCGATCACTCCTGAAATAGCTGTATTGTGGAGTTACGTGGTACTTGCTATGGGAAAGACAGATAGCTGATTAGGTGCGTTTTTAAAAAAAACACAGCAACTTTTCCTTTTCCATATTGTATCTTAAATCCTTCCCAACATCACAGCTATTTAAACAATTCAATTAAAATTTTGGGCAATAGCATGCTCTTAATTCCTTTCTTGATTAACTGGCATACAAAATGCGGATGACTGGAAAGTCCTTCCTCCGTGATGTGGTGAGTATTGTTTTGTAAGGGGTTTGCAGGCAGTCGGTGATAGAGGCAAGAAACAACAAAACCCCGGGGTGTGTTGGGCCACCAGTTGTGACGCGGGCTGGTGGAGGAATCCTGCCCTTCACTGCAGGCATGCCCGTGGTGACTAATGCTTTCACACCCTCCAGCATGGGAGCACACTCACCTCATGGTTATGTCATTTTTAAAGCATCTGGTGGTAATTTAGAAATACAAACCCCAAAACCAGACAGGCACGTACTTAGTAGGTCTCTGTACAGAAAAGCAATGATGCAGTCACAAGTAAGAAAAATAAATTACATTTGCCCATTTTAAATTTGAGCTGGGGGTTTACCTGTTCACTGCCTTTCTTACCAGAAAAACAGTAGGAAAAAAAAAATTAACTATGTTACATCTGGCAGTAGAGCAATACAGAAGAGATGTTTGCATTGGTAGACAGATGAGCTTCATTACTTTGGAACTAGTCTCTTGTACAGAGATGTTGTACCAATTTAAGGCCCTTAATAAAGCTGATTATCTATTATCACTGCAAGCAATCTCCACTATCAGACATACATTTAAGTTATCACATCAGGTGAGCTGTCCTCATGGATGACATGCCCAATTAACCTGCCCAAGCACAAGGCAAATTTCTTTCTGACCTCCTCCAGCTCCCTTATGTGCACACTTCTTCAGAGCTCCTTGGTGGGGTCCTCCACTTGTTCATGCCACCAAACCCATGTCTCATTGCTCAGCTCTAGAACCACGAGCACAGAACTGCAGAGTTACTGCATCTAGTTTAAAGATAGTAACTTTTGATGAAATTAATCACATTTTATTCTCTTGGGCACCACTGGAACATTCTGAAGTGCACTCACTTGTAGGATATGATTCAGGAACTGTAATTACATTGATAAAAGACATTTACATGTTTAACTGTAGCAGTGTTTGTCCCTTATTCCAGCAGGATTTGTTTTCATTTCTTTGAGCCCTTGAGCCACTCATCAGACAACACCATCTCCATTAGAAGGCTGGAAGTAAAAGATGATTCTACTAAACCTGGGCATTTAACCTGGAGCCCCTCTTCACACCCTCACTGATCCAGTCATCCCTTGCCACCTACTGCTGAAGGAGCTCAAGACACATTTCAAAACCAGTCCAACATACCCACTGTGATTAAGCTAAACCATTCTGAATTAAGGCCCCTCATACCCATCTACGTGGATGCACAACTTTCTGTGTTGTTTGGAAACCTGAGAACAGTCCTAAAAAGACACATGAAATATCCTCTAGTCCAACACCCTTCATCTCACTTTCTGCAGAGCAGCCCAAACTAGTCACCAGGTTATTTCTGTTTTCAAGGAGACCAAGCCCTCCCAAGGGTGATCTAGTTTCCCTAGTTTAGGTGCATATCTCAGACTCACATGAATCACCTCAGTCTCCCCTTTTCTCAGTCCCCTGATGATAGAGATTGCTGTAAATAAATGCACAGAGCCAGAAATTAGGTGTCTTGTTGAAGACAGTCAGGGAAAATGAACTACATTTTAAGAGTGGCCAGCAGCAGCCACTGAAGACCATTTTTCATCCCAAACATCCTCTCAAATTCCTAAGAAAAATTAATTTCTCGACTTCCTAAATTGAAAGTTTCATTAAGGCTTTAAAGTTACCAAAGGTTTTATTTTCTACGTATGTGCCTAATCTCTTTCCCATATCACTGTCAACTAAAAGATTTCTGCAGCAATTCTATGATTTAGGTTTGCCTTGAACAGAAGTGGCAGAAGAGGGAACTGGACTTTAATCATGCTGTCTCATAACTGTTCCTAGTCTGTACTTTTAAATTACATCATATTTTGTCTTTCATGCTTTTTTCCCCCCGCAACTGAATTTTTCTTCTACAAAATATTGCTCCAACCTTCAGGTAGGATGATCAGAACTCTCCAGAGTATCTAAGATGCAAAGGTTTACAAAATCTGTAGAATCACAGGGATAATTCTAATTTTGCTCTCTACTCCTCTCCCACTATTTCTTATTTGCTATTTACTTTACTGAGTACCACTGCACATTGAACTGATAACAATAAAGAATTATCCATGGCACCTCCAATATTTTGTTGGGGTTTTTTTTCCCCCCTTAACAAGAAGAGGATTATTTTTTCCTCCTCCATGCATTAATTTGCATTCCTTGACACTGAATTTCCTTCACCCAGCTCTGCGTTTAAAGTCTCTGTAAGTAATTTCAAGCAGCTTCAGGTCATCTGCTTAAAAACAGATCATTGATGAATATATTAAACAGCTTCAACAACAGCACAGATTTTTGTGCAATGGCTGCTATAGATCAGGGATGCTAACCAGATATTCCATTTATTTGTTTCCCATTTCTAACCACTTTTCATTTTTTCTTGATAGCCACCTGATAACTGTGGTTCTAAAACATTTCTGTGAAGCGCAGTTTGTACTCTTATTTTCAAAGGGTTTTCTACAAAGTATCAACTAGATCTGCTGTATCTATACAGTAGCTTCCGTCCAAAACTTGTGCAGGATCACTAGAAACAAACTCCCTTTACAGAAGACATGCTGTCTCCTCTCTGCTTCATTATATTGCTGTTATCTATTGCTTCTATTTCTATTCTGATTTCTACCAAACCATCTAATAAAGGAGCCAAATCTCCTGATAATCTCAACACATGACCCCAGAAACCCTCACTAGACTGGTATATTATTGGTTTTTGTTAAGTAGACAGCAACTCAGGAGCTATTTCTTATTTCCATTCCTCCAGAGTGCTTGCATGAACAGCCTTCAGTTCCAGTGCTTTATTACTAGATTTCTTCTTTTTTTTTTTTTTTTTCTTCCCCCCCCTCCCTGTGAAAACCCTTTTAGAACTGACATTTCAAACAGAGCCAGGAGACTATCAAAGAGACACGTCTGGTCCAGCAAAGGCAAGTCCCCATGATCCAGCTGCCTTGAAGACACCAACAGTGGTTTTAGCAAAGCTAAGGATCTGCAGTCTAACAGCAGCAAATGCATGAGAAAAGATGATTACAAGGTAAAAGGATAAGGGGGGGCTATGCTATTTAAAATAACTGACATGTAAGCTTCTCTTCATTGTGGAACCTAACATGCATGTCCTCAGCCCACTCAAACTGAAGGATACGGTGTAGACAGGAGTTCTGGTACAAATCTATTGTCTCCTGAGGGGGGACACCCTTTTGCACAGTAAGTCAGTCTGTGGTAACACCTTGGTCAACCTGGATGCATCATTTGCCACCTGCAATAGGGACTTCCAGTAGTGGGGATCCCACACCACTTAACAAGGAGAGGAGAAACAAGACCTCTCATTAGCTCCAGGAAATGTGCATCTGTCCTGCACTCGGGGTGGTCACAGAGTGTAGCTTAGGCCCATCAGAAAATTATGAAGGAAGTGATCAGAGCGGGCTTTGAGCACATTACCACTATTTGCTTTGGTGAATGATACTGCGGTTTGCAGCAGTTGTGCCAACCCCAAATATTTCCAGAGCAATGATTCAGACGACTCTTTTCCCATGTAAAAAAAACCCCAACAAAGAAAACCAAACAAAAAACCAAACCAAACAAAAAACCATAAATCCAAATACACATGGAACATCCCCACTTGTATGGCTTTATTTTCATCTTATGATTTTTGAGCAGCTATGCACTTGTACTGATTTCATTTTTTGCAACAGCTTTTGAAATGTAAGAATTCAGTTGAAAGCTGAAATTACTTTAATGGGACTCAAAGGACTTAAACAAAAAATACCCCATGAAATATTGCGAGATTCGTGGAAGAAGTTAGACCTTAGATCATACATAAGTGATGCAGCAAAAAAAGTGAAAATTTAGCATATGTATCTAAAGGTAGATAATTAGGTATGTTTGCAGCTTTCAGTCATGTCATTACCTAACTACACTTGCCCAAGCATTGCTCAAGATCATGCTGATCATCCTGGCAAAGAGGCCAGAATTTCCAAGGTTGGGTGGGTTTTACAGGCTCTCTTAGAAACAGAATAATTCAGGAAAGATTAGGTATTTACAATTAATTTTATTTTTTCTGGAACAAAAGTTCTAAGTAGAATACAACTTTGCAGTTCCTTGCAATAATTTAAACACTATCAACATAAAAGGTGAAAACTGCAGTTATAGCCCCATATTTAAAATAACATTCAAAAAGCTAGGAAAATTGTTATTACACTGTTAATTCTTACCTCTTGAAGGAAAGAAAAAAAAAAGACAGGTCCAAGAAGCAGAATGAGTAGCACACAACAAAAGTAAACAGATTTTTTTAAAGGAGTTGTGAACCCTCCAAGTTCATTTTTTGCCAAGGGCTCATCTGGGATTGACTTCTGTCACTGTGCTATGAGAGCTTCATTAGAAAGGTGTTATAACAATCCAGAAACAGCAGCAGAGCATAGGTTTTCTTTTCTCCCTTGAACACAGCTTGCAACTTTTCACACATGGAGATGAGCAGGAAAGACTCCATCTCATCATAAAAAGTCTACCTACAATTTTCTTCTTCAGCTTCATACAGACATAGAAGATAAAACAGATTATCCCATGAAAGAACCAGCAAACTGTCAGCCAGACCAGGCAATCCCAGTACAAATAAAGGAAGATTACAGCAAAATACATAGTTTGACATGCTGGCAGAAATCACTCTTGTCAAGTTGTATCGATACACAGTGACTTGCAAGGCTACTTTAGATGTGTTACTTCTCCAGACTTCTTATTTTCTCATGACTGTAAAGGCTGAACTACATTTTTCTTATGTTCCCAGTACAGGGTGGTTAGGTTGTTTCTGGTATGATTCATAATCAGCTGCTTTGAAATCTCATTTTTTTGTCCATGACTTAAGTGAATGTGTCATTGTCACTTGGGAACAAGCAGCAAAAAGCAGTAACAGGAGCATGTTCAGCACAGTGAGCAAGGACAAATATTTTTGGATCTCTGTCTTCCAGCATTACTAGAATCATTGCAAAGTTTCTCCCCTAGACCTCACTTTCTGCTGCAAACTCCTACCCCACCACTGAGAATTCAGAAGTGGCTATGCCAATTCATCCTTTCATTTTAATTAAATCTAAAAATCAGGAGATATTTAACATTATTTTAAACTGCTTAGAGCCAGTAATTGGACTCCATGTGCCTCTTCCTTTTGCAGCCAACGGCATAATTTTGGCAGGTTCACACAGCTTTTGCTCACAAGCGCCGAGTACACAGATCCTTCAATCCAATTGGGACACAGCTAACAGATGCTCCAAGAGGATGTTATGGATGGTTTTTATAAGGGCTAGGCTCTCTTTGGCTGTTAGACTGGATTCCTCACAGAGGTGAGCCAGGAAAAACTAGTACCTAAGTAGAAGCTCCTTAGCAAGGCAATTACAATGCAGCAAGTGCCCATGTCTTTTCCAGGGCTATAATAAACTCAGCACCAGCACAAGGAAAAATTAAGTTACGGGAGAGGAGCTTGGGCATGGGTACTGCAGAGCTCATTCCGAGTACAAGCACCTTCAGCCTCAGCCCCTCTCCAGCTACACCAGGGCACAACCATTTCTACTGATCTCACTACTCACCCCACATGAGAAGACTCACTCTATTTGTAGATAAGGCCCAATCCTGATCACTTTGTTCTGGACTAGGAACAAGATTAGAATGGTTTAGCTACAGCAGTGTGAACACATTGGACAAGGGACAACCAGCTCAGCACTGCTGTCACTCCATGGTAAAATGCCCCCAGCTGTGAGCCTGTGCCTGCAGCCCTGCCACCAGAGAGCTGGGGTAAAAGTCCCACTGACTCCCAGGGAGGTCTGTTGGACTCTTTTACCAGATTTTAGCAAGTGGGCAGCAACTTTGGGGAGTGGCGGAAGGTGCAGCAAGCATCTGGAGAAGGATGCCACTGCAGCTTTCCAATCCTTGGGCAGCAAAGCTGGTTTGGGGAGCTGCCTCCTTTCCCCTGCCACCACCCCCAAGCCTCCCTGCCTGCACAGGAGAGCTACCACACCTTTTCACTGTGCTAGTTCAGCTGCTTACCTAACCACAGGCAAGCGGGGTGTGTGTTCACACAGGGAGTTTAAAAATAAAACCTCCAAAACAGCACTGTGTCCTTTGAAAAAACCCAAACAAATCACCCCCAAATCAAAACATCTCACTGGTCTGGCACAAAGCACAGCCCTACCAGAAGCCGGATCAGCTGGGGAGGAAACAGCACCCACCAGTTGCAGAGAAGGAGGGAGAGAGGCACAAGGAACTTGGGGCAGGATGAAAATCACCCGACTCCACCCCTCCCCATAAAGAAAGGGAACACTCAGGCTGAAAGCTACTTTTGCAGACAAAGAATGACGACAAGCATAATAAAGTCTCTTGGAGATTACCCCAGCAGCTTGACACGTGCTTCAGCGTACTGCGTGTGCCCTGCCAGCAGGAAGCCTTCATGATCGTGGCATGCACACAGTACTACAGTCCCTGAGCTACCCATACACCTGGCTATGCAGGCTGCAAAACCATGTAGACCTTGGCCTTATTGATGGTCTCACGTACACCGGTGGCAAATAAGGCATGTTTTTATTTACTTTTCATTTTTAAGCATTTAGATTTAAATTGCTCTACCTTCTCGAGATAATCCAAGGGACAGGGAGTTTAATATTCTTTTAAGAAAATGCTGACATTTCCTCTATCATTAGACTTCAGAAACTGGGGATTTAAGGTGGGGATAAACTATTTTCAAGACTAGTGATAAAGATGCTCTTTAAAGATTGGCATTAACCAACAAAGCAAACACACATCTCCCTCTGAAAGCTACCCTCCAAACCTGTCAGGCAAAACCTCTTGCAAACACTGACATTTCCCAGTGCCTCTGCACCTCACTCATGCAAGCTTCTTTCAGCTCACAGCAGCAGCCAGTCAAGGGACTTTATAATCCCATCTTCCTTCTGCTCAGACCCTGCCACTAGAAAACTCACACCCAACAGTAGAGCAAAGTTCAAGCCAGTGACTAGTGGTGCACTCCAGAGGTCAATACTGGGTCCATTCCTGTTCAATGATGTCATCAGTCATCTGGGTGTTGGGGCAGAGTGTACGCTCAGTAAGCTTGCAGATGACATATAGCCAAGAGGAGTGGCTGATACAACAGAGTCATACTGCTTTACAAAGGAACCTTGACAGGCTGGAGAAACAGACCAAAAGGAACCTCATGAAGTTCAACAATGAGAAGTACAAAGTCCTGCACTAGAGAGGAACAGCCCCAGACACTAATATATGCTGAGGGCCATCCAGCTGGAAAGCAGTTTGGCAGGAAAGGAGGTGGGGGTCCCGGTGCACATCAAGTTCAATATGAGCCAATGACCTGCCCTTGCTGCAAAGAAGGCCTGTGGTGTCCTAGGCTGTACTAGACTGAGTATTAGCAGCAGGTTGAGGAGGTGAGGCCACACCTGGAGTACTATATCCAGGCCTGGGTTCCTGAGTACAAGAGAGACATGGACATAGAGAGTTCAATAAAGGGCCACAAATACAATTAAGGGACTAGAGCACCTCTCCTGTGAAGAAAGCCTGAAAGATTGTTCAGTCTGGAGAAGAGAAAGTTTATGGGGGATTTTGTCAATATACATAAATACCTAGGGGAGTGTGTGAACAGCATGGAGCCTGGTGCTTTACAGTGGTATTCAGTGACAGGACCAGATGCAGCATGCACAAACCAAAACACAGGAGCTTCTTTCTGAACATCAGAAGACACTTTTTTTTGCTGTGAAAATGACTGAACACCAGCACGGGTTGCCCAGAAAAATTGTAGAGTCTCCATCCTTTGAGATATCCAAAACCTGGGTAGACATAGTCCTGGACAGCTGGCTTTAGGAGGAGCTACTTGAGCAGGAGTGTTGGACCAGATGACCCTTCCAAATCGCTACCATTATGTGATTTTGTGACCTCAAGAAATAAAACCCCCACCAATTTGTCCCCAAAGGTTATCAGTGGTGGTTAGCATGAGCCAGTACCTAGACTAGGTTTCCTACGTAAAATAAGACTTCATCTTGAAGGTGGAAACCCAGCAGTTCCCTTCACCAGTTGTGTAAGAGTGTGCAAGTCTAGCAGGACTAGAACAGCGGCTCTCAAAGTGCCATGGGAAAAGGCAACCAGTTGGTGGCAAAACAATAAGCAGTTTGCTATAGTCAATGCCCAAAAAAGTATCCCCAATCAACTGTTTGCCCATGCAGCAGCAGCATGGCAGACAAATCAGAGATGTAAAGAGCTGAAAATACGTACTGATTCAAAAAGCTTGGAGGCTGATGGGATTGGAAGTTGAGAGAAGGAAGAAGGGTCCATACCTTGCACAGCACAGTAGCAAATATCGAGGGTTACAAAACAAAATATTCAGCACAACATTGTACTTATACTTAATTTTTCTCTGAACCTTAACCTTTTTTGCATCTCTGAGGAGCTATTTCACTGAGTTTTAAAGGCCAGAGCTGCATTGCCTTTAAGTTCTATATTATCGGAAAAGTGAGTAGTAGAGAGTCCTCACTCAGCTTTCACCCACTATGTATCCGTTCCTATGAAAGAAGAAGTTAAATGTAATATCCAAAGATGCTCTTTTACTAAACATGCAGAAGAGCATCAAATGCTTTACTAGTTTGATCAAAGCCTGTGTGCAGCCTGAACTGGAAAATGACTTCAATTGTCCTATGGATGGACACTCATAGGGAGGAAGGTTGCAGGAGAGTGAAACCTGCAGGGATATCTATTACAGACTACTGAGTCTGCTTCCAAACATGTTCCAAAACCCCTTAATGCCTGCCAGAGCATCTCAGAGCTAATAATTACTGGAGGCCCTAGGAGATCATTCCCCATGTGAAGCTGGGCTGCTGAGTCCTGACCTCCAGCCAGCGCTATCCTGTGGTTGCCTTCCCAGGGCCAAGGGTATCAGCACCAAATGCTGAACTTGGTCCACCAGAACAAGGAGCTTTGCCTGTGCTGAAATTGGAAGATGTGTTAGGTCAGATTCATCACCCACCTCCCATCATGCCACTGCTACCATTTTTCCCCACCATCTTCTCATTTTGCAGCTTGTTTGTGCCTAAAGGCAGAACAATCATCTGCCCTGAGCAGAAAAGAAAGCCATGAAAGCTACAAACTTCCTAAACATCCCTCCTGCCAACACCTGTCATTTGCTTCTACATTTCTTATTTGCTCTGTTTTCATTTAAGGTATTATATGACTCAGATGAGACCTCAACAGCTTCAAAAGAATTCCTGTGTCTGACTGCCTCAGCTTTATTAAAAGTAACTGAGCCATTGATCATCATCAGAAGATGTAGTCTCAGGAGAAACGATATCATTTGTAAACAAATGATCCTGTGAACAGAAACACTCCACCAGCTGCAGATAATAGGGAAACAATACGTGGCTGGGGGATGCAAGAAGCATCTCCAGCACATCAGCAGAGCACCTTAGGGATAACAAAGTGAGCTGCACCTCTACAAGCAGCCTGGCTAACAAGAACACGCTCTTCCAAAGGCAGGGTGAGGGGGAGAAGTAATTTTCTTTTGCTGTTTCCAAGCCTCTAAAGGCAATTTCATGCTGCTGCCTTAGGATGCAAGCAAGACTGTTCGTCCTTGATATAACCAATTCCATACATTCATAGGGTGGGTTTTTAGCTGACAGTTTCCATACACACTCTCACATGCTGCATTTCATGGCTGACCAAAGTGTGAAGTCTGGAGAAGGGAATGCTTGACTGCGTGGCAACACCTGCAAAAAATCAAACTGCTTTCTGTCCCTTACCTCCAGCTAACCACCAACAGGATCAGCCTGTCTGGGATATGAAGTTTGCTTCTACAGAAACAAATTAATGAATTTTGGCACCATAGATTAGAGCATATAAAGAGTGAAAAGTACTGTGTGAAAGTCCTTGGAAGCATCTTCCAGGTACAATCACTCATTTTTTAAGAGTAGTGGACCAACTATCTGTAAAAATAGGTAGGAAGGCTTTTTAAAATACATGCCTTCATAAGAAAAGTCAATGTTTCTTATTGGAAAATGTAATGGACAACTCTTGGCAAACATTTAACTTGAATACAGTTCAGGCTCAACAGCTGCTGCTGCAGGAATGGAGCAGCTATTGTGCAATTCTGATTTTTGTAAGGAAATGGAAGCCAAAATCTGCACTAGGTGCCTCCCATACTCCAACCAAGATTACTTTTAGCATATTCAGTTTAATGCCATACAAATCATATGGAACCCGCCATGAACCTGCTGAGGTTTGTCAAACAGAAACCAGGCATTTAACAAAGAATAACCCCAGCAGAGCAGATACAGCCAAGGTCCTTTTGGTCTGCAGTCAGAATCTTCAATATCTAGAATAACCTATGAAACAATGTCCCTGAATAAGCTGGGGCAAGTTCTCACCTTTCCAGAAAACCACTTTGGAAAATCTGCTTTGAAGAGATCATTGTGCATGGAGGAGGAAAAACGAAACAACTTCATGTTATCCTCACTGCTGGGCAAATACATCATGTAATCCAAAGCATGTCAGCTAGCCACCAAATAGCTCAGCTGAGCTGATACCTTGAAGTGAAATTCAGCTTGCTGAAGTTCATACAGAGTACATTATAAGCAGCTCACTTGCTTTGGGGGCTGTGTTCATCAGTGTGTAAAGGTGCTGAAGGAAAGAAACAGCAGCACTGCCATGTGGTTCTTCAAAAGAAATGCTGTAGCAGTCGGCAAATTCAGGGCTCATCTAAACTCAAACAGCTTCTCTAGGCAGTCTAGAATTTCCTTTGAAGTAAATATCTACGAGCACATATGGTCCTGGAGCACATCCACACACATTCACCAGAAGGGAATGAGAGTGGGTGTAATACATGACTAGCCCTAAGACAGGGAGAAGGAAGGAGAGAGAATAAAAATCCTGGCATAAACAAACAGCTGCTATTTCTAGCCTTTCTTCTTGAAACCCCTCCTCCAGCCCAATGCCCCTCTGAAAGATGCCACATTCAAGTTAAGAGACAAAAAGAGAAATAAAGGTGCAAGAACACACACATTTACAGCCCAATTATGACCACTTGCAAACTTACTGTAAATCTATTCATTGCTTAACACACCAGATACACCCAGCAAATGCATTTGCTCAGTATGTACTCAATGTAGCTTGATATTCTCCATGTATCTTGAGCATGCACATTCAAGCAATAAAATATAAACTGAATCTGGATTAGATTCGGTTCACAATCACAGGGGGAAAAAAAGTAATTACTGATAGTGGCTTGGTTAAGCTTACAGAAGCTTAATGGAAAAGGATTTTTCCATAATTGTCATCTTTAACCTTTTATCCAAGCTCTGTGGGTACATTACCTAAGTCAGCAGGAAGTTTAGCCACTCCACATGGAATTTATAACATTTATGGGCTGACCCATAGTCCATAGCTTTATACAACAAGACCTATGAAGATGTTTCTGTCCTTCCATCAGGGAACAGTAAATACCACACTTAGCTGCTTAAAACAAAACAATACCCTCACCTCCTCCAGCCAACAGTAGTCCCTGAAGACCAAGCCCCCCTCTTATGCATACTCAAGAGTAAATTAACCTTACATACTAATTAGAGGAATAAAAACAAGCATCTCAAGAGCAGTGCCTCCCACCTGCTGACTCACCAGGGCACCTGACTGACCCCAACACCCTGAGAAGCACTCTGTGCCCCAAACTGGGAGCTTCCCTACTGGCCTTGGCACAGCTACCCCTGTGCTCACAGGCACCAGTCAGCTCTCACATTTCTCTTTCCCATCCATCCACCCACTTGGAGAATAGATCTGTTGAAAGGATATGTTTTGAGTTCAGGTGCCTATAAAATGGCTATGAGTAAACCTGCACCCCAAGTGAGAGCTTTCAGCCTGGCTTTGTATTCAAGTATATGGAGAACAAGATAAATTAGTTTAACTAACATTGACCTAGTTTTACACTGGAAAGAACCAAAACAGACATGAGAAGCTAAAATATATTCCTTAAGAGATTCACTTGATCTGTTTTGAAGTGGCAAGCATGAAATATTTGAGTATCTGTGATAAAATTCTAGGTGATGACCGAGCAGAACAAAAACAGGTCAGTAACCCGACTTAACAAAATTGTGTTGAAAACCATTAACAGGAATACAGCACACATGCTTTATATAAGATGGTACTCTCCTCAGTGTCATAGACCAAGAAGAGAACAGGAAAAATCAAGTGAAGGATAAACAAGGCTGGCTGGGAATTGATTGCCACCTTTGAATTTTAAGTGGAACAGTTGGAGTAAGAAGCTGACTGCAACTGAACTGAAAAAATCACTATGTGTATCTCGATTACTCATCTACTGCTAAACCAAATTAAAGTGTTCTTCCCACAGGCAAGGCTGAAGATTTCAAAAAAACCTTCATTTATAACTCAGGAAAAGTTTAGAGGAAAGTTTTACAAAACCAAAATGAATTTTGTACTGAATGGGCAGGAAAACAAAAGACAAATGGAACTTCTTGTTGCTTGGTATGACAGTAAATACTATAGGGCACAGAGGATTCAACTGAGCTAAGAAGGTGATGAGCTGCTAAAGAAGAGCTCGCCTTACTCATGCCCCAGCCTTCCTTTCTCTGCAAATCAGTGTTTCAAACTGTTACAGAGTAGCAGGAGCCGGGGGAAGGACAGGAGAGAGGCATAAAAAAAGCTGGATTTTCAACAAGTCAGTCCTATCGCAATAACTTCCTAACGTTAGGAAGCATTACCAATACAGTTTGAATAGCCAATCCTCCCTAACCTTTATTGCAATTAGGTAGCAAACTCATTTACGGGAAGCACAAAAAGTGAGCGTGCAAGGCACAGAAAAGCACCACAGTATTTCTGTCCAATTTGTTTTGCAGGAGTGATCATGCCTTGGGTGGAAGCCCATTTCTAACAATTTATTTTTCGTGTCTGGACAAGGCAATATAACTTCTACCCAATTTAATCTCTTTGCTAACAGACTTAGCTGCTATAGCTGAAATACTCAAGCTTAACAATAAGGCTAAAATACCCAGAATACTTAAATCCAAGAAATGTGTTTGTTGGCTTCAGTTCAGGACAAGCAGAAGCAATCAACTAAGGCACTGTGAGCAGGGGAACTGCGGTGACACCTGCCAAGGGGTTACATTGGACTCCGCACAATTGCTCACAGAAAAACTGCTCCAAGCAGGGCACAAAAATGATCTACAAGTCTTTAATTGCCAGCGAAGCTCCCCCAAAGGGTCAGGAAGCACCTGGGTACGCCGACAGCTTGCCTTGGCTCCTTGGGTCGGCACTACCCTAAAATTACAGGGACGCTGGGCCAAACCGCCCCCACCCCCCCGAGAATCATTTGCCTGTCACGTTTCCCCCCGCGGTTGTTTCGTTCTGCTTTCAATCTGTAGCTCAATGAACAGGCTGCAATTTACCTCTTCACCCTCACCCTCAAATTTGTTTGGATAAACAGGCCCTCCTTTGTTCCAGACTGCTACTACATTTACACATTGTATTGTAAATCAGCCAGTACAAAGCAAGGCAGGCCCTTGAATGAAGACACTAGCAGTTTTGTTCACAGCAAAATTAAACAAGTAAGAGGCACAGAACCCCATTTATAACTCCAGTCTGGAAACAATTGGTTTTTAAAAGGTGAGAGGTTTTAAAAAGTTTACTAAACAAACGTAGTCAGTTACAGAGTATATAGTGAGCTCACAAACAAGTTCAAGGCTGTATAAATCACCAAAGCAGTGAAATTTCTGAAGAAAACTTTAACCAGTTTAAAAGCTCTCTTTCTTGCCATTTCAGGGGCCCAAGAATTATTGGCAAGTGATTTAGCATTTACTGAGTACACAAACAGAGAGAAATTAGTCACAGAGGAAGGGAATGAACTATTCACCATGTCTATTAAAGACAAGAGACCTAAATAGCATCCAGGAGTTGCAGGATAAACATCAGGAAAAACTTCACAGTAATAACAGCTGAGTAGAGGAATGACAACTATGAAGTCTTTCGCATCTGATGTTGTCTGCAGTCCAGAAGTGAGGCCCCTGATAGGATCCTATGGAGAAAATTCCACTGGACCTATGTAGGATGTCATTCATTGCTGCAGACACTCCTGCGCCTTTCATAAACATCAAACTTAAAAAAATTAATCCCAAATCTGAAACATAAGTCTGAGTATCAACAATAATTTTATTCCTTAGATTACTTTATGGGGGAGTGGAGCAGAGACATTATGGATTTGGGGTTAAAAATGTTTTGCCTGGATTAAAAGAAGTATGTTACAATAAGAAGTGTTCTACAGATTCCTTTTGGTACATTTACCGTGGTACAACAAAAACCCACTTTTCAGCAGTTTCACATCAAAACCAAAGAAAATTCAGGAGACAGAGGGCATTCTTCCATCTGATGTTTCAGAAGCCAGGGCATTACCATCCACATTGTAATTCTGACATGGTCTGATTGCCCATGCATACCCTCAGTAGCGAAACCAGGAAAGGGAAGATGCGTTAAAAGTTTCCACGCACTCTGGTCCCTTCAGAGGCCAAAAACACCTTGTTAAACAAAATAAATGGAAGCTCGACCTCTACTTTGCTACCAGCCCCAGGAACACTGCCTGAGCATGAGTCATGACTGAGGTGACTGCCCAAGCTGCTGCCCTTGACCACAAAAAAATAAAAAAATCTGATACAGTTGCAAGTATGGCAATGACCCCTTAAGACCCTCATGATGCTGGCTCCCATCAGAGTGAAGGCTGCCTTGTCCTCTGTCAGGGAAGAAGGCAGAGATGCACCACTGTGGCAGAGAGCACTGGGCACACCACAGCCAAACCCTTCTCCCAAGAGTTCCTACCAGAGGAGCACTGTGTACTGCACTACACAAAGCTGAGTTCAACTCCAGGCTCCAACCTGCTTGTGGTGACTCCTGTGCCCTGTCCCATGCTTCCAGCCCTGTCTCTTGCTAATTGATCCCCCTTTTATCCAACTTCCCCCCATCTTCAAGCACACGATTAGCAGGTTAATCAGCACTGAAGTACTTTAGCAGCCACCAAGCACCACTTGGAGCATGACATGGGCTTTTCTCTCCCTTTTCCCTCTCCTGAGTTGCCCTTTCCTCTAGGAATGGTGTTTCATACAGGAACTTATCAGTTTCACCTCAAGATGAAACAAAACATGGAGGAAGCACCTCACAGGACGAGCAACACTCTCACCCTCTCTGTCCTGAGTCAGTATGGGTGTATGGAAATGGTGTTCCAGGGAGTGAAAAGAAGCCAACAACCTACAAGCATATGAGGGTCTGAAAACCCTGTAATTTGTGCCCTGAAGAGAGATTACAGCCCATGTGTACCAGCCAGAGTGCAAAAGAATCCAGAATTACTTGTGCTCCACCTCCTCACCTCCCCTGGCCCCCTGCTTAGCCAAACAACTAAAGCAAATACATACAGTCATGTCCCTAACTAGCTGAAGTAATCTGCCCCTTTGTCACTGTTGCAGCCCTTGTAAGGGTATGGGCACTGCACTTGCAAAACCATAAGTTATCCAAAATCATCTCCTGGAATTTGATGTGACACAGACATTTCCTCAGTTTGGTCTGAACTTGCACTAATGGGCTCCAACTGCTCCATCACCAAGATTCACTATCCTGCCTGGAGATAGCGCTGCTGAAACATCTATAAAAACAAATCCATCCACTTTAATGTTAAACCCTTACACTAAACATTGAAGTGACACTGTCAGATTAAAAGAACTATATATTTTTTTAATACCCCATTTTAAACTCCCCCTCAGATTATTCCCCTTGAAAGAGCTTTTAATATCTCTTCTTAGACTGAGGTGTGTGACACCTGCCTGTCCTCCATTTCTGTCCTATTTTTGCTCTAGGTACCCAATACTTACCAAGGCCCACCTGGCATTTTATCAAGCTCTGCTCCAAAGGCAGCAGCAGTGGAGGTCATGGGAACCCATGTGTCACCTGCATGTCACCCACACAGCTGAGGACTGGGACATGTGCCTGCAGCTTCCCCAGACACAAGGTGAAGGAACACTGTTAGGCAGATTTTGGGAACATGCTGCCATCCCCATGACAGCACCACCCCAACCTCCCACTTCCAAAGCAACTCTCAGTCGTAGGCAGTTCTGGCAGCCACCTGAGCACTGCTGCTCACTGCCATCACAGGATGGAAATAGGTATTGAAATTTTATAATTACAGGCAACTCAGCCTGTCACTTCTCATTTTAATGATTTCTTACTCTGACCAGCAGGGACAAATTTGACCAAAAGCCTCCTAATAGGAATCACAGAATTCTTAGGGTTAGAAGGGGCATCTAGAGATCAATTCATCCAATCCCCCCACAAAGGCAGGATTATCTGGAGCAGGTTACACAGGAATGTGTCTGGGTGGGTTTTGAATGTCTCCCGAGAAAACGACTCTACAACCAACCTGGGCAGCCTGTTCCAGTGCTGCGCCACCCTCAGTGTAAAGAAGTTCTTTACATTCTTCCACCTCATATTCAGGTGGAATTTCTTGTATTCTAGGAAGACGAAACAGAGTCCCAAACAAAGGAAAAGCATTTAAAAGCTCTCAACAAATATTACTGTGGTGTACACAGCGAGAAGCCATAAGAAGCTTTTCTGTCTTATCTGTCTTTGACTATAAGGCAACTAAATACAAGAGCAAAATCATTTAGCAAACCCCCCTCAAAATCAAAACAAATAAACATCCCCCCAACAATATTCCTACAAAGTCGCAAAGAAATAAACTGGGCCCTTTTTTGTTCTTCAGCAAAGGGAGGCAAGAGAAAAGTGTGGCTCCCCCTGGAAGTGTTGTGAGAACTCCCAGAAGACAGGACAATGGAAACCCAGCACCGGCAACATCAATGTCTCAGCCCTGTGCCCAACAAGTTCCTTCAGCTACTCTGGGTCTTGGTTTCCACATCTGCAGAGTGGGGATAATAACAGGTCTTTACATCACAGGGGTGTTACAAAGATCAATTAGTTAATGTCTGAAAAGCGCTTTGAAGATATAGCAGGTGGTGAGTATTATTATGCAAATAACATGATTTAAGAAAATCACAAGTGCTGGATTAATACTAATCCCTTTGATATTTAAAAGACACCATTTTTTTTTCATATTTTAAAGCAATGAACATTTATGCTATAGTTTTCCATAGCTGCTGCAACAATTTTTAACCTTTTCTTTTCATACAGTTCCCCAAATAAAACTCCTCTGCAGACATCTTCACAAAACCCAATCTTGACTCAAAGCTAGGAGTAGTGGAAGAAATTATGCATGTTGATGAACTGGATAACTAGATCCTATGCAGGAATATTTCTCAGAGGATAGAATGTCACAGACCTAACTCAGTGTAACAAACACTGCAGGGTCTTTCAGTTTTAGGGGTTTTTTTAGGAAGCATACTAATTTCACGCATAGAGGCATTTGTAAAACAATATAGCTGCTATTTAATTATGTCATTTTATGTGGTGGAAAAAGTAGAGAAAGAAAGGAAGCTGTAGTTCATTCACTTCTTCCATGGCTACATATCTGAATTGCAAAAGAAAAGATTAAAAAAGAAAATAAAAAAATTAATGTCTAATGACCTCCTTTGGTGGTTTCACAGGAGATCAGGCTGTTTCCTCCAATGTTTCCTCCAACTTTCAGCAAGTAGCCACACAACCACTTCTGCTTTAGGTGGATGCAGAGAATGGAGCAAATGGCCACAAGCCAGCCCAGAAATGCAGCCTGCCTCAAAGCTTGCCACTCACAATGAGAGAGAAACACAAGCTAACAAGAGAGTTGAGCTCAGACAAACCTGAGGAGAGGAGTGTCAGAAACCAAGGAGAGAGCATGGCCAAGACTAGATGTTCCTGTGGTTTCCAGCCTTGCCTTTGCCAGTCCTCCGTGTGAAAGCAAGACATGCCACCCAGTGCCTGAAACCTCCCTGTGCCTCCTGGACTTTCACCGCTACATTCCCTTTCTTTCTGTGAGGAAGACTTTTTCTTGTCTCCTGCTCTGAAAAACTTAGTGCAAACCAGCTGGTGCATTTGGTCTACAAATCTGGACAATATTGCTGTGGTTAAAAACAACAATATTAACCTCCTCTGGAACGTATGTCTGAAATTGATATTAATTAAATAAGATCAGATATTAATATTCTGAACAGCCAGTTCTTCAAGCTGTGCTTTAGTGTCAAATCAAATCTTTTCTCAAGATAACATACACAATACCAACAGAGGATGGCAGGTAGTATGGACATGGGAGGAGGAGGAAGAAACACTTTAAAACTTCAGAAGCTATTACATTTGCAGCTATAGGCAGCCATGCTTCCCTTCCTATGCCATCTCCCCCAGCAGTCATATTAATAGCTATTCAATACAGTAATAGGATTCAAGCTGTACACTTAGTTGTTGGATTTTTTTTTAGGTCAATATTAAAAGCATTTGGATGCTCTTTAGGAGGAAGGAATGATTTTGCACTCCAGGAACAGTGAGATATTTGCAGCATTCCCTAGGAACACCAGCAAAGGATTTCCTTTACATGTCTCTGCTCATGACTTATGTGGCAATACTTTATTTTAACCAGACCCAGTTGAACAGATTCACAATTTGATTTTCTTGTGTAAACATGCACTCTGTGTAATCTCAGTGTGATCCCTTTAGTTGAATTTATATAATTTATGTACAAAATAGATCCAAATCACCACCTGAGTGTCACTCTTCAGCCAGGAGGAGACCCTTGAGGGTGTCTGAGACCAAAGTCCTTTCGACACGTGATTAGTACTTCTGATATGCCAGGTCTGGGGAATAAATCCCTGGTTCTAATGCCCCACCCTTCACTTTGCTCTCTTGTAAAAAGGCAGCCACCTCCCCTCCTGGAAAAGATATAATGATAGACTGCTCCAGTGAAGAACAATTCCCAAGAAGGAAGATGAGTCAGCATCATGACTCCTTCATCTCCACAGGGGAGAAAGTGAATTTCTCTCTCAACAGTAACCCCTACCCTGCAGGTAACTTGAGGTTTGGTGTACTCCATCTCCACACTTTAAGTTAATTCATCTCTTTGAATGTTTTGAGTTTGTCAACTGCTCACTTGAAGAAAGCAATCTAATTTTCTTGTAATCTGCTATTCAATTTGAGGTACACAGGTTAATCTTATTTAAGTAGGCCATAGATATTTATAGCTAAGATTAGAAACAGGAAAAACATTCCAGCATTCTCAAAACTTTCACATGTGCAGCCTTGTCACACCAAAGAGATCAAACCCAACGTAGATGGCATCAAGGTTTTTCTATCTCTTCTTCAAATAGCCAAAAAATAGGAAGTGACTGCGAGGACTGCTTCCATTAGCCAACTGTCCCATAACTCAGAAATCTGCTGACAGGATGAGAGGATGAAAAGTAAGCACACTATCCCCACTATACTTAACACATACAATCTGAAAAAATAGAAACACACTGTGACAGAGAAGGAGAAAAGACCTTGCTTTCTGTCCGCCCATAAAACAAGAGGAAAACCATTCAAACAGCCACTCAAAAGACAAAAAATTAAAAATCTGGACTATCTGGCTTGCTGATCTTTGCACCAAGTAAGCCAGAAAGGTACAGTCTGTTCCACTGACTACTGCTCCCTTTTCTTCCCCATGAGATGGGCAGATAATTAGAACAGGAATGTACCAAAGAGATTACTCTGATAATTTGTAGTTCATACACAAAGCTTGTGGGCTGATTATCTCCTGGCTTTCATCTGAGTTGCATCACATTTGTAACTGTATTTACCTGGACAACTTTAACCTCATTAAGGGATTCACAGGTAAAAAGCAGATGCTGAATCAAATCTTATAAACCAGTGTTTGCTTCACAGGGGCTATGCTAAGAAGGCTAGCTCAATGCCTTATCCACCTTTGGTTTGTAAGGATGATATTAATAATTTCACTCAGGAAAAAAATATAATGTCAAATGGAGTAAGGTTTATATGAACTAAAGAGCAAAAAATGTGTTGTGTCAGATGTTTGAGCTCATGCTGTATTGAAGCACAACTAAATTATTCCAGGAACAATTCATCCTTACCTTGTGGCTAAAATATATATAAATTACTAGAAAAAAATTTACTCAAATTGTCATATTTCCTCTCCCTCCATTAAACATAAGAGCTTAAAACTAAATCTGTATTAAAAAAAACAAAAAACAAAACAAAAAAACCAACAACAAAAAAACCAAACAAACAAAAAAGCCAACAACAAAAAAGATCCCACCAAACAGCTTATGCATTCTAAAGACTACAAATACAGTCAAACTAGGCCCTTGTAGCTGAGTTCACTGCTCTGCTTTTGGCATAAGTACAACTGAAATACTCCAGAAGACAGATATGTTACATTCTTTCAGGTGTTTCAAATTAACATTTATGGTACTCAAGGAATTTCTATGAAAAAAACCCCACCTTCAGTAAATTTCATAACCATCAATTGGGAAACACAAAGGGATAGTTTCCATATGACAGGGCACACTTTCCTTTAAAAACACATCAACTATAAAATATATATATTGTATATAATACATTCTATAATTTTATTTTTTTTTTAACAGAGATCCTGTTTCTGAAAGGAAGTAAGCACACTCGATCCATATAGCTACTTTTATGAACTGGATAGAAATGTGTGAAGGAGAACCACTATGAGTTATTATGATACTGCCCTTTGAGACATGCCAAAGTAGTCAAATCGTTAATGAAGGACCTTCTCTTGGGACGAGGAAGGCTTCAGCTTTCTATTTGTACCACCACATGCATGAGCTTTAAATTGAAGTTGTGTTTATGCTCATGGCCTCAGATTATAACTTGACTGCTGATTTGAATTCCTGCAGGCTTCGTATTCTTGGGACCTGCCCTGTCTCAGTTGGAGGGGTTCACATGATGCTATTCCTCTTTACAGCCACACTGACACCTTGTAGCTAAGCCTCAGGTCGATAACCTTAGGTCTAGATTTCACATTTAACATATTTTCCTATTGCTCAATTGGCAAAGGCTGTTCAATACCTATGCTGGAGCTAAAAATATTAAGCATTAATAGTTTCTTTGTCAACATTTTTTTTTTTTTAATAGTTGCCTACACATGTGTCTTTGAATAAATGAATACACCATGATGGCGTCTGCATATCCTGTTACAGGTATTGTACCTTGTGACTGCTGCATACCAACCATTCCAGCATCCAGATCCACAGTTTCCAAATCAAACCTATAAATGTCATGGCAGCACCTGGAAATCCTTCTAAGCTTCCTCAAAAAGCCTACCAGAGGTAAGAAACTTCTTTATATTTAGGTAAAGTCTGCTTCAAAGTTATTTTATTGTGTTTTTTTTTTTTTTTATACATATGAAGAAAATTCTCTGTATTTCTTTTAGCCCATCCTTGGTATTATGCTTTTCTTTGCTGCAAGCAATAAAACACTTTTATATTCAATATATGAATAGAGGAGATTTTTTTTAAAGCCTCACATTTTACAAGGTTTTCCTAAAGCTTGTAAAACATGAATGATCTGTGCAATGGTTCCATACATTAAAACGCAACCCAGGTGTACCAGTCTCCATATCTCCCTTTATTCATTACTTAAAGGGCTAGGAACCATCCTGGGATGCCTTGCACTAGAAGGGAAAGTACATAACTACTTTCCTAACTGCTCTGTTTACTTTGCATACTTTGTGGGCAAAAGTTGGCAAGAAAAGATTGGAAGCTGTTTGCTTTGAAATTATCACCCCGTTTACAAGACTTAAGAGCAAAGTCTTTTAAAATGAGGTAAGAGGGAAAAGGAAGTGACTGTGTGTATGGTTAATGCTATAGAGAGCACTAGCAGTGCACTGGAGGTCACCAGCTGAGAAAGAAAACAACAGGTACCAAGCTCTCTTCCAAAGTGCACATGGACATGATATTTAGTGCACCCAGAGAGAAAAAAGGCACGAGCAAGACACATGCAAAATGGCTGTATTTAGTTTAAAGTCACTTCATATTATTTCCACAAACACATGGAAGAACAGCTACACAGGAGCATGGCTGCTATTGAAAGTACAAACACAACACCCTAACTCTGTTTCTAAAACCTCCTCTTCCCTGACTAATAGGGCCACCCAGGATGGGACCGACAGGAAAGGAAGAATGCTACAGACACAGGCGGGGCTTGATAACACAAAGAACTTGGCAACAAAATTAGTTTAGGCAGGTCTTGAATCCTCTTTTTCTTTTTTTTTTTTTTTTAAACTTGGGCGGAGTACAGGGGTGGGGGTGGTGCCTTCCAGCTTCCCAGTTCAACATTGCAAATTAACATGTGTTTGCAGGGCCATGCTGTGAAACACAGCAGAGATGAAGGGAAAGTTTTAAATACTTTTTTCAAAGGCATATAACCTATATATAATATAGTCTAATGCTAGATCAACTCTTCTGTCCAGTCCACAGCACAGCTCCACAAAACAGTCACGGTAGCACAAACAAGCAGGTACTGGCCAGTGATAGCAGGAACTATTTACAGCAGAGATTTCGTATCATTCAATGATGGTCTGTGCCTGGTGCTAACCCACTTGGAACAGAAACATTCCCTCCTGTGCCAAGTCATCTCATGGGTATGGAGAGTCTGATGTGAAAGTGCTTTGTAGGAGGCCTTGATCAAGCCAGGAAAACTGGGGATGCAAGATCTGCTTCTGCAGAGGGGTTTTTGGGGAGGCAACATAGGATAACTTAGAGAATTAGCAGGCCCCCACCCTTTCTGGTCAAGAAGGAATGATGCAACATCCACTTGCCCTACTTATACCTGACAAAAATACCACTAAATTGTATTTTTCATCTACAGACTTCTCAAAATTCTCCAAAGACAGGCAATGCAAAAAAAAAAAAAAAAAAAAAAAAAACAAAAAAATCCCCCAAACGCAAAAAAAAAAAACAAAAAAATCCCCCAAACGCACCAAAACTCAATCAAAATAAATTAAAAAAAAAAAAAATCAGAGATACTTTAAGTTACTTTTTAAAGTCAAAAAGAAAACCGTGATGATGAAGTCCCCAGCAAAGAATGCTGCAGGACCCCAGTGCTCCACTGTAAACAGTGGATCACATAGACACCACTCTGGACACCAAACCTGCACACAAAGCAGCCCAGACTTCTTCTGGTATTCCAGTAAATATGCCTGTTTCATCTGGTGCCACTGAATTATTAGGATGGTGTAGGAGCATCTCACTTTGGGACAGAGACCTGTCCATCCACACCAAGTTATTATACATGAAAGGTGTGAGAAAATAAAAAAGTCTGTGAGAGAGAGGGAAAATAAGCAAATACATAGCCATTTCTGGCCACAAGTTTACCATTCTCTTCTTTCCCCAACAAGCTAATAGCATAAAGTAATTCTTTAGTGCTGTCTCATTCAAAAGCTCCTAACATTCAAGGCTGCTTAACTCTCTTCTGACATCAGAGTTCCTCCTCAAGTATAATTCAAGTAGATTAATTAAGACAACAGACAACAGAAAACAGTCTGCCTCTTCAAATTATCAGTAGGAGAATATACCATTAAGAGTTTAGTTCCAAGGATGTTGTTTACATTTACTCATTTTACAGGCCTCATGATCAAAATTATAAGATAATAACTAATTGCTACAACTGGGAAAAGTAAATTGGAAAGTCCTCACTGAGTACACCTGTGCACAATAATTCGAACAGTGGCAACATAAGCAACACAGATTGCAACAGTGAAGTGGAAACTATCACTCTGAGCAATTGAGATACTATATTTTGATAACAAAGTTAACTTGGGGATGATTCATGGTATAAGTTGCTTAATGTCATTTTACACCACAGGTCCGGGAGATACAAAACTACACACAGAAATCACTATTGAATCTGACAGTATCCAGGACAATTACAAAGTAAATACATTTTGATGCCGTATCATTACACTTAATTTGAGGCTGTAATATTTTAACCTAAGCCCAAAGCACATAAACCCCACACAGCCATCTCTTTTCCCAGTGCACGAAGCCAACCACACTGCAGTGCTCTACACAAGGAACTCCTTCTTAAGCAACACAACGCTAGCATAACACTTTGGAAGGTTAAAACAAAACCTCCATCAAAATGAGTTCTTAGCCCACCTGAGCAGCACAACTGTTGCTAGTGAAAGGGACTTCCTCAGGCTCAAGCTTCCGTGCAAATAGCTTCCAGGACGAAGTGGCTTTTGACGCGTACTTGCTTCTGCTGGGAAAAACACAGAAACAATGCCTCAGAGAGCACATAAGACAGGGGACTAGGCAATATGACAATCAAAGATAAAGTGCTTGCTCAGTGGGTTTATGCACATCCTAAGCAAGAAATCATTTTTGTACCTGGCATCTCAAGATGTAGAAAATGGCTCATTTTCCCCTGTATAAATGCCAAAAGGTAAGAGTAAGGAAGGCAAAATCTACTTATTTTGCACGACCTACAGCAATTCAAGGCTGTGACATAATCAACAAACACTGAATCAATGGGACTTTGAATATAGGATATCAAAATATATAGGCCAAATAGGTAAAAATTAATTAACTGAAAGATCTCAAAAAAGCTGAGTAACATCACCACGAAACTGCAATGCTCCTTTTGCAGTTCAAAATTACTGGAATAATGCTGTACACTACCTAAGTGATTTATTATCTACATGGAAATAAACATGTCCTTGATGGCAAGATTAGCAGATTATATGGTTTAGTAGCATGATAAATAAAACCAGCAAATCACAGAGTTAACTCAATTATTTGTCAAGCTGTGCTTATTTCAACCAAAACAGTCTTAAGATGTCTGAATGCAGATAGATGTATCCAGCGATGAGGGATGGAGGTAAGATTTGCAAATCAGAGGATCATGAATTTAAGAAGCTAGGAAACCAAAAGGGATGAGGTCAACATAGCCCCATAGCTAAGCATCACATTCAGAGCTTCTATTATTAGAAGGGCTAATGCGGTTCATGAGTGCAAAGACATGAGAGTGAAAGGAAATACTGAATGGGGTAGCATGGGGCATGCAATGGTAAAGAGTTACACCTATTGTGCCCAGTTCCATGGCTGACCCTCAAAAAAAGTTGTTGAAAATTACAGAACATGTAGATTAGAGTTGCAAAAGCAATTAGCAATCTAGAGGGGGACAAAAGCATTATGCATAAGCAGATTTAAAGATTCAGTCCTTCTGATAAGTCACACAGACAACTGATGAGTTATTTGACCATCTTCAGGGAAATTAAAAAAAAAATAAAATCAGCAACAAAAACCTCTAATATTGCCACAAGAAGACTTAAAAGGGATGAACAGACGTAAGTCAAAAGCACAGAAGGCTCCTGTTAGAAACAAGAAATAATTTCAAACAGGCAAAACCAAACAGGAACATTATTCTTAATGATCTCAGTATTTACAGGATAAGATATGCTTTAGCCCAAGGATTTGTTCAGCCCTTGAGCAATAGCCCAGTGGGATATTCAAACAGTTGTGGGACTTGACAGTTCCTCTGACCCTAAATTCTGGATGACAGCTTNCCCGCCCCCCAAAAACCCCTCAATGAAACAGTAAAAAACCCCAAAGGATATTGTTCTGAATTTTGACCAGTGCTACTGAACACTGAATTAAATGCATAATGGACTGTAAAATGCTTGCAGATCTTCCCTCAGCGAAATGTCAAACCAAGAAGCCATCTGTTAATAAACATAGATGCCACTTCTCTGGTGTTTTCTCCAATGTACTAATACATAAACTCATTTAGGGCTCAGGCTAGCCAAGACAAGTGAAGTCTTTCAGATTTTGATCTCAACAGGTTGAGTGGGCAGAAAGTGACAACACCTGCAGCACACAGCAAACCCAAATGCCAAGTCATGAAGTCAGCTTTGTGGTTGTAGAGTTACTCTTGAAAAACTTCTTCAAAGTATTCACAATGACACTTCCTGCCCGAGTAAAAGCCTTTCAGACAAAGCCACTGCCAGTTTGCATGTGTGGGAAGAAATATAAATATCCCCAAAGTCACCTATTTCCATTGGGTTTTTTTTAGGTTATGGATGCTGTGCATGCATCACAATCACAACTGTAGTTTACATGAGGCACTACACAGTTCATGAGGGAAAAGGTGCAGCTGCTGCTGCAGATGTGAATCACAACTGCACAGAAAAACTTTTTACAGCGTTTAAACTACTTAATAATCCCAGAAGACTGGAAATAAAAGAGGTCAAACTATTATTTTCTTTCTCTTGCAATTCAACAAGTCCAACATTAAGTTTATACCAATTTGTCTTGTACTGATTAAATGAACATAGCACGTTAAGTTCAACACATGCTATAAAACACTAAGAAAGGACAAATTAACAGTCTTCGGATGTATTTAGGAGAGATATTACATATTATAGACTTCAACTGAAATGAGCATAATCAGATCCATTAAAGGGAAAGCACTAATTATTACAAGCTGAGAAAAACCATAGCCTACTACTATTAACCATTCAAGTGCCACATATCTTCCGGAAAGAAACTTTTATTTGTTGCATATGCCCAGTCTAAGTTCAAGCAAGAGGTCATTAAACTGTCCTCATTTAGGATGGCAGACCTCACCTTGTATTTAAGTTGCACGCTTCTTACCAAATAAAGGTGTTTTTTATTTTCTGCTCTCTGCTTTCCTCCTATGGTTTAATTCATTTGACTAATCACTGTTTTCCTACTGGGCAAACGTTTGTTAAAAAACCGGTCCTTCATAAATTCTAAACAGTGATGCAACTAGGAACGTAATAGCTAGATCTTCTTCACATACTCTTAGACATCAGAAAGAGATACTATCTCTTCTTAAACTACTATCTAGAAGATAAACAAGAGCCCTGGAGAAAAAGATGCAAGATGTATTTTTACATATTTAAAACAGACAATAACTATAAACAGAGCGTGAAGCTTGAAATGTGAAAAATTTTGATTTCTGTATCCCTTCTCTGACACACAGAGCTATGACATTAACAATTCCTCTAAATATAGAAAGACTAGTGTCAGGTTTACAAGACCTTTCTTCAATCCAAGTCAACACACAGACCTAATCCAGTTTAACTAGAAATATGCTACCCAGGACTATTCAGCAATTATCATGAGCATACCTTGTTGTAAAAAGGTAAGTTCTGGAACAACTCAGTTGAAGTGCTAAATATCACATGCATTTTTATTTAAAACCATGTTGACCATAGGCACTTCCTATGTACTTAATCTGGTAGAGTGCTCCTGGTAAGTCTAACTTGAATGTCCAGCACAGAAGAGGGACAACTTAGGGGCAAAGATTCTCCACAGCTTCCTGGATGGTTGTAGGATAGAGAAAGTTTGGGATTTCCCTGAACAATGTGCATTACCTTACCCTTGTCCTTGTTGAACTTAATGCAGTTTGCACAGGGCCACCTCTCAAGCCTGTCAAGATCCCTCTGGATGGCATTCCTTCCCCTCTACATGTCAACTGCACCACACAGCTTGGTATCATTGGCAAACTTGTCGAGAGCACACTCAATCCCACTGTCCCTGTCACCAAAGAAGATGTTAAAGAGCCCTGGGGAACACCACTCATCACTGGTCTCCACTTGGTCATCCAGCCAATTCCTTATCCTCTGACTGGTCCATCTGGCAAATCTGTGTCTCTCCAGTTCGGACAACAATGCCATGCAGGACAGTGTCAAATGCTTTGCACAAGTCCGCGTGGATGACATCAGTTGCTCTTCCCTTACCCACCAATTCTGTAACCCATTACACATAACGGACTTTGTCGGGCATGGTTTGCCCATGTTGAAGCCATTTTGGCTGCCACAGATCACTTTCTTCTTTTCCATGTGCCTCAGTATAGCTTCCAGAAGGATCTGTGCCATGACCTAGGTGGGCAAAGAGGTAAGACTGGCTGACTTCACTTTTTATTCATGGTCTTAAACTAGCAACACCCATAAACAAGAAAAATAAGTGAAACACTAGGAATAAGGTTTTCATTGGATAACTAAATTCTTGAAAAAGTCATACTTTGATTGAATAAATCAAAACTACTAAATTTACCTGTTTCCAGGATCACAAAGCTGTTTGACCAAGGGCAGGGGGTGGATGAGGCCATATTAAAAGTGAAGCCAGAAAGGCAGAAACTTGGAAGCTAACCACAAAGGTGGAGCAAGATCTGAAGCGTTTCTGAAGGTGTCAGGTGGACTCTGTTCGCTGAAGAGTGCCAAGCCTCCCAAGCCTGGGAAACTCAGCATGGAGCTAATCATCAATCCATGCTGGCACCAGCTCCCAGAAGCCAAATTCCAAAGAGAAATGGAGTGTCCCAAAAAGTATGTGGCTGGTGACCACAACTGTGCTGACCCACTCCTATGAACAAAATCTGTCCTATGTTATGATGGTGTCAGGCTGAGCAGTTGAACAGGGGCTGATCAAGTTGACTCTGAGATTTTTTTTTTTAATTATTAGTGCTATTAAGCACAGACACTTTTGGACATTTTATCAACAAGTCTTCCGTCAGTCACCTGAGACAGAAACTCAGATCCAAAAGCTATGTATTTCCAGAAATTTAACTACAGACACAGAAACATTTGATTTTAACAGCTAACCAAATTACTGTCTAAAAAAAAGTAAGTAAAAGATCAGCTAAGCAGCTTTCCAGTCTGCCTGGTTCCTCCAGGGCTTGGGCAAGCATGTATCCTTTCCCTCCTCCATCTGTCTTACCCTGCCTCCAGGGGCAAGGACTCCACAGCCTCTTTTTGTAGCCACATTTGAGCAGTTCCATAGACAGTTAGAGTGCTTTTTGTACCACTAAGCCACTGATGGTTAAATTAAATGTCTGTATTCAGCTGATTATTTCCACCTGGTCTACATGAGTTTTGACCAATTAAAATGTAGGAGGCTAAACAACTTACTATCCATATACTGGTTTTTGCTAAAATGCACACCCCTCTCAATGATTTACTACAGCCACGTGAATTTATTTTATTTTATGCAAGGATTAACTGATCAATGCAAAATCCAAGCCAATCTCATAGAAAACTCTTAAAGTAATACTCCACTAATTCTAGTTATCCTTGGCTTTAATACAGCTAATAATGCTCATTTTCTTGTTTGTTTCAGGTTTTTTTCACCTAATGGTAGCCATCTAAATAGAAGAGGACCCTCCACTATAAGCTGAGCTTTACAACTTCCCATGATGCATAAGAAAACTTGCAAGAAAAGCCAAAATAAATACCCACTACTAAGTTGAACTAACAGATAAAGGTAAAGAAGTAGGAGTAATACCACATCGGGGTTGTTTGTTTATCCAATTCCACCTTAATTATTTAGGTTCTCATCTCACTAACTGCTGTGCAGGTGCTAGCTTTACTTCAAGAAGGACCTGGAGTTTTTGTTTGCATAAATCAAGTATGTTTAATCAAGTGCACATTAGCTCATCAACACATTGGATCTGATGAGAAATTGCATAAGTGACAATGCCAAGCTATTTTGGTGAATATTCATGATATCTCTTCAGAACAGTCTGACTGGAGGAGAGTGAGAACAAAATGACAGTAAAAGAATGGCAGCAATTAGTTTTTGAGCAGTTAATGCTGCCATTAACTGCTTGCTGGCAAGATCTTAGAGTTGCAAACCCCAATTTAAGCTTGTTACCTTAATTTCACAATTGTAATTCAATATTCAGAATGTGACACTAGTGTAAAAAATAAGTTCATTCAGTGATTCATACAATAAATAATTTAAAAGTGTATGAAAAGTTCCAAATTATAGCCATTACAGAAATGCAAACATCTTCATAAAAATAAATAAATGTGCAAAAGATTTTATCAAAACTGAGCCAGAATTCAAACCTATTAGCACCAAGTAAGTAGGAATTTTTTCTTCTTAATAGGCATTCATAAAGAGTTCTCCCTTCAAAATGTAATTTTTTCTTAGGGAGCTTCTGCATGCAAAGCAAATATCTACTAGTTTTTTAAAGCTATACAAAGCCTCTATCTGACTTCCAAGATCATGTGTAGGAAAATTCAGGCAGAAGGCTGTGCCCTCAGTGAGTATATTTTACATAACAGGTCTTCAAGTCAGATGGACAAAGCAAGACCTGGCTAAAAGAAAAAAAAAAAACAAAACCAACCAAACAAAACCCCCAACCAAACAAAAAAAACCTTCAATGTTTTTCTAATTCCCAGAATGGATAAGGGAGGAGAGGAAGAAAGGGCTGTTCCGGTGCACCATCTACTACATGCTTCTGAAACCCAGAACCCTGTGTGCCGCGACCAACCTACCAAGAAGGTCACACAGCCTCTTCTCGTGCAGAGCTGCGTCCCCGCCACCACTGTCCACTGAGACCAGGTACAAAGGAGTTTACTGGAGTCACACTTGCCATTTCAGAAGAATGTAGGTGCCTATGGGCTATGCCTCACAACTGCAGCTCAATTCGGCTGAGTTCAACTGGTTGTTTTGTCCCTCTGTCACAGCAGAGAAATGAACAGGAGACTTATGCTACCAGACTTCACAACATCACACACTAACATGAATAGTCATAAAACACAGTTTACACTCATATGCTTGTTTGTAAACTCTGGCGGATTCAAAGTTCAATAGAAAACAACACTGAATGGGAGAATAACCTCTGGCAAAGGGACAGGATGAACAGCTGAATGAGTCAGCTCCTGGAGTATAAATCAAACTCACAACTATATTTATTGTGATATCCTTCCCATATCATTGACAATTAAATTGACAATTGACAACAGTCAACACTGTTGTAACAGACTATCATGAACATCCAAAGCTTCAGATGAACATTTTGGGGGTTCGTGTTACTAGAAAACACAGTATCACATTTTGGTGGGTTGACCCTAGCTTCTTGCAGTTATCTCAGATTATTTAAAGAGTTTTTCGTACCAGAAGCCATCATTCAAACTCCTTTCTGAAACACTGACACAATTTGCTTTCTAGATTGGTTTAAGTTATATATTCTAAGACAGATCATTTTCTACTTCACATGCATTCAAACTAGGCTTCAGACCCTCAAGGCAAGGAGGACAAGCCATGTTAGGCTTGGAAGCAGACTTCCTCCTTTTTGTTTTGGCTGGAAGTGTGCTCTGTTCAGGTTTATCCATCGAAGGCAGCCCCCATACCCGTGTCTCACACCCAGAGAGGCAGGCTGGGCATTAAGCGTCAGCCCAACATGCATGTGTAATCTCACTCCTCAGCAAACAGGTCACCCAGCTGATTTGCCTACAGCATGGTACACAACCCAGCTCCTGCAAGACCAGTTGTATATTTCAAGCTTTGCAAACTGAACGGAAAAAAAAAAAAAAAAAGAAAAAAAAGAAAAAAAAGATTTTTCAGAGCAACTTTTGGGTTGGCATCTTCTCAAAAGAACTGTAAAGAAAACTGAAACCAATCCTAGGTACATACCAGCAGCCTACTACTTACCAGCCTCTGCTTTCTCCTAGATTCCATTGTAATGAGAATATAAACAGTAAAATAAGCTTATCTCTCTCTTGAATGAACTACCTATTCAGAGTTCCCTCTGGTGTTCAATAAGCTAATCATCACATTCAAGGTAATGCTTCAGTTACAAAAGCATCAAGTTCCCTCAAAAGCAAGTTATCATTTGATGACAAACTCAATGGTAGGGACTGGACCGTAGTGCTGTAACCCATGGACAAGCTATTTTCCATCGGATTTCAGAGAGGCGATAAACTTACACTTCCTTTTATGTTCACCCGAATGTCTGATTAACCCCGAACGGACTCAAATCGTTACAGATCCCTTCTGTCTCCTGGTGTCACCAAGACTGATGAAGTCTTGGAAAACTCAAAGTAACAAATCACAGGTACTGCCCAGCTGAACGCGGCACGCAAAGGTGCTCTTCACCTCCCGAATATCTATGCCTTGACTCACAAGCCTTTCCACCCTCCCACTCCCATTCGCCTGCACGAAACATGAGCAAAGTACAGTGTATCTAATTAACAGTTTGGAAAGAAAGTTTAAAGCTGCCTCTGCAAAAAGACAAAAACGCGTTCGCTGGAAAACTCAAACGAGCTCCCAAGCCGGGGGTGCGCAGACAGAGCACGGGGCTGGCGCCGGGCCAGGGCCGGCAGCGACACCGGGGCTGCTGACCCCGGCTGCGCCGCGGGGTTGCGAAACTCCCGGGAAGAGCAGCCAGGCTCCGCCGAGCGGGGCTGCGCTCCGCGGCGGGGGCGGAGGGAGCTCGCCGGGAACGGAGGGAGCTCGTCGGCCACCGGCGCTTCCCGGCTGCCGGTCGGGAGGAGCTGCCTCCCCGCGCCTCCCCCCTCGCCCTGAACGACGGCTGGGAAAGGCGCTCCGAGTCCAGAGCCGCCGCCCGGGAGCTCCTTAACCAAAACCATCTGGGCGCGGACAGCGCGACGGAAAGCTCGCTCCGCCCCAGCCCCCGCTGCCTGCCCCCGGCTCCCCAGCCCTGGCCCCGCAGCCGAGGAGGGGAGAAGCTGCTCTGGCCGCGACTCAGCAGCTCCAGAGCTGGGTGAGACGGGGAAAAGTAGCCGCGGAATCCGCCCCTACCCACCCCCCCGCGCTCCGTCCCGCGGCGCTCGGCGGCAGGGCTGGGGCTGCGTTACCTTCAACAGGTGCAGGCGCCGGCGGGAGGGAGCCCGCGGGCTCGGACCGTCCGAGTTGGCCGAGCGGGAGCGACGGCCCGGGGAGCCCGGGGTGGGTGGCGACAGGCTGGACAGAGGCGCTACGGCAGCTTTCGGCGGCCGCCCATGCTCCCGGCGGGCCGCGCTGCCGCCACCGCAGCCGGAGTCAGCGCAAAGGCTGCAGCGGCTGCGGCCACCTTCGAAAGGAAGCAGGAGAGCGGCGGGAAGCGAGGGAGGGGGAGACAGAGAGCGAGAGAAGAGAGAAACCGCCCCAAGAGAAATAATTATCACATGGCGGTCGCGATCCGCCGCCGTCCACCGACAGCCAGAGCCTACGCTTGGGAGCCGGGGAAAAGCTGCGAGGAGGGGACACACCTGTAGGCGCAGCACATATCCGCTGTGAGCACAATGCGAGACAGGAAACTGAAAAAACAGCCCAGGGAAGGAGAGAGGCTCCCGTTCGTCCCTCCTTCTCTCCCTCCCTCTCTCTCTCCCCCTCCCTCCCTCTGTCCGTCCTCCTCCTCCTCCTCTCTCCACCCCCTGCCCCCGGTCAGGATCTGCTTGCAGCGCTGTCTCATGCAGGGAGATCCAGGCGGAGGGCCGGGAGGCGGCAGGAGCCGCACTTTCTCCCCATTTTCCTTTCCCAGTCTCCGCTTTGTTTTGCCCGCCAGGCAGGCACAGCCGGCTCGGCGGAGTGGGGTCGCCCGCGGTGCCGAGCACTCCGGAGAACTCGGGGCCCGCCTAGCCTCGCCGGGGAACCGGGGTCGGACCGGGGGCGGCAGCTCCAGCGCTTGGGGCGCCGATCCCCAGTCGCCCGCGGGCTCTGGGGGTGAACATCGGGGAGCGGCGGCGCAGCCGACGCCTCTGGGCAGTCTCTGTCCCCGGCCCGTACCGGCGGCACCGCTGGCGAAGTTCACCCGCTGGTCAGTCCCTAAAGGGCTTGGTGTACCTGTCGGATCCCGATCGTGTTTTAGGGACGGTCCTGGACATGTAGGAACAGCGTAATTCTCATCCCTCATCCCCTGAGCAAAAGCTCTGAGCACACAGAGGTTGCCTTGCTTCTTGCACACCCTGCCTTGTCGTTGCGGGGCCTAAAATACGTTCACTGGCATCAGTTTTACTGAACGTGAAGTACTCCGGGGTTTATCACTCTTAGATAAACCCTCTGTAATCACAATTTCTGCAAGTCCTTTCTCTGTCTCAAGCACTCCACTAAAAAGCTGGTGTGCAAATTGCTCCTGCTTTCCCCCAAAAACAAGCTAACAGAGTTATTGCAGAGCCCACTTCCCACCTGTGTGTGAACACGCCCATCACCTGGCATCATGATCTTCCACACATTAAGATGTCAAATCTACCTCAACTATAACTAATGTAGGGACAAGCTGTTAAAAGGAGGGATGTCTTAGAAGAATCCCTCCGTTAAGCTTTGGGCAAGTTGTTTAGACTTTGTAACTTTCCAGTAGTCACATGTGAACCAGCACTGTTGCAACGAGTAATTCATTAACTGCTGTTAGCACTCTGAGTGCAGTCTCGTTAAATTATGTATTTAATGCTCCCTACTGAAACAAGAGAGCTCATCCAAAAACCATGCTTCCCAAACTGGAAGTTGGTGAAAAGTTGCCTTTGCATCTCAGAACAGCAACAAATACCAAATAAATAAATATTACTTCCAAAAACATGGGCAAGACTAAAGTTAGACTGTTGGAGGTGTTAAATCTGGCTTTCAGACTGTGGCTGTGCAAAGTGCCACTGAAGACTTACTGATGGGTTGGGCCCCTTCAAACGTAATGTGGTGTTTTGTGGGATATTTCCTCTGGTGTTGGACAGGGGACACAGGCTGTACTGGCTGGGCTTTGCCAGTCTGGCTCCGTTTCTGTGCTAACTTCCATCAGAAGGCCCTTGTCCTTTTTTGTTTGCTTTCCCTTCCTGCTCTTCATCTGACTGGGCTGAGTCACTGTAAGACGAGAAAGAACAGTTCTGGCATGATTGCAGTGTTTCAGAAGATCTAGATCCCCCTTCTTTGCCGCTTCAGTTACTGGAAGAGAGAAGGGGAATCTGAAAACAGAGATGGGACTTCCCTAGGAAAACTGGTTTAGTCATGTCCTGCAATCCTTGTGAGGAATTCAGGAAGGAGAAACTCAAAGACTGCTAATGGGCTTGGTAACACCTCACTTTCCAATCTTCTTTTTCAACATCTGGGATCCTGGCCAGGTTATACCTAAACTTTTGGCTGATTGCCCTGGATTTACCAGCCCAGCAGCTCTCCTTGTGCCCTCAGCTGTGAATCCCTGCCTCCCAGCACGCCTGCTCTAAACCTACTGATGTGCTCTCCCTGCTGTTCGGAGAAGCCCCAGCTGTGGGCCAACACCTGCTCCCTCTAATGACTAATAATGAGGACCATACTTGCCATATTTGTGCCTCATGGTGGCTCTATCCAGGTTAAGTCTGAGCCTTGGCCCACTCCCAGTACACAACACCTTTCTGCCTGGCTGAAACAGTTTCCTTCACCTCCTGTTCAGCTCCTGTTGCTCTGGCCTCATGACAACTTTTGTTTTAGAAAACTGCCCATGCACATGTACAGAGCCAGAGCAATGGTGACAGTTTGTTTAATTCAACAGAGGAGCTGGTGAAGTGAAGCTGTGCTGAATCCTCATCCAGTCCATAACAATTGCTTGCTGTGCATTTGACCTTGCTGAGCATGACAGGGATTATGAAGCTGAACTGGAGCTTTAGGTGGCCACACAGCATCCCACCCAAGGACAGCTGTCTTCTCTGCTAAGCTTCCATGAGTTGCTGTTCTGCCAGGCACATGTGGATGTGCTAAAGCAGCAGTGTGGCATCAATATGCCTGTGCTTCTGCCAGCTGGGGCACAAATATGCCTGAATTCAACACTTGGCCCACTTGCAAAAGTGAAAAGTGTTCGCAAGATGGTCTACCTCTTTATCAGCCCTTCCTTGTCTTGGAGCCATCCTTCTCCCCATGGAGAAGTGATACAGGGAGATATTCCCTAGTTAACCCAGATAAACAGCTGCACATCAAAACCTGCTGTTTGCAGCTGAAGGATTATTCCCTTCCCTTATTCCCATCCACCAAAACAGAAAAAGAAAAAAAGAGTAAAAATAAATCCTAAATACAAATATGCAGAGGAAAAACAACAGGTAAAGGACTGAACGGTTAACAGCTTTCCAAACTCTTGGGGATCTTCACTGCATATGCACAGTGTGACTCAGGGTGGAAAGCTTTGCTTCCTCCCTCACCAGCATCAGGACACAGATAATGTGGCTGCATGTGAATAGAACCCCAGTCCGGATTTCAATTTCCTAGTTATTTCCTCCATCCACATTCCCTCTTTTTCTCCTCACCTTGTTATCGCCCCTTCATTGTTCCATTCATCCTTCTGATTTTTTCTCTTCCTGTTATTTTCTTTTACATTGAATGCAACACGTGTGCCTCTCCCCTGTTTCTCTTCCTGGTGCTGTCAGTTCTCAATTTTATCCAAGATGCAGCCAATACACAGTGTCCTCCCTACTGCCGAGACCTTCAAGGTCTGTAGGAAAGAGCTGAATTTCCAGCCATTATTAAAAACCCCTTGTTCCATGAGCAACAGAACTAATGAAGCCAGGTCTCCTGTGGCGGCGTCTCTGACTCACTCACTGCTATAACCTTGTCTCCCATTTCTCTTTCATGTCTGATGTGACATCTTTTCTTGGTGGTGAGAGGCAGCTGCTGTTGCATCTCTAGAGCAGCATGAGTGCTGCAAGCTCTGCATGGCTGCCTGTGCTGCAGGGGTGGCTGGCTGCTGCCAAGCACAGCCCTTAACAGCAGAGTTCCTCCTGCATCTCTCTGTTGAAAAACTAATCTGAGTCTCTAGTCACTGATGCTCACAAATCCCCAGGATTTAGGCTTCTATCTCTTTTATTCATTTGTTTGCAACTATCCAATGTGTTCTGACATTTTTATGAGGGCCTGATGGACAGGCAAACAATCATATGATAGATTATCAGTCTTTAGGAAGTGAGGTTGTTGCCCTGTGGTTGTGGAGATAACCTGAGAGCAACCCAAACAGCTGAAAACGAACATCGAACATCAAATCCTTTAAAATTATGAAAATTCTGCTCTCTGTGTGCAAAAAATTTTCATTGTCTTCCTGCCCATATGTCTAAGGAACCTCTATACAGCATGCTTGGAGATGTCCCAGGTCTCTTGTGAAGGTTGGGGAGGGATAAGAAAGGGGAAAGGATTCTCCCTTGTTAAGCAGCAGTGTGTCTGCTGTACCACGCAACAGTTGTGATTCAGTTTGCCCTTGCACTCCTGCTACCACCATCCTTTACAAGAAATTTGTATCAATAATGGGAAAGCAAAGTGCACAAGAAGCAGGACACTACCTGAATGGTTTTAGTATCATGGCAAAGATATAAATAAGGGATCTATAGGACTTTTTCACTCTCCAGCTGATGTCTTTGGTTTGGATAGGGCACCGCATCAACTGCTAGTGATTGAAATGACCCAAATATACATATTTATGCTTTTGCAGTCTATAAATCACCCTGGAATCTAGTTTTTCTGGATGAAAAGTGCCAGATAAATGTAAGGTGTTATTATTAGATTTGTGAAATGTCACTGTGCACATCCTGATTTTCATGCCCTTTGCACCAAGCTCACATGACAGATCGATTTGTATACATCTGGGGTTGTTTTTTTGGTTGATGGATTTCTCAGTGTACATTTTCCAACAATCCAGAAAAAAAATTTAAGGGTAAAATAACCTAAGGTTAACTGTACAATTCCCTTAATTTTTTCCTTTGATGCTAACAATTATTTGAAGCACGCAAGGTAGGTGGGTTTTGGTATTTCCTAACCAACCCGCACTTGATTAAGTGTATTGTAAACAATACATTTGTTTACGCCAGTACAAAAACTGTTTACCTCCGTGCAAAATGCTACCCAGTCAGAATCTGGCTTTTGTTTAGTTTAGCAAACATTTTTGCATATACTTTGTTATACATATAAATTGCTGCACAAAGGTATGAGATAAAAACCCAGCAGGCCCTGAGTACAATTTTCATGTGGAATCCACTGAAAGCCTGCTATGGGTGTGTGCAATGTCTATTTGCATATGTATAACTATTACAAGTAGCAGCCCTCGTAGTCAAGGCGTTATGTTCTGACACTGCCCTGGTTGCACCTGGTTGTGTGGGAGCCCAGTTAAGAGATCCTTGGTTAATGAGGAGGTTCATATGGGCAATGCTTGCAGTTTTTAACTCTATCTTGAATTTTCTGAGGGATTTTTTAAAATAAAATCAAAATATGATGAGAACTTTCACTCAGAAATTTAGTATTGTTTCAAAATGTACCTAAATGAAAATTAATGTAAAATATTGACAATGTGTATTTGGCCCTGCCCTTTTCCCCTTCTTTATTTTTTTCTTTTTTTTTTTTTTTTTTTTTTTTTTTTTTTGTTTTTTTNTGTTTGAATAGGCTCTTCACAAACACACACACACACACACACCTGTATATATATAAACCAGACAAACCTGCATTTCCAACTGTAATTGAGGCAGCTGCCTAGCTAAGCTCCAAAGCCGTTGCTTTGCCATTCATTTTAAACTCAGATAATATACTTACACTTGATGGTATTGCTAATTCTGCAACTGGTTGAAGAACTGGGTATTAAAATTAGCTAACTGCCATATACACTGCTATAGAAATATCTATATTACATTAAAAAAACAGAGTCTCATTATTTACTAATATTTGAACTAATTTTGTTAGAGACATAGGCTACGGGAATACAATTACAAATAGCAGTGCATGATTACGGAGTTCAGTTCAGAAGTGGAAAATCAGATTTAACTGTTCTGTGCTGGAAATAATCTTTTTTACACCGGTAACCTCCGATACCATATAATTAATATTTTCCAAATATATATTGCAGAAATTTTGTGCTTATACTATTCAAGTGTATCTAGACTATAGCACTTTACCATGCAGCTGAAATAGTAGGAGTTTAAGATGGTATAACAGCATTAGAGGAGCATTTATTGTTTTAAAAGACTTGGACCGATCAGAATTCATCAAGACATTTCAGTTAAGAGAGAAAAATAGAGTATTGACTATTACACAGCGGTTGTATTTTACCTTTTTATTTGTAGGAAGATTTCCAAGATAATATGGCTATTTTAAATGACTTGCTGAGCTTCCATCACATGATGGCAAGTAATCAATAAATCATGTGTCATTGTTGTGGCTTAGCATGTCAAATAGCTGCATTTCTGTGTCCGTATTCAAAGGTTTGGAGCAATTTTGTTGTTCCTGTGCATTTCTAACTCATTAGCCTTGATTCTAAAAGTGGTTATTTTCATGTCAATGAAATTGGTAGAAAAACCACGTTTTACCCGTTGCTGCCACAGGGAGGAGATGGAATGGGATAATCAACAAGAAATCTGTTCCTTAAGACTGCTTGCCACTCCATGTGGGTTTACTGAAGCAGCTTTTCCTCGTGAGCAACATGGAAAATAAATACATGGCATACTGCTAGACATGCTGGACACTTTGATGCTCATGGGAGATGGTAAAAGGATCCGTGTTCTTGAAAGCAGCTTTTGGCATACATAAATTATGAGGTTTGTACTGGGACATCCAACTCAGAGGATTTGAGTTAGATAACAGCAGGAAGATGGGCTAATAGAGTTTTGATTACCTTGTCCATCTCTGTTACATTTGCCTACCAGAACTCCACCATAATTTTCATCTGCCATGTGAAAACTGCCCTGCATGAGTAGGTGAAATAGCTGGCCAGTACATATCCAAATCTCTGGTTTAAGAACACTGGCAAAGAGCTGAAAAGGCAGTAACCTCTATTATGATCTCTCATTGCCATTAATCATATTTTGAGTGCCTTTGCCACTCTGTCAGAGTATTTAAAAAATGTTCTTGACGAAGGCAGTTAGTTCACTTGGACTCAAGCCAGAATAAAGTGCTGTTTGTCCTCAAAGAAGAGGCTACAAAGAACTAACCAAAGTGTAATCATTGTCTTTTGCCCACAGCCCTAGTTCATCAGGATATTGAAAATCTCAATGTCTTCTATGGATCTGTCTTAAAAATGCCTTTTTTTTTTTTTTTTCCCCCCCACGTTTTAGTTTATTAGAAGATTAAGTTATTTTCTTCTGGACAATAACTCAGGATGTAAGAACTGCTGTGTTTATCACAGGCACATCAGATAACTGGAACTCATTCAGTCTGAAGTGAATTGTGAGGGGTTTTGTATAGGTTTCTGCAAGTACAAAACACAGATGCTCGGTTTTCTGGCAGCTCTGGTTTATGTGTGTGTGTGTGTATATATACATATATGTGTGTGTGTGTGTGTGCATCAAGCCTGTACTTGTACTGCTTTCCTGGATGCAGTGTAAGAAAACCTGGGTCTTCACTACCAAAGCAATTAATAGTTGAGGCTGCAGCTATATTTCATTCTAGCAATTCTTGCATATACTGAGCTCCTCTGAGAAAGCAGAACACAAAGCCTGGTATGAAATTTGTGAGAGCTGAACAAAATTCAGTCCCATCAAATCAACTAAGGAATTGTCTTGCATATTGGCTCTAGCAAATCAGGATTTTGATTACCTTATAGACAATTCTGAATGCTTCTTCTCCTCAAGAAAACTCTTATAGAATGAACATATTTCATCCAGGATGGTTCTTCTTCCCAAGCCTTGTCAAAGAAAGACTGCTGAGTGCAGAAGTCCCATACCCATGGCCCTCTGTGATGGGGTCTTTCTATTCAGACCACATCTGTTGTGTGACCTCATGAGTGGAAGTTCACAAAACCATGGGTCTGGAAAGGACCTCTGAGGTATTTAGAACATACACCTGACATGGAGTCATATGCCTGTAGGTAAATTTTGACTTGTTTGTCCAGAGGATGACCATGAAGTTGATCAGAGAGCTGGAACATGTCTCTCATTAGGGTTGTTCAGACTGGAGCAGGGACAGCTCCAGGGAGACCTCATTGTGTCCTTTCATTACTTGAAGGGGGGTTATAAGAAAGACAGGGAGAAGCCTTTTAACTCTGTTACAACAGTACAAGAGCTAATGGTTTTAAACTGAAGAAGGGATGATTTAGATTATGTATAAGAATGCATTTTTTACAGTGAGGGCAGTGAAAAACTCTGTATACAGGTTGCCATGGAGGTGGTTGATGTCCCATCCCTGGAAACATTCTCGGTCATGTGGGATGGGGTTCTAAGCAACCTGATCTAATTGAAGATGTCCTTGCTCATTACAGGGGAGTTGGGAGTCAGACTAGATGAGCTTTAAGAGGTTCCTTACAACCCAAAGTATTCCATAATTCTATGATTCTATGATCTCCTAAAAATCTCCATTAATGGAGGTTTGATCATTTTGCAGGCCATCTACCTACTGCTTAACTAAATTGTAATCTTAATATGCCATCTCAATCTTCCTTACTGCTGATGAAATACTATGTCCCTTATGCTAACAAGGATGCTGAAAGCAGGTAGGTTTTTCTTGTCTCTTCACAAAGACCCTTCATGTACTTGAAAACGATGATTATACTTTTCCTAAGCCTTCATTTCTTTACACGTCTCCTCCCTCATTCAAACTTCTCATGTAGGCTGAGTTTTCCAGGTCTCTGTTTATTTTCTGGGCTTGTGTATGTGGACAGCTTCAGTCCTGAGATGCAGTTTTTAACAGTGGCTGTGATCCTTCTGAGCTGAGGCTTTACCAGTGGTGAATAAAATGGAAAAATTGCTGGTGCTCTTCAAATTGTAATGCTGTTTTATGAAACTTGGAAGTCTGAGCTAAAAGGACTATGGGGAAATGGTGCATTGAAATGGAGAATCGATCCATGCTGGAAAGGGAAGTGTGGGGTCTTGCAATAGATGGGTTTGTTTCCTTGAGTAAGGCAATGCTTCTAGTGAAGGTAAAGTCTACTATGATTAAATGACCTGTGCCGATATTATGTTGCAACAAAGATGTCTTGCTGGATTTGGTTTGTTGTGCATTTTACTCTTTCTTTAGCTGACTGAGGAAGAAATATACATAAAATTAATAAAATATAACTTCATTTATTTAAAAGAATAAATGTTCAGGAGTATAAACTTCACTGTTGTTAGAGAAAATAGCCAAACATACGTTCAGAGGTCTAACCAGACAAAGGTACATTCCTTTTACATGCTGAAATTAAGCCAAGTCCTGCACAGCTGCCTAGTGCCCAAACTAAAATACCCCATCAGTGCAACTCTAACCCAATGATGTGACTCCTGGAGCAGTCATCTCTCACCTAACAGCATAAAGCCTGACCAGGGGGATTGAGTCTGAAGTCTGTTCATCTAGAGGTATACTAAAGCAGCTTAAAGCTCATACTTGTACTTGTAGCCAGGAACTGCTGTCTCCCAAATCTTCACTCTGCCTACAATTCTGCTGCCTTTTGCATCTCTCTCATGCAGTTCTCAGCACACTACTACATGCAAATGAGCAAAGCAACACTGAGAGTAGCAAATGATGATTAATGAACACCTTGTCCCTCTGTTTTACTGTCCTTCCCCTCGTAACCTGTCCTTGATGATTAATTCCTTCAAGGAGGGTTTTACATTATAGCTCAGCTGGTTTAAGGTTCTCTTCAATGATTGATGGTCCCCATCCCCTTCCCTGATTCAGGCCGTGTAATTCCCCAACATCTTGGTACATCTTTGGTACATATCTGATCCTGTAATGAGTCTCTTTTGGGAGCCAACATTCATAAAACAACAAGAAAAAGTTATATATATTTTTCTGCTTCCATAATGCCTGATGATATTGCAGCCAGAACTGGCTTGCCACAATGTGAGTACGGGGCCAACAGTGGCACATGGATTGGAATGAGAGAATGGAACATTAAGGCAGCAGACCACTAAATTAACTACTGAGTAAGCCTCAACATCCCTTTTTGCTGGTAGAAGGGAAAAGAAGTCATGGGAAGCAATCACCAAGTGCTTCATATGCATTTTCTCTTCTGAAATCTGTGGTTTTAACAATGCTGGTGCTTCATACCCTACATTCCTCTGAAGTTGCAGCTGTCTGTACTTGAAGTAGGTGGGAAGCTTAAAGAACGAGATTGTTACAAAAAGGCAATGCAGTTTGAAACCTTCTTTGATCATCTACTTTTCTATTTTTCTGTAAGATTCTGCTCCCCAGCCAGTCTCAGAGCAGAAGTCAATAATGCAGTGGGAACATTCACATGTTAAGCTTTCTGCACACCAGCTATCATGGAGCATAAGAGTGTTGCATGTGTGAACTCCTGCTGCCACTTGTCTCTCCTGTCTTTGTTGCTTACAGAAGGATGGAGGCAGCAGGAGGGTCCACACAAACCAGAAATCACACAACATGAGAAATGGCTGGAGAATTGTGACTGACAAGCAAGGGACTTGGAAGATGCAAAATTTAAAGCCTCATTTCAGTGTTCCTTGTCAGGATGCTGTTAGGCCTCCTACAACAATGACAAGCCTGATATTATCTAGGTAATATTGTATGGGTGAGAGCTGAATGAGGCTCTATCAGACATTAGAATCTCTCCCTAATGTTTTACTTCTGATACTCAGGAAACTTTGTTCTGCATTTGGGCCAGAAGAGAAATCATCATTTGAATAAAACAAAGAAAAACAACCAAGCATTTGGCAAACACATTATTTTAATTGTAAATGTGGTAACTATTTGGAAATGTTGATATTTTTTGGCAAGCACAGTGCACACATGTATGTTATTAGTCACCCAACACATTAGATTTGTGATAAATATACTTCTGAAAATAGATTTGCTCAGTATTTAGAATTTTTGTCTTCTTTATTCAATGAATCTCCAAAACTGTAGCAGATGGAGAGAGGAAAAACATTTTTGACCTCAGAATAGAGTAGTTTGATGGAATTGCAACAGACGATGACTTCTGTGTGTTAATAGCATCTTATTCAAAATGGTTACTGCTATGGATGACAGCACTGTATTACAGGCTTATGATAAGTATTCATGGAGTGCACAATTAAATCTAGTTTGGAAAAGAAGGGGAGAAAGAAAAATAATTTCATGTAGTGTGTCTGGTCTTCAAGCTTTTAGCAGTTTTTGTAGTTTGACATACATTCTTATTTGCACCTTGGTTTCCTAAGGAAATAAGGCTTATGAAGTTATGTTTTGGATTTTTGTCTGTTTCCCCGTAACAAATTTGGAACCATGACCTAATTCTAGGTATCATATATGTTGAAGTCCTGGAAATTTTGTGAAAATAGGTATAGAGGTAGAAGGAGCCACATTGGTATCATAAAGGAAAAATGTGATCTCAGTGAGGTTGGTAAGCATCAAGGCATAGAAACAGGAGAGAGATTTAGGTGGTCTTCAGGTATGGGGGAGGGTTAGGTTCATACGGTTGCTGTCACTGTTTCAGGCACTGAAAAAGAGCCACAGAATTAGCCACTGAGCTGGCTGATTTTGCTACTTTTATTACTATTTGTCTGTGATTACTTATGTGCGTTACACAAAGTGAAGGAGATATTTTGCTTAACTTTCAGTTCCTCTGGGTATTATTCATAACACCAACAGCTTGCAACCAAAATCTTTTCTCTCTCTGAATGTTTGAGATATGTAACCTGCCGAGAACTTTTGCAGGCTTGGTCCTTCGGGGTGACTGGTAGAGGAATAGACTCAAGTCTTGGTCTCACCAACGTTTACAGCCCGTTCTTAACTCTGTGCATATTGATCGTGCAAATGGGAATATTTGTATAAGTTTAAAATGAAGCACATGTTTATGTGTCGGCAGGGTCAGTTCCCACGAGCTCCACGAGTTCCATCAGCTAATGGAGCAGTTTAACTCAGGTGAAGTTGACACCTCTGTCTTACAGAAGCTTTAATTCTCACTGACCGCTCCTGTTAGCAGCTAAGTGTTCACATTGTTTCTTCGTTTTCCTGTGGTGCTTTGCCAGGTTCTGAATACCTTTGAAGTGGTGCACTCCTGCAATTAGATGTGAAAGCAGTATTCATTGTCTTTCCAAAACATGTGCTGCAGGAGTCCGAGAGAGAAAACTAAACGAAAGGTCTTTTCAGATGTGAAAAACATACCAATCCGAGCAAACATCTGATTTCAGCAGTCTCTTCCGTCATACTCCTGTGGCCAGGAAAAGTTCTTTCCTCAAAGAAAATTGCCGCTGAATGTTACTCTGAGGCAGGGTGGAGAGAGTGAAGAGGAAATTAGTGTTTCTTCTCTTTTGGTCATTTTGTTCCACTCAAAGGCTGCTAGCAGCCGATGAAAACACTGTGCTCCTGTCGGCCCCCTTCTTTGTGTATTAGGCAGGGGGAAATGGCAGGCTGCTGCAAAGCAAGAGCCCTTTTCACCAGAAATCATTGAAATTCCCTTATCCTGACGCTGAACAAGCAAGCGAGGAAACAACAGCAGGAAAGAGCGCGGTGTGTTGGCAATGGAGGAGAACAGCCACGGAACAATTGATGTGAAAGCCTTCAGCTGAAATCAGCATGTGGCCCACGCAGCCGGTCAGCCTGGCCGTCTGTAGCTGCGGTGAGGCATTTACACCTTCAATAGAGTAAGAGGAGTGCTAAAAAACCTAGGAGAGAATCACTAGTCTGTGTGTACTAACAACATAGTACTTTATCTTCAAAGTGTTGTGCACAATTAATCAATATATTCAGCAAGCACAGTAAATGGATAGCATTCATTATCACCCAGTCACTATCTTACAAAACAGATTTAAAGAGATGAGAAGAAGATGCACTTGAAACCTTGGGAAGGAACATTTTTAACCCACTGTTTGACCTGGTGCAACCCCATTTTGAACTACTTCGTACTACTTTGTCCTTTCAGTATTTGTTTTATCAGGCAAGCGTTGCCCAAGGGTCTCAGAGGGCATTTCAGTGTCCTCCTTTGATCACTTTGGTATCTGCCTGTTGGGAGCTAGGAGATCTGTTCACTTCACAGAAAGAAGTGATTACTTTTAGAGGATAGTCATCACTTTCAAAAATTAGCAGCAGTGGTCCTAAACCAGTATTTCATGTGAATGTCCTCACTGAGTGTGAACCTGGCCTCTGGATACAGAGGAAGCTGGACTGGAGCTGTACTTGGTTTGAAAATATCTGATCAGCTATAGACATGATCTATAAAGTCAGACATTCCTACATGCTCTCACACAATAAGCACAGAATCACAGAAATGCCGAGTTAGAAGGAACCACAAGGAGCATCAAGTCCAACTCCTATCACGCACAACGCCATCCCCAAGAGTCACACCATATACCTGATAGTATCATTCAAACACTTCTTGAACTCTGTCAGGCTCAGTACTGTGACCATTTCCCTGGGAAGCCTGTGGGTTATTTTCTTTTTTGTTTGTTTTTGTTTGTTTGTTTTGTTTGTTTGTTTTTGTTTTTTGGGGGTTGTTTGTTTGTTTTGTTTTGTTTTGTTTTTGTTTCGGTTGATTTTTTTTCCTACCAAAACCTCCCCTGACACAACTCCAGGCCATTCTCCCAGGTTCTGTCAGTGGCCACCACAAAGAAGAGGTCAGTGCCCATCTGTGCTTCCCCTCATGGGAAGTTGTAAATGCAATGAGATCTCCACTCAGTCTCCACCTCCCCGGGCTGAACAGACCAAATGCCTTCAGCCTCTTCTCACACAGCTTCCTCTCATGGGCCCTCACCATCTTCGTTGCCCTCCTTTGGACACTCTCTAATGGCTTAATATTTTCCTTTTATAGAGGTGTCCAAAACTGCACACTGTATTCAAGGTGAGGCCACCCCAGTGCAGAGCAGAGTGGGACAATCCCCTCCCTCAACCAGCTGGTGATGCTTTTCCTGATGCCCCCCAGGACAGGGTTGGCCCTCCTGGCTGCCAGGGCACTGCTGACTCATATTGGACTTTCCACTCACTGTGATCCCCAAATCCCTTTCCATGGCACTGCTTTCCATCATCTAATTCCTCAGTCTGTATGCACATCCAAGGTTACTCCATCCCAGGAGCAGAATCTGACACTTTCCCTTGTTGAACTTCATGTGGTTCATGATTGGCCAGTCCTCTAATTTGTCCAGGTCTCTCTGCAGGGCCTCCTTGCTATCAAGTGAGTCAACAGCTCCTCTCCGTTTTGTGACATCTACAAACTTGCTGAGTATTCCTTCCAGTCCTGAGTCCAAGTCATTTTTGAAGATGTTGAAGAGCACAGGGCCTAAATCAGAGCCCTGCAGAGCCCCACTGGTCACAGGTCACCAGTCTGATATTCCCTCATTCACTATTACCCTCTCAACTAGATCCATGAACCAATTGCTCACCCAGCTCATGGTGTGTTTATCCAGCTGTGTGCTGGACAGTTCATCCAGAAGGATTCTGTGAGATAGATGGAGTCTTGTGAGGAGTGGCTGAAGAAGCTGATATTGTTTAACCCAGAGAAAATAAGACTCAAGGGAGACCTTATCACTGTCTACAACTGCCTGAAAAGAGATTGTAATGAGGTGGGCATCAGTCTCTTTTTCCAAGTAGCAAGCAATAGAATAAAAGGAAATTGCCTCAAGTTATGCCAGGGGGAGGTTTAGATTCAGTATTAGAAAAAAAGTTGTTCACAGAAAGAGTTATAAGGCATTGGAAAAGGTTGCCTAGGGAAGTGGTTGTGTCACCATTGGGGTATGTAAATCATGTGTAGATGGTGTGCTTGGGGACATAATTTGGTGGTGTATATGACAGTGCTGGGTTAAGGGTAGGACTTGATGATCTTAGAGATACTTTCCAACCTAATGATTCTACAGTTCAGTAGACTAGAGGATAAAATCAAGGCCAGAAAGACAATTCAGACCACGGAGAGCTTTTCTAACATAAAACAGTGTATCAGTGATGTTAGTTGTCTGAGTGTTGTCATTTAGTGAATAGCAAACCTTTTCAAAGTTATGTTGGCATTCATAGGGCAAAGTCACTTCAAAGTGGATGCACAAGTACCAGTTCCAAGAAATACCAATGATCTTCTCATTAAGGCGTTCCTCCACACCACCCTTTCCCTCCGTCCTGCCATGACTCTTTTTTTCCCCAATGAAAGCATTGCACAATGGCAGCAAGAGGAAAAATCTGCAAAACTCCAGGTCAAAAAGAAGGTCTCATTTCTACTAGATTTATTGGGGACTATTAGATTTTTTTTTTTTTTTTTGAAGAGTGACCTTCTAGTGTTGCTTGCCTCTGTGGAGTCTTTGAAATTTCAGACCATTTCAAATTACTCTGAGCAATCCTTTGGATGTTTTTAGTGCTATCTAAAGAAAATCTACTCATTATAAACATCACTAGCTCCAATAAAAATGGAACTTGTGCAGTAGGTCCAGGGTACTTCCTTCTATTTCTATTATGTTTAGTTTAATGCTTGAGAGATTATTTGTTCAGATAGAATGTTATTTGTTCTGGTAGGATAACAGCCTGTTAGATAGAAAAACTCAGTGATTAATTCATGTTGTTATTAAACTATCAAGGCTTCAAGTATTACAATATGAACATTGTGAAGCAGAATGCAAAGAACTGAGGAAATTAAAAAATAAAACCAAAAATGTCTTTGATGGTACACACTTTAGGCCAGTTTATAATGAACAGTAATCTGGCCAAACAGAGAGCTCAACAGGCCACACTGTAGGTGCAAGCTGTGCCGCAGATTCCTGTGCTGCCTTAGGTCAGTGTTAACAACCACAATTTTAAAACAGCTGCTCATATGCAATGTTTCCATCTTTGTATGCCCTAATAAGAATGTAGCAGTTAATCCAGGACTGCTCCAGAGGCCTTGGTGCTTCAACCATTCAGCTGCCATGGGCACACCAGGCACCAATCTGCTGGACATGAAATCAAGTTTCTTCTTGCATCCATCCATGATGAATGGAGTCCTATGTGTACAGTATGGCTGAGTTAACATGATGGTTTAACTGCAACATTTTACATTTCCTTCCAGCTGTAGCTAACTATACCAAAATTTAATCATATTCTAATGCCAAAACATTACTTTTAAAATTTAAAATATGGATGGGCCAAAATACTTTGCTTTTCAATTTATAGCTGTGATTTCGCAAAAAAATCACTGGTTTAGAAATTAGTGATAACATACAGTATTTCATACATCGCTTTGCAGAGCAGGGAAAAAGAATCAAATAGTTGGATTTGCAGCTGTTCATTCTAAATAGCATGGTAGGATAATCATGACATTTCTGTCTTAAACTCTGATGCAGCCCAAACACATATTAAGGGGCCAGCTGCTGTGCTTAAAACATACAAAACTCTCAAGCCAACAGCATTCAGCCCTGCTTTGTAACTCAGACACTCCTAAAGATCTTGGCAAATTAGAACAGACGTAGGCACTCTCTCTCTTCTCTATTCTTACACAGTGTCATATAGCTGGAGGGAGCAGCTCATATGGCTCTAAGGAGGGAGATGTACTGCATTCTGCTCATAGACACCATGGAAGGAGAAGGAAAGTGGTGCAGGGTGCCCAGCTGGATTCTGGAGGAGAATGTCTGTTGAGACTGCCCTTTAGGCAAAGAGCTTAAGACTCAACACNAAAAAAAAAAAAAAAGGTGTAAAGGACACATAGTGAGACTTTCTTAGCAGGTCTGTTGCCAGACTGCTTTGGCTCTTGTTTGTGGAATAATCCTAGATGTGTCACTGGAGTGTAAAGGTGTTGAACCAAAATGTCACTTCATCTGCATGGGCACATGCTCTCCTGTGGTGCAACAATTCTTTTGGATTCCCCTTCTTTTCTGATGGTGGCGAACAGCTTTTTTGTAAAGGGGAAGCCAAGATGCTCTGCAAATAACATGTGTGGTACTACTGAAAATTACAGAAATTGTAATTATTCTTTGTCCTGCTAGGACTCAGTCAAGGCTGTCATAGCAAGGAAGGACGAAAATGCTCTTGACTCCCTTGTCTTCATTCGTTACCTTGCTTTGTTCTACAAGTGTTCACCCACATGGGCTGCTGGACTTCCCAGGACTGCTGGGCATTTCCACCCTAGTGCATTGCTATAGTGGCTTCTTCCCTAGAAATCTGGAAGCTTCAATCCCCTCACCTAACTTCAAACTGGATTGTGATGGGCAGAAGCTGTATGCAAATACCAAGCTCATAGCTGATAGCAAAACAAAAACCTACAGCTGTGGATGATGGGGTTAAGTGACATTGGGTTTCCCACTGGACCTTAGATGAATAGCCAAATCCAAATTTAAAGGAGTGGTATGGTGGTATATTTGAGATGAGTGTTCCAGTTCTAGTAAATATCCAAGGAAACAAGAGACTGATCCTGAATCTGCATTTAAATAAAATAATATTTGGATGGGTAAAATGACCTTATACTGAAGTAAGAAGGAAGGGACAGAAAAATTGGATAAAAATCTTAGGGGCGGCAGTGGGAAAGCCAAAGACTGCAGCATGAACAGATAATTATCTGGCTTATAGTACCTACTGCTCCAAAGCCACTGTTTTTTACAAATTGATTTGAACTTGCTGAATAACTTTACTCTCATCCAGACATTTGCATTCTGTGGCTTCAGTGGTTTTGACCAAGCACTTAGGATCCCAGAAATCAGGCTTGTGAGTGTACAAGGCTCCCAAACAGGCAGTTACACAGCACATGATTGCAGCTGCAGTTATTTTCTGGTATGACTTGCAGTAGTTTTTTCACTTACTATTCGTTCAGGCAAACAGACTCTTTAATTCCTGTGCATTTCACAGGAAGATTTGGAGATGTCTTTAATGTTTTGCTTCATCTGATTGTTGTTGAGAGGTACCAGGGACTTGAACTTGAATTCTCTGCCATTTTTGTTTGCTTAACTGATGATCAGCCTACACAGTGAATTTGGAACAAAATTTTTGCATCTCCAAATGGTATTTCTTAGGTTCTTTTAAAGTAAGTTTTGTAGTGTTCAGAGATACATGCATTACTCAGTAAATTATTTATCCTGTCATGATGTTCTTCACTAGTGTGGAATTCTTGGACAAAGACTCTTTTAGGGTTAAATTTTATACTCGGTTTTTAGAAAACCACATCAGTCATGATCTAATTGCACAATTTCAGCAGAGCTGGCATTTAAAGTATGTGATGATTCTACCACTTCAGACAACCACTATTTCAAGGACTATATCCTAGAAACAAAATTAAGGATCATCTAGATGTAAGAAGAGTAAGAAGTTCTGAAGCATTGTTGGATTTAAAAAAAAATTAAGTAGATTATTCTACAGGGAAAAGTGTGATTTTTTTTAATGCAGAAATTTGAGATGCACTAGCCCTGGAAATATTCAGGTGGCCAGTTCATCAGAAAGTTTTCACTTACCAGAATTTCAAGTCTTCTTCATTCTACTGACATAAATTTATTGGTAAGAAGACAGTTGCATTTGCTTTTAATGCTTAAAAGTGCATATTGGGAGAAATGCCCCATGGATTAATCTTAATAAATGTCACTCTCCAAAGTGAGCAGCTTCAAAATCAATCTGTCAATCCCAGCCATGCACTTGTGGTTAACACACCCTTTGTATGAAAGTAACTTTTCACAGTAAAATATTGGATGCAGAGGTGCTGCAGGGTCTCTGCATGGAAAGTAAGACGTGAGGGGCTAATGTGGAATGATTGGGCAAACAAAGTGGAGCAGGAAGTACTGTTCCCTTGGTCTTCCAAAGATTAGCATTGATAACAATAAAGTGAAACAAAATAACATAATGCAAAACAGTGTATCTCTTGGCTTGCTTTTCAGTCCTATCCTATGTCAGTGAGTGCTGATCTCTGCCTCACAAAGGCATTGCCTTCACTCTGCCTCTGAAAAAAAGAGCAGTTCCCATATCTGTTCACTGCCTGCTTAACTGGAGGAAGAAAAAGATGAGCCAGGTAGGTTCTGGCACAAGGTCTTGCCATAAATCTATTTGTTTCTTTTTTTACAGGAGACAGTTAAGCACATATGCTTTTTTTTAATTATAAAAACAACCTTCCATTTATACTCCTATTTCTTAAATGGTATAGAATTATGATGCATTTTATGTGTGCAAGCATTATCCTTGCTTGGAGAGCTTGAAATGTAAAAAGAAAGTAAGGCAAAGGAAATAAACACAAGGCAAAGGACGGCAGCACAAAAGAGAGGATAAAGGAGAATTGGTTGTTTGGCAGGATAAGATTTAGAGTGATTTTGAAGACAACTCAGAGAATGAAGACAGGATAATTATTCAATTGCAGGGATCCATATAGACTGGAAAAATAATGAAGGAAAACAATAAAGCAAAATGAGTAGGGAAAACAGAGACATCAGGAGGAATTGAAAGCAGCCTGTAGTCAGTTTCAAATGTATTTAGTTTTAAGGACAATTTTATCCAACAACCAGGTATTCAGGCTGCGGAGGAATGATCAGAACACTACCCTGATGGAGTTGAGGAGCTGGTCTTGGCAACAGTAACCTTCCAGACTTAACCACTGGACACAAATAACAGAACGAAGCAAGGATGGAACCTGTCTGGGCCATTTGAGGAAGTGCTGGCTGGGTGTGATATGAGCCCAGATTGCAGTGCCTGCCTATTTGGCTTCAGTCTGTGTGGCCACGGACATACTGCATTTTTCCTGTGAGGGCTAATTTTAGTTTGGCTATTAAAGGGTTACTCAGACATGCTGCAGGTGGCTGACAGGGAGTTTGGGAAACAGCTTGAGTTACTGCAGCTGAACATGATAACAGAATGTTGTGATTAGAAAGGCATGAGAGAAGGTGTGGTTTTCCCTTAGAAAGCATCCAATAATATGCTTAGGTTGCAGAATATGTATTAGCTCATTATATGCCATATAAGAATTTAATGTGTCAATCAATAAACCGATACTTGCTGATCCCTCATATTGAGAGCCGAAGTCTCCCTCACTGCGACATTTTCCCTTGTGTCTCAGATCCCCACCTGCTTCCTTAACCCAGTGTCGCTGTGGAAAACACTATGTTGAAGCAGTACAATTATCATAGATCATCACAAAATCATCAAGGTTGGAATAGACCTTTAAGATCATCCAGTCCAACTGTTAACCCAGCAGTACCACTGTAACCCTTAAACCACTAAGCTGTATCACCCAGATCCAGATACTTCTTAAACACTTTCAGGGATGGCAACTCCATTAGCTCCCTGGGCATCTTGTTTCAATGACTGACCACTCAAACCGTGAATTTTTTTTTTCTAATGTCTAATCTGAATCTCCCTTCTCTCAGATTAAGGTCATTTCCTCTAGTCCTCTCACTGCAGGCACATTAGAAGAGACCAGCCCCATCTCACTACAACCTCCTTTCAGGTAGTTATACAGAAAGATGAGGTCTCCCCTGAGCCTCCTCTTCTTTAGAGTAAACAAACCCAGCTCCCTTAGCCTCTTCTCATAATACATGTTTTCTAGACCTTTCACAAGCCTTGTTGCCCTTCACTGGACACACTCCAGCACCTCAATGTCCTTTTTAAAGTGAGGAGTCAGAACTAAGCACAGTACCTGAGGTGTGGCCTCACCAGTGTGGAGTACAGGGGTGTGACCACTTCCCTAGTCCTGTTGGCCACACTATTCTTGATACAGACCAAAATGTCATTTTGTTTCTTGGCTACCTGGGCACACTACTTTCTCATATTGACCCAGCTGTTGACCAACACTCCCAGGTGGACCAGCACTCCCTTTCTGCCAAACAGCTCTCAGGACACTCCTCCCCCAGCCTGTAGATCTGCATGGGGTTTGTTATCTCCCAAGCGCAGGATCTGGCACTTTTTCTTATTGAACCTCGTGGATTTGTATTTAGCCCATTGATTGAGTCTGTAGAGCCTTCCTGCCTACGAGTAGATCAACACTCCCACCTAATTTAGTGTTGTCTGCAAATTTACTGGGGGTGTACTCAATCCCCATGTCCAGATCATCAATAAATATGTTAAACAGGACCAGCCCCAAATATCCACATGAACAGGCACATTCATGCACGAGACTCACATAATTGGATATTGCTCAGGAGCAGGTGGGATGTGTTCTGAGATCCAGTCCCAAATTCTGTGATGCTGGTTCTGCACAGCAAGGCTACTGGCAGGTAGGTTTATTGGCAGAGTCCCAAGTACCAAGATCTCAGCCTCATTTTGCTACACCTCTCTTTAATAGTCTTTGTTTAATTTAATGGGAATTTCTTACTACTAGTGATACCAAGCTTAAAAAACCAGAATTATATTTTCAAAAACACTGAGGAAAGCAAAGACTCTGAGCACTTTTACTCCATGTTCAGTAAGAGGAGGAAGCTATGGGGAACAGTGTCATTCAGGGGTCCTTGCAGGCCTGGTTTGGATCACCTTTAAAACTTTGTGTCATTTTTGGGCACTTAACTTTAGGTATACACCAGCATTTGAACATCGTAGATTTTCATTGTGGAGCAGGATTGAAAAAGTTTCTTTAAAGAAGGTGCAGTTAAAACTGTGTGCTACCTTGGTTTTATTGCAGCTTTTCATACAGCCTCACATGACATTCTTATAATCACACTCAAGGAATATGCTAAGTTCAAATCACAAGATGAATACAAAATGGCTAAAAATTCTGCTTAGAGCAATTTAAAATTTTATAGAATGCCGAGAAATACAGAACTTTTATTGTCCTGAAAAGGTTGGTATGCAACCACAGCTTTATTAATCAATAACCTTATGTTAAAAGTATGGGAATGATTAGAGAAGATGCAGTTCCATTATTTATGGGGACTAAGCAACTAATGGACAGAATAGGGGGAAGACTGAAATATTCAGTGCTTTTCTTTGTCTCTGCTGTTGAAAGAGAAAACCTAGCTGTGACCACAAATTATTGACCATGAAAAAAAAAAAAAGAAAAGCTAGAGACAGTGAAGAGGGAAAGAACAGATTAAAAATATATTTAAAATGTTTAAGATATCAAAATAAATTATTAATAATTTCAAGCCCCTAGATTTGAGAAAGGAAGCAGTGTAACAAAATGCAGTGAAGGATCCTCTGGTTGAATATTCACCAGCTTGGATGCTCCAGGTTTTTTGAGTGCTCCTTTCTGTGTGGGGCCAGATCTGACTTCCAGTCTTGAGATCCCTTGGGAGCCACCTTGAGACTGGCAGTGCTCCCAGTAGTCCCGGCTTTCCTCTCAAATGCTGACATGCTTACAAGCTCAGGAGACTTGCAGGATGCTTGCACAAACCAGTTTTACACAATGTTTCTAGGCCTCCAAATTTTACTTGGAAGTGAAGAGATCCCATCCCATCATCAACACACCAGGAGACTCCCGCTGCCGGGAGCCAGGAAGAGCTCGTTCACACCTAATCCTTAGAGGGCAAATGTGGCACCTCTTTAGTCCTCCCCAGTGAGGACCCCTGCCAGGTGACTTCTGGCCAAAATCACCTTCTCCTTGCTCTCGGGAGTAGGAGCTGGTTTGTTTGGGATGGTGATTACACTTCAGTGGTAGAGCACTTAAGCTTAATTGCTAGGCATTGTTAGTTCTTTGCCAACATTCCTCTGAAGCTTTAGTTCAAAGGTCTATGTTGCAATCAAAATACTTTGCTGTTTGACATAGATATACCTGGAGCTCATCAGCTGGAGGAGAATGACTGCATTGTGTGGACAGTGTGCACAGACATTGACAAGGGAGCAGGTAACCAGGAGCAAAATCCGAGGGTGAGATTTCCTGTTTAGTTTCCTGAAGGTGAATAACTGAGAAACTCTTTTTCTTCGGCTGATGCTGTACTGTAAGGCCATCCACAATCTATCTTCTCATCACCAAAATTTACTTTATTGCTCAATTTCACATCTTGATAAAAGCAGTGGAGATACTTATATCCAGTTCACTTGTTCAGCTTGAAAAGCCATACAGAAGCAGTGAACTTCAGACTGATTCATTTGATGGAATTCCCAGTCTATTATAAAAAGCAAAATACCTGCAAAATCAAGTCTTACTGCTATTTACAACACATTCTTTGGCTTTTTACTGTGAAATATTGTGACACCTATCAACAAAGGTTAGAGCAGACAACTTCATGTGAAAGCATGTGACTTGTATGAATTTCACAGGCCACATACAAAGGAGGTGTGGGTGGAGAGATCACAGTCCACGATTTTTTGTAGAGAAAACAAAGAAAAAATAATGAAAAGCATGTGTTTTGATTTTCCATCCTCTATTCAAATACAAATAATTTATTGTGGTAGACCTTCTTTTCTTTTCTTTTCTTTTCTTTTCTTTTCTTTTCTTTTCTTTTCTTTTCTTTTCTTTTCTTTTCTTTTCTTTTCTTTTCTTTTCTTTTCTTTTCTTTTCTTTTTTCTTTTCTTTTTTCCCCTCTAAAACATAACTTTCATGTAGACCGTACCTTGTAAATGTATTTGGTAAATTCAGTACATGCATGTTTATACACATGTGCTTCGGCATATATCACGTCTTTGGTTGACTCCCTCTTCCACTCAGGTAAAATCTGACCTGTTTTCCAAACTTTCAAAGAGATCAGGGAGCCTTTTTGCCGGTATGTGTAATTGCTCTGCCCATTTTTACAGGGAAGCTGTTTAGCGTGCAGCTATTCTACACAGTAGTTTAGAACAGTATAGCCAAATGAAATTATGGTGGGAGTTTTCAGCAGACAGGCTATAATTATTCAGTTTGGAATTTGAGCAGAGCAAAATAGAAGCTTGCCTACCAATAAACATACTTGAAGTAACATGTTTTTGAAGTTTTTAAACAAAGAAGCTTGTTTCAATGACGAAAGTGCAAGACGGAAGTCAGAAAATCTGTTGCTGAGGCATACATTAAGGAGCTATACTGGGAATTATTTAAGCTCTCTTTCACCCTGTTTTTCCATCAAAAAAGAGCAATAGTGGGCAGCCTCACCACCACTTGTTCTCTTCATTTTTACTCTGTGTTACCTTTGGAATGGTGAAGGGATTGGCAGGAGTAACTTCCAGCTTTTTTTCTTCAGTGCTCACTGGGTTTTCACCTGTGACTTCAGAGTGGCCTTGCCTGTGCAGAGCCAAAGGCATTACTGTGGCAATGACAATTGTATGCGTGTTTGTCTGGAGTGACTCTGTCCTGTGGAATTGCCTATAATTTCAGCAATTATTTCATTTTCAAAATAGGATTGCCATTATTTTTATATTTCAACACAGTATTTTCCCATGCCAAGTTAGTCTACAGTGGCTGTGAACTGCTCTGTGTAGATGATCTCATTGCTGAAGACTTTTTTTATAGTGCAGATCTGCTTGTAAAACCCTGGGAAGAATAAACTACTGTAAGAAAGCTAACTGTGAAACATCAATCCAAAGAAATCTTACAGCTGTGAAACAGTCATGTAAAGGTGGGGTTTTGTCCTCATGTTGAAGCTCTCCCCATAATTTTCATACCAGTATGCTTCACATAATTTTTGAAACTTCCAAATTTTGTTGTCCCTTAATTTGTCCATTAATTTTGGCTTATAGGAGAGAGGGAGAGAGCTTAGCAGTTCACAGGATGAACGAAATGTCAATGTACATGTACTGAAGCAGGGCAGAAGTGACAAGAGATTGATTTACTCAGAGCTGACCTCAATTATTGGCCTGCTGCAAGGGATATGCTAGGGCTAATTTTGCCGTAAGTGTCATGGCATGTGAAAGTGGCAATACGGGATCGGTGAAGTGACATCATGATATGCAGAGATGGATAACTAATAGGAAGATAAAAATAAGAGTATGTAGAAGCGAACTCTATAACCGCTCAAGTTCAGCTTCTGGATATGCTTCAAAAAACCTCTGAAACTCAGTAAGGGTGAAGCATTTGAAACTATACTCAGCAAAATTAAAGTTCTGTGACAAAAGCCCAAACACTTTTCTAAACTATGGATATCTGCAAACCTGACCAAGTTGGAAGGTTGTCTTTCTCTAAAGATTGGATCTTCACTGATGTCATTCTCAGGCACAAATCTTTCAGGAGGCAGACAGCAGCTCTCCATCCATGCATTGTGCTGCATTCAGGAATAGCACAGGAGCTCTCTCTGATTCTACCTCAGCAGTGATGGGATTTTTTAGAATGACCTAGAGAAAAGCATAAATTCCACCCATGGACTCTATGTAAATAAGGCAAAAGCATTCCTGACTAGATGGAGCAGATTTATAACTTTTGTGAAGCAGAACAAGCTTATGATGCTGGACACACTTAAAATCTCGTAGTTACCCTGAGAACAAACCACACATACTTTCACACACAAAAAACCCTAGACATATAACCTTTTCCCCTTGAATTGCTTAATTTTTTCCTACTATTTCACAAACTAGCTATGTATTTATTAAGGAAAAACTACATTATGAATTTATCACTCAGCTCAGTACACTGTCATTCTTTATTGTGTTGCTTTCAACCTAGTACTTCTGCTTTTTTTTTTTAATTTTTTTTTAATGAGCTATTTTATAAGGTTGGATTCTGGTCTTGGTTACTGTGGTAAACCTCTAAAGACATGTCACTGGCTGCAACCTCCCTTCGTAGGTAATCAGGCAGTGTTGTGCTTCTAAATTCCAAGTTTGACCACTCAGATTCAGATGTCTGATTCTATCATCTAAAGAAACTACACAGTTCACATTTGCTGTCCAAGTGGTGACAACAGTAGTTCCCTGAAGTATCAGCTAAGGAAAGACTGGGCTTCACACAGTTGAGCACTAATTTACATTGCATCATATCCCACCATCCTCCTGGACTGCATGTCAGTGGCTAACCACCCTGTCCAGTTCTAAAGCTTTTCAAGATCTGTATTACTGGTATTAATTCTGTTTATATTTACAGTACAACTGAGTCTTCTATTTACTTAAAGCAGTATGAAAGTGACAGACTATTTGTTTCAAAGGAACACACATACAAAAAGCTCATCTGCTGGATGAAATATTCCAATCATAAAAAGTGCTGCTAATTTAGTTAGGCAACAAATACATTAATTGAGAATATTTATGAAGACTTGCTTGTGCAGATGGCCAAAGACAATAAGAGAATAATATTTCCTTACTACATGAGGATCTGTGTTTATCACATGATAGTATGCCAGGTATTTACACTGTTTTCTTTCAACATCTGCATTTAGATCTCTAAATTAGTGGCCTAGACCTGGTTTTGTCTCATCTGACTTAAGCATTTAACCACAGTGGCAAATCAGAAATCACAGATGTCCTATTTCCCTTGTAATCCAAGTTGCCTTCTGGAGTTTAGTTACCTAACTTGTCACTGATCAGGGCGATTTAGTAAAATAAGTGCCTGAAGTCAAGTGGGAGGTATCTATATCACCCTTTTAGGGGAGCCCTTCTCTGTCTACTGACTACACATGGAGAACAGGCATGTAACTTACTCATTTGAAATGTGATAATTTAAGTAAGTTGCAAGAATAGTCCTCTCCAGAACAGAATTGGTAAGAGGGAAGTTGTTTTTTAGAGTGATTCTTTTCTCTAGGGTATTTGGTTCAAGGGAACAAAAAAGTGGTAGATTTTGGACTACCTGGTCCTGATCCTGTGCTTTTGCTGAAAGGAGCTTTATAAGGCTTATGAGGGGTATTTGTGGAAAAAGCACTTTCAGACCACATGCATGTGATTTCAGACTCATCTTCTCAGACAGGCTTTCCCACTGTGACCCAGTGGAGCCAGAAGAACATGCAGAGAGGTAGGAAACACTATTTTCTGCTATTTCCTCATTACTACAAGGGAGGCCTCCAGGGACATGAAATTTAAGGAGACTGTGTGTCTGATCATACTGTCATTAATTTATTTCCAAAGTGGTGTAGCTCATTGCAAAATATTACTGAGCACAGTAAAAACTGAATCAGGCCACAGGACCTCAGCACTATATTATTCCTAGTATATCAAATGTTCTTTTATAGGGCTTGGATGACAAGGGCACTTTCAGTGCTACAGGGTTTAAAATCCACCCATGTCTAGATAATTTTGCAATTTCATTAAGTATGTATATTAAATGTGACTATAACACTTATATGCCTTCCATCACTACATATTTTTTGTTAAATCATCCATATTTTGCCTGTGATTTTTCTTTTTCCCCATAGACAAATCTGGTGTTGTCTAACATTTCCATTCTTTGTTAACCATCTTCATAAAAGCTCTATAAATCAGCTGTGTAACACAGTATATCTCCCACGCTAACTTCTGTTTTGGAAGGCTACAGATACTGAGAACATATATGCACTCTGAATCCCATTCTGCCATTAAATACAATTTTATTCTTTCTTTCTCTCATAGGTTTTCTAAATAAAAGTCAATTTTCACTTAAAATGGAGACAGGTCATGAAGAGACGATTTGTGCTGTAATTTACAAATGTTTGTGTAATTCCTGTTTTAGTTCTCAGGAGAAGGGTACTGCTAATCTACTGCATACTACTTGATGGTCTAAAGACCAGATTGGGTCTCTGGTATTCTTCCATCTGGGTAAAGAAGATGGACATCAACTATCTCCCATCTTGGTAGAGAAGATGAAGATCAACTGTTCTTTGTTCTTTAAGGCCAAATTATGTATTTTCAGTCCTTATTTTTTTTCAGTTTTGGGAAAAAAACTTACCCCATAATGCATAGATTGCACCCAAGCTATTCACAAGCTATTCATAAGAAGACAAGATATACTACCATACAGCCAAAATTCTAAACCTTAAAAACTCTGGGCTTGTGATTTTGCTCTGTTCCTCATTACTCATGTGATAGGCTGAAAATGAAGTTGGAGGAAATGAAAGTCAGGACTGTGCTAAAACTGAGTGCAGACAGTGATTCAAAGGGAAACAGATTGGGCTCAGAGTTTGTTTTTACAGCATTTCAGGTAAAATTTTTGTTTAATAGGGCTTGCAAGCACATTGACTTTCTGTTCATTTTGCTGTCTTAAAACAGTGTCAAAGAAAGCATTAACATACAAGGCTTTCACACAAACAAAGCCTGGTAAAAACTCAGACGTCATAATTTGTTCAAGTGAAAGCTTTTTCAGAAACCATTTCTTGTATTTTTACTTCTCTGTTAGACTGTAATTAGCAATATGTCAGGAATGGAGGAGGAATCATCGTATAACTGTGCTGAAGAAAGACAACAACCACTACAGTTCAAGGAAAACTATGTTCAGTGCCATGCAGGTTGATGTGGCTTTAACCTCCCTTATTCTTTCTAACATTCTTCACAACCATATTAAGACATGACAGCATCAAGAATGCACATATCTCTGCAGTGTAATTTCTCTAAATCACTTTACAAATCTGTTCTTAATAGATGCCTTTTTAATTTTTTTTTGTTGTTGTTTTTGTTCTTGTGTGTTTTTGTTTTTGTTC
>VXAU01000919.1:316389-418655 GCA_013399695.1 Formicarius rufipectus | reverse complement strand
TTTCCCCCCCCCCCCCCCATCTAGTAATTGGCTGGATATTATTTCAACGCATTCTTTCTCCCAGTTAATAAAAATCTTGTAAGGGTATGTTAATCTCAAGGTCTTAAGGCTTATGAAAGATACAGGTCTGGTTGTTCTAAAAATTAAGCCTTTTATTATCTCTGAGCAAGAATAACAGAAAATGAGAGTGTTTTGATATACCAAACTACACTGATCCTGATTTGAAGCAAACTTGAAACTCATTCTCCCATGAAGCTTTTTGGACTGACTTCCAGCTGCCAAAAATGGGAGGCTCTTTTTCTAATGTGGATACCTGTCAAAAATAAATGGCTACATATTACTCCTTTACTTCATATAAGCTGCTAAGAACCTCCTCAAATACATGCAATAACTAACAAACACATGAATAAGCTGGAGCAGAGTAGATGCCTTAGCATAGAATGCATACTGTCACCACACTATAAGCAGCACTCAGTACAAACATTGAATAGTCATAACCAAGTGGTCCATAGCCAAGTCATGGTCAGTCTTCTCTTCAGTCCCAGAGTGAGGAGTTTTCCCAGATGGCACATGCTTTGACAAAGAACTCCATGTGTTGATCAGCAGCAACAGTAGAGAGCCTTTGTAAGCAAAGTCTGTGGGACCAAGCCAATAGCAGTCACAGGCTGGTAATCTGGAGAGGCAAGTGGATACCTTGAACCAGCTGGAAATGTGCTGCCTTTCACTGGTTAGCATGGCTAGCTGCTCACGGTTTCAATCGCTTCAATCCTTCCCTGCTCCCAGTCCATTCTTTCCTTGTTGCTCGGTCATCCTATGCTATCCTTTCTTTCCCATTTTCATTTGTAGCGTGGTATGTATATTTTCCATTTCTTTCCTGGCTCCCAATTTTGTCTGTTACTGACTGCTATGCTCAGCCTTTTGCTGGACTGTATATAATTTCAGGTGTTGCTTGCATCCAATCATGGATTTTCTAGTGTATGAACTCTTAGCACTTCTCAAACTGAATAAACAATTTCATAGAGAAGCAAAGAAATTAACAATTATAGCTTCTTCTTATTTATTTCTGTGTTTCTGTAATCTTTATTTATCTCTTCTATTTTTTGGCACAAAGGAAGAACTACATTGAAACTGCATAAATTATTGTTTTGGCATCAGATCACTCACAAAAGCTATTTATTGCTCTATATAGTCTTCTGACATTCATAGAGTACCTTAAAACTTCTCAGTCCATTCCATCTTATATTCCATCTGCTTACTTCCTAAGCAAACAAATCATGTTCCCAGTGGATGAAGGGCCTAAGTGAATTATTTTGTTAAGAACGGGGGGAAATAGAAAAGTATAAAATTACAGTAGATGAGACTGCAAGAAGAGGTAGTAATTCAGGGAAATAAGGAAAGTTGGGAAAAAGAGGGTAGAGATGCACAAACAAGGTGGTCGCATATTATATCAGAACAAGCTCATCTAAATGTAAAAGTCATTAAAAGTCTTAAAAATTAGTTTCAAGTGGAAAGACTTTTGATTGGTTCTGCAAAAAAAAACCCCTCTCACTTCAAAATGTTGGGTGTTTTAGAAAAGTTAATTTCCCAAGAAGAGTAAAAGTAGAGGAACAAACTGAAATAGTGAATTATCCAGTGAATTATACTTTGGTATTCTGCTAAAGTTTCTTACAGAAAAAGAGAAAAATTGAAAACTTTTATTCACCCCAGGAAGAATTAATGGTTTGAACTAAAGAGGAACATTATTTCCTACAAGTACTTATGAAATGCTCAACTTAAACTCTAACAATGAAAACATTTCACAAAAGCCAGAGTTTCTCTTAAGCTGACCTGTCCCTGAATGTGTTTGAAGTTGCAACTGCAATAGGTGAACAATAAAAAAAGACCCCGGTAAAGTACAGCACCTTTGCTTCACAGTCTTGATTCGTACTGCTGAGAACTCTGACTTCCACAGCTGTCACTTCCCACCTCAGCTGTGAGCTTAAGTCTGATTTTCACTCCAGCTAAACCACCATAAATTCAAAAAAAAAGGCAAAGAATTTTGAACTTGGTGATTTTGCGAGGTTTTTTAGTTTTTCTGTTTATAGCAAACTTCTTCCCCTCTGTAACATGCTAGTAATCTCTACAGGAAATCATAATTAAAGAAACACATCCAAAAAACCCCAGTGCTTTTAAGGGTACAGAGAACCAAGTCTACAGTTTTTTGAGAAGCATCATCTCCCACTGTACAATTTTTCTTTAGTAGATTTAGATGATTAAGAAAGATTCAGCAAGAAATGAAATTATATCGTCAATAACTGATTTAATAAACAGGAAATAAAAGTGTAAATACTGTAAGTTAGGTTATTTTTGCCTGCTTTCAACAATCCATAGAAAAGCAATATGTTAGTGGTGATTTGATTTACTAACCTACTTTGTAAGACTCTATAGGAAGCTGCCTGTAGATGTTGAGTCAGATTCTTTCAGATGAACTGTTGCTTTTCTTGCTGTGTGCATAAATGTCTAAATATGATCATCATGTACACACACAAAGGCTGAATCAACTCCAATTGATGGTAAAACTTCAGTGATGCAAGATCTGGGCTTTGGCAATCGTTAGAAATGTCTGCAAACAGTGAAAATATTGTAAGCAAAAGGCAGTGAAATCTTTGACAGTGCATAAAGACTGCTTAGACTTCTTTAAAAACTTATGTGGACTCCTGTCCTGGGATGGAAACTGCTGCCCCTTATCTTGCATCTGTCTAAGAAAGCTGATGGTTCTGATCTTTGTGCCTAACTATTCTTTAGGCTGTGATAAAATTTCTGTAAGATTACTTGTGAGGGACAGGGACTCATTATTATTTTACTGAAGAAAAAGTGAACTGCAGAGAAGCTGAATCTCTTCTTCTTGGGCCTGCAGGGAGTTTATATTACGACAGGTGTTTGAAGCTAGGCTAGTGCTCTAAATACTAGGTCATGTTTTCTCCTGCTGGACTCTTTCTTGCCACATATTCACAGAGGTGTGGGTTGAAGAAATCACTGTATTTTTCCTTGGAGCAGTTCATGACAGTAATGTTCAGACTAACACATGAGGAAGGAAGCAGAATAAAAATCTACCAAATGCACAGAATGCAATACAATCCTGTAATAAAAAAGGAACACATTTTAAATCTCTGCCTATTACAGTAACTTAAGGTACTAGTTAGAGCAACAGTTAGCATTGGATATGGCAGGAATAAAAGATGGAATTGGAAATGCAATTTGCAAGTAACTTGTGTTCCCTTCGTCATGCTAGTGATTGTCTTCTCCATTCCAGTGATGCTTTTTAGAAAGCATCTACACAAATCAGTGCATTCACTCAGCAATCTGTTCAATTTCTTCAGCTGGCCTTGCTTATTCTCTGAGTCAAATTCTTCAAGAACTCCAATACAAGCACCTTCTTAAGCTACTTTTAATTTCCAAAACCCAATAAATAAATAAAACGCCCTTTCACACAACTCAGCTCTTCAGTCACAATTCCTTATCCTTCTTTGCAAAGCCAGAGGTTATCTATCTCCCCTTTTTCTGACTTGGAAGCCTATTAGAATTCAGAAGCTTGAACTTGAGTGTCTGGGTTGTGCCCTGATCCCTGTCTGTACTTTCTTTAATAAAGACCATGTGCTCTCTTGGACTTATGTAAGGTTCATAGACTCCGATATGTCACCTGGGTCATCTTACACACTTGTCTGCAAACACTGGCTTCTATGTCTTCTTTGTAAGGTTCCATGGGTTATTTGTCATATCCATCACCACAAAACGTGTGCCAATGCACTACAACAAATTAAAAAAAAAAAAAAAAACAACCTAAAAATTATAGCAAATTGTTCCAGTGCTGCAGCAAGGGATCAGATCCAGATTATGATGTTTTTTTCTAAACTGGAAGGATAGGCTGTGCACTTCCATTACTTGACTGTTGCCTCTACTATATTTTTCTGGATATTTTTTCTGTAAATAGAAAGATGCTACTAACAGTCATATAACTCATCCTGGTTTATGACCTAGTGGAGGAAGTCAGTTCTAATACTTTATGGCTCCAAAGCAGAATATTTTTGCATGTGGTTCTGCTATGTTGATTATCTGTAATATAAGAACCACAAATCAATATCTGGTAAAGCTTAAAACATTTCAGTGTTAAAAATTAACCATTGTTTTCCTCTTCAAGGAAACAAAAAATGTCAGAAATGCCTCTGCATCTGATCTGCAAGGCATTTAATTTTAGCATCAATAAACATAATGGAATGTCCTCAGTTGAGCCATTCTGATTTATATAGCTTTGTGTACATGCATGCATACATGCGTATATATTCAAACAAGAAATACAGCCTAAATTTTTTTACTGGCGTCTACAAGGGAAGATATTTGCCAAGAAAAAGGGATAAGGTGAGAGTCTGAAACAAGATACAAAGACTAAAAACTTCAAAAATGGGTAGCTTCTGGTAAGGTCATTTTATATTAGAAGAGACAGTCTACCTTCACAAAATCTCCTGAGGCTCAATGTAAAACAAATAATTTCCATGAATCAACTAGACAATTAATACTTTCACTGTGTCATCTCCCCAACCATGGTTATGTGTATGAAGTCAGGATTCATTTACAGAGCTGTCATGAAGATGAGACCACATTAGCTACAGGTATGATAGGAGCAAAGACAGCTGTCAGTTCACATCTTAGGTTTCTGAAGTGAGGTTGCAGCACAGGTAGCTGTTGTAAGGAGAAATATTCCCTGGAAGACATGCAAATATGTTATTTTTGTAATATATAATTTATTCTTTACCCAGAAAGAATTCATAGCCTTGCAGGACTGGTCATAGGTCAGCAATGGCCTCTTAGTGGGCAATTAGTCCAAAATTGCCACTCTCAGATATTCACCTCCTCGCTAGCCTGGAAAATAACATTTTCTTTCAGGCTTTCTTGGCTTTTACAAATGCTCTAGTAAACATTGAATGACAACGTCAAGCTGTTAACCCAGAACAGCCAAATGGCTGGCATAATGGTGGCTGTCACAACAGTGGGAAATACTGTATTACCTTATTAAGTTATCATTTCTGTTAATAAACTCATGTCCTATTTACAGCAAACAGCAGTGCAGGAAGAAGAAAAGTCAGCAGAAAAACATGGAAAAGAATATATGTTATTACCTAAAAAAGGCTAACACCAAACTGTGAAAACTATATAGTTAATCAGGGATTGAATGTGAGCAAAGTTAGAGACTATAAAACAAACAACAACAAAAAAAGAACCAATTAGATCAACATTAGCATTTTTGTAGAAACATTTCTGATGACTTGAAGAAATGTTGTCCCTATAGAGTGAGTCGCTGCAGATTAGGAGGAAAATCTGCTGTGTTGGTACTAGAGAAATACTTGTGCAAAAATTATTCACTAATCTGGAAAAACAAACCAAAAATATATCTTTTAGGCATTCTACAAAGAAAGAATGCTCCTTTTCAATATGTGTGTGAGCTATTACCAAAGATTTATAAGACAAATTAATAGGTATTAATAGAAAGTTGGACATTGATCACAGGCATGAACTTAATGAAGGAATACAGAGAAACATTCCAGTTTCATGGAGAATTAAGTATGAAAACCTGTTAGGACTACCTACTTTTGATGTCAAGGCCAGCTGAAAAGCCATGAACAGCCACAGCAGTGTAACTAGAAGGCTCTGAGAGCTGTAGACTTAGCTCTTGATTGGTCTGGGGACAGAGCCAGAATATGAAATTGAGAGAGAGAGAATAGAGTGCAGAGTGCAGCCTCAGATATTCAAGTAACAGTAGGCGATTTTGGAAGCCTGCTAATATTAGAAGATAAATAGCATAAATTATAAGAAAGCTGAAATCCTGTAGTTATGGTGCTCTATTTTTTTATTTTATTTTTTATTTTCAGCTACAAAGCTGAGATGTGCTCTAATACATTACCACATTCTGGATTCTAATACAAGCTATAGGTTTCTGCGGTTTTAAACCTCTTCCTTCCCCTTTCCCATTTCCGATTCATTTTGAACATATGATGGATTTCCTCAAAAGCAGGAGGTGCCCACCACACTAATGCTTGCAAAGAGATTGGAAGAAACGAGGAAGCTATGCTTGCATTAAGCAGTGCTAAAAACATTTAGGGCATTGAAGGAGACAATTAGTACTCATTTTCTGGGAAGTGGTGGAGAGGAAGATCTTGACATTATTCAGTGCGTAAAGAAACAAATCTCATAACATTTCCTGGTAAAGGGAATCATTACAGATTTGGGAGCTCTCTGCTCCCCAGGCCTGAGCCACATCCCTGCTCCATGTTGGGGCAATGATGTCGTGAGCCATCAGTGTGTGGCAGGGAACTGCAGGAAACTCCTTATCCCATTCCTGATCTGGACAGCTGGAAGAACATGATTCAAAAAACAGAAGCAAGTCCCAGCTGGTCATCCAGACACAGTTTGAAATGCCAGGCAACAGTTACAGCAGAATGAGCCAGTGTGTCTGGCAATATCAGGAGTGCTCTGCTGACATCCCAAAAATATTTCTGTCGCCATCCTTCTTGGAAGAGAGATTTTCAGCATTACAAAAATACATTAAAATACAGTTTGACTGACAAATGTCAGCATTCAGCTCAATAGATGCAAACTCCATAAGCTGACTATGCCGCCAGAAAAAATGTCCTCATATCCCAAGCCACTGGTTTTGCAGAGGAGATCAACAAAGACTGAACGTGGATGTGTTTGCATCACCTACACAGTTACAAGCATTTCAGCATTATGCTGAAACCTCATGTGTAATAGCAACAGAGGAAAATCCATATGAAGAACAGCAACAGATGTATGGCAGGATTAATCTCACCTAACTTTAGAGATCCAGAGCGTAGGCGTCTCCATGTGAGCTAGCCAGCCTGTGCTCCTTTTATAGTCAATGGAGAGAAATAGGCACTTTCAGCGCCTGATTTGTCTTCTTTATTTTAGATCTGCTTTATTTTATCTACATTACAATGAGGTGACATGCATCCTAGAAATGCCAGTTGCTTTCTATAGACTATGAAAGGACCTTGAGGTGACTAATTCAAACATAAATTTCAATGCTAGCTAAACCAAGAACTGAAAAACAATTTTTTCTTTTTTTCTTTTTTTCTTTTTTTTCCCCTGGGATTTATTTTTTTTTAATGCTAGCTTTGTTTCCTGTTCAGTTATAGCATGGTCCTGTAAAACCATGTGGTTTATGAGCAAGTGACAGGGCCAAAACTGTCTTAAATCATGTTGCTGCAGAGCTTTCCTCTTCATGAAACCAAGACAGTGATGTTAATTCCACAAAGGGATTTAAGTATGACCTTTAGAAATTGAAGATTGATTAGATTAGCCAATTGAACAAGGCAGAGATTTATTTAGCTCAGTATGCACAGACCTGGTCAATCTACACCAGAGTTAGTGGTGTGAAGTGGTTATCCAACTGACCAGCAAACCTCGGGCCAAGTGGCTGGCCTGGTTTGGATGGGTATATATCTGGCTAATAAATGCATTGGTTCCCACTGTTTTTAATAGTGACAGATATGGATGTAAAACACCTGAAGAAAATGGAAAAAGATCTTATCCCTAATGACTCTGCTCTTTAAGACAGAACAACATGACTCTTCCCATATCCATGTAACATGAGAGATTATCTATGAGCAACACCCTGTAAATTCCAATGTGTCCTTAGAAAAGTTTTGCTGCAGGAGGATTAAAGTCTCCATTTAGTGACCTTCAGCTTTCTTGTGTGTTTTCGTTCATCCTCCCTTAGGGAGAGTTTTGATACACTTTCTTATTTAGACAAGCAAGGTACAAGTTGTTCACCTGTCCACTGGATGCCCTTCCAGCCCCATCCATCAGCTGATCTGGGACACCTGGAAGAGTACAAAGCTGGTATGCTGCAGTATGTGCCTTGTGGTTCTTCACTTCCAATCTGTATTGTGAGGCAGATACAGGAGCTCATTTCTAGCTTCCTATTAGCTGATTTACTAATTTAATTTCAAAATTAAATTTATGTCAAGGTAGTGTAGGAGGAAGGAGCTACCAAGATTGGAGAGACAACATCTGACATTGAACCTTTATCGATGGAGAGACAAGTGAGTGAAGAGGACTGGACTGTTTTTCACTAAAATGGACTTTGCGTTTCGGGTTTTGCAGCTGATGTATAATTCCCTATATGTCCTGCTCTAGTTGCTGGAAAATTTCTTCTTCCTTCATGGCCTTGAATCCTACCCTGTGATTGTTGATTTTTTACTGCATTACAGTATATTCCCTATATGGTTATTCCCCCCCTTGTTTTGCATGCTCCTCCCATGTCCCACCCTAACTCCACCCCAGTCCCACCCTCTTCTGGAAAGTTCTAGCCAGACCCTATAAAAGGAGGAAACCATTTTAATAAACTTCCATTTCTGTTTCACACCTCAGCAGTGTGCCTTCTCCTTTCTTGACCTGATGTCAGAGGTGCAAGGTAGTTAACAATCTGTAAAAATGCTGTAACAACCTAATTACAGAACTAGAGAAACACTAGAAAAACCATCATTATTCAATACTTCCTTCTCACATTCTCACACATTAAAAGCTAATTCTCCATGAATATTTTTTTCTTTCATTATCAGATAGTCAATGTCCAAGACAGTTATTCATAGAATTATGGAAAGTTTTGAGTTCGAAGGAACTTCTAAAGATCATCTGGTTTCAACCACTGTTAGAGAAAGACCAGGGTCTGAGCCTAGAGCAGAAAAAGGACAAGTTTTGGATTAAGGATGTATATTATTTGATGATTGTAAATAATTTAAAGTGCATTATTTCTTCTGTTTTCCTTCAATTTTGTGTCCTCTCTTTTATAGTAGAAGTTGGTCCCCCAGCAGTTGGGCCAGATAATTTTTTTTTTTTGCACTACTTCTCTGTAAAATAGATTTCTGAAAAAATTAATCCTAAAAGCATGATTTACCCTCTCTTCTCCCAATCTTATCCTGGATGTGCCACAATAATAATACGTAAGTACAGCCTGATTTTCCAGGTCCATGATTAGCAAGGACAAAGTCTCTCTAGTGAACTCAGCGAGCCATCATTTTACCTATCAGCTGAACACATCTTAGAACTGAATGGAGAGAAATGAACAATGGATAGTAACTGCGGGTTCCTACAATGTTGTTTTACAAAATCATTTTACTGTCTACCACATCTGAAATAGTTTTTGTTTTAACAGCATAATTTAAAACTTGCTTGAGGTGCATCAAGCGAATAATAGGCTGGCAGTTAGAATATGCCAAAGGTATTAAAATTTACATTAAGCAGAGATTTTCAGGAAGTTCTGGACTATAAAATATTTCTGATTAAAGTGTGATTCTGGGCTGAAAAGTGTATGAAAAAATGAAATACAGCACCTCCTTCATGTTTACTCTAGAGATTTAAAATTTTCAGAGTAGCCTTGTCCCTGTTTCTGCTGGAAAGCTTTCTGAGGTACAGAGAAGTTATTTTATTTTCTTTTCATTCCTGTATTCTTATGATTATTAAGTCAGTGTTAAATGTAGGAATTTTTCTGTTTGATTTTTCATTTCTGTTTAGAAGTATTATGTACTTATTGGTTAGGTGCTAGCCAAGGATCAGGTTTTCATTCTTCCAGTCTCTGCCTGGGAGAGCTCAGATTTAAACAGGCAATATAGACATAGGGAAATCAGAAGCATAAGAAAATGGAATAATTTGCCTAGTGTCTGGCAAGTGGTGGCAGAAGGGTTAGATAGGAATAACAGTCAGGACCTCTGAATCCAGTTCCAGGACTTAGTGAAAAATACTATCTTCCAAATATATTTAACAAGAAATAGTCCCTGACCAAAATAGTTACAATCTAAGCACTATATGAAAGCAAAACTTGGAGGACAGAAGGAAACCCTAAGGCTGCAGTGTTATGCATTGGCTAGCAATTTGCTCAGAGTGGTCTTTCCTGCTACATCCTATAACCTCTTATTCTTTTCCTTTTTCCATCTTGTTCCCACCTCCTGTCTCCCACTCACTTGGGATCTTTTCAATTATCAGAAAGGCAATGCAGTCTGCCAAGAGGGCAAAGCTCTCTCCTCCATGGAGGGTGAGTAAACTGTCTCCTTGAGGGGGTAGAGATGGTGCAAGAGATGTGGGTAAATTATACCATCAGCAGAAGAGTCTAGAAAGACTAGCAGCTGGAATCTGTTAGACCAGCCCTGTCTTCTCTGTCAAACAGCACCCAAATGATGTCATTAATTAATTTTTACTTCTCCAGTATTACTGTTACTAATGAAGATTGCTATTGACACTGCTCAGGAGAGCAAAGACAACACCCAGCAGTCACTCCCAACATCTGTCATTACTCTTGCAGAAATCTCCTTCCTAAGAATTGTCACTGCTAGTGATGCTGTGAGAGCAAGAAAAATACCAGGCTTCACTTTCCAATCCCAGGTGAGTTTTATAGAGATGCAAGTTCATTAAATCACCCTGTGAAAGGAGCCTCTTTGATCCTGAAGTCATTCAGGTATGCTACCATTGAACCCTAGCATATGACTGCTTTAATTTTTCAAAATTTAACTATTTATATAGATATCTGTATCTATTATGAAGGATTTTAGTCAGAGATAAACTTGTTCTCAAAGCACTGGACACTGACTGGTTTGGACCATTATTAGTGTTGCTGTTATCCTCAGATTTAACTTGCTTAAGAAAGTAGAGGTAAAAACTGTCCTGCTTAGAAGGCAACTGGGAAACTTTATTGAAGTCACAGACTGTGACAGCTAAGGAAATAGGCTTTTATGCACAGGGAAACAAGTGTTAAAGTCAAAACCACACAAGGCTTATTAAAATCGTATTGAGTGCTGGCAGTAAATAAGTGCAGATGGCTTTCTGAAAGCAGCTTCCTGATGGTTAAAAGAATAGAAAATAATAACAAAATAAAAAACAACAAACAAATTGCCCTCATTGTTGAGGTAGAGATGTGGGAAGATGGACAAAAGAAATTACTGAGTGTCAGGGCAAATTTGCCAGTTGGCAATGATGTTGCTTAAAAATTAAGTAGGTGAATGCACATTTACAAGTTCTCAGCTGTCAGCTGCCAAGAATGGAAGTTGCACATCTGGCTAATAAAATAGATTTGTTCTTGATTGCTCAGTTTCAAGTGTTATTAGCTAAAGATGCAAAATTCTAAAAGAAAGGAAAAAAGGTCTTATCCCTAAGGATTCTTTCCTGTAACACAGAAAAAAGTGAATCTTCCTATGTCCGTGTCATATCCATTGGTATTTCTCTGTACATTCCAGTGCTTCCTTAAAAATATTTTGCTGTAGGAAGATTACAGTGTCTGTTTAGAGACCTTCAGAGTTCTTGTTTTAGTTCTCGTCCCTACTCCTCCAGGGAGATTTTTGATACTCTCTCTTGCTCTTGCTAGTGAGAAACATATCATTAATATACCTATTGAAGGTCCATGCTGCCCTGCCCCTCTGGCACCTTCAGTCAGCTGAACTGTGATACCTCAAACAGGAGAAAGCTGACATTCTCTGGTTACCACGTGGCTGCTCTTCCAGATAAAGTTGTGGGGTCAGACAGAATTGGGAGGATAAGGAGCATAGCGTTGGGGCTGTAGGGTAAGAGATGGAAAGATAAGGGAAAAAGAGCTGAGATTGAGAAGGTGCAGAAAAATATGAGAGATCAAGGTTGTAACACTGGGGTGAAGGCCCTGGCTTAAAACTGGAAGATGTATGGTAAAGGAATATATATAGATGACATAGGTTTTTGATAGTTCATTTGCATATAGGGCAGCTCATTTACTATTTGAAGAAATATCTAGGGTCAAATCTTTCAACTTCTCATGAACTGGCTCTCTTTACAATCCAGTCTCATTTTTTATTCCCCTTTTGGATTCCAATTTATTGTTCCCATTGCTATAACACTTACATGATTATGCAGGTCATCTGATTCTTCTTTCACTGACATGAAATAGTCCTCCCCAATCCCAGGCATATTCTTTATTCTTTCATGCTCAAACAGCACAATCTAACTGCCTATTTATCATTCCTGAGACCCTGAAGTCAGGGTATTGCAAATCCCAGAGTTGTCAATAAACTCACTCATGTGTCTATGAACTACTTTTTGTTTCCTCTCACAGGCCCAGGCATTCACTATTTACTTAATACCATTTTGACAGTACTTTTTAGTGAGGTTAGAAGTTGAACAGTTTTACTGCTGTTGGGCTGTAGCCAATGATGCTTCCATCCTAGCTGGGAGATGAAAAAGCCAGAAAGTATAATAAATGTGGTTTTACTTCATTTATCTATGTCAATCACAACTGTTGCATTTACAGAATAGCACAAGACCACACAGCCTTCTGGGCCACATGTGACTCACAAAGAGCTCCAGTATGACTCCCAGGCTGGGGATGCATTTCATAAGCAAGGGCCCTACTTGTGTAAACCTCATTGCTCTCTCAGAGAAGAAGTAAGTTGAGATAGCAGGTTGCCCTGCAACTCACCTGCATGTGCAACCCAGCTAAATCTTGTGGAAAAAGTTGTGGAAAAGAGTGGAAAAGTTGAAACTGCGACTATTCCATGTATGTGAAGTGTATTACATGGCTGTTGGTAAGTACTTTGATAAAGTTTGGTATGAGACTTGGTAAAGCTTTTACTGTGTAACTTACAAGGTCAGGGAAGTTTGTTGTTGCAGTTTGCATGGGTGGAGCAGATGTAGTACAGATGCAGACATGATTTACGTGGAGCCCAGGGCAGCAATGCAGAGTTTATCTTGATCTTGGCCTAGATTCATCCTGTCTTAGGGCTTGGTAAATAAACAAGAGTTCTTTGTACCTTACTTATTTGCTGGAGAAAGGTAGGGAAACTCAGGGGACCATGGAATTACTCTCCGAGAAAACTCATTGGTTAACAAGGTACCTGTAGCTACAAGCAGTAGGCTTGACCAGGTGTAAAGCCTGAGTGCATTAAAGGGACAATTTTATCTTCAATTATTAGACATGAAGAGTCATGAAGAATGCTGTGTGTGAACATAGTGAAAGCAAAGACTCTAGTATATCAAGGAAGTATTGCTATACTGTGGTCTCTCACAATATAATGCAAACAATAGATTTCTTGTAGCATGATGACTGTTAAGAGTATAACTGGTAAACATTACCAGCTTCATGTAATCTTTCACAAGTGCAGTCCAACTTCTGTGCTAGAAGTTGACCACAGAAATACAGAATATGCTGAGTTGGAAGGGACCCACAAGGATCAGTGATCCACAGGGATCCAACCCTTAGCCCTGCACAGGGCCATCCCCAAGAGTCACACCATGTGTACAAGAGTATTGTCCAAATGCTTCTGTCAGACTTGGTGCTGTGGCCACTTCCCTGGGGAGTCTGTTCCAGCACCCAGCCATCCTCTGGGGGAGGAACCTTTTTCTAATATCCAACCTAAACCTCCCTTGACATAACTTCAGTCCAATCCCTTGGGTCCTGCACTGGTCACCACAGAGAAGAGATCTGTCTGTTTGCCTGTCCCTTCTCCCCTCATGAGGAAGTTGTAAATGCAATAAGGTCTCCACTCAGTCTCCTTCAGGCTGAACAGACCAAGAGCCCTCAGCTGCTCCTCTTACGGCTTCCCTTCAAGGCCCTTTACCATCTTTGTTGCCTTCCTTTAGACATTCTCTAAATGCTGAATATCTTTCTTATATAGTGGTGCCCAGAATTACACACAGTATTCAAGGTGAGGCCGCTGCAGTGCAGAGCAGAGAGGGACAATCACCTCCCTCAACTGGCTGGTGATGCTTTGCCTGATGCCCCCCAGGACACAGTTGGCCCTCCTGGCTCCAGGGCACTGCTGACTCATATTCAACTTGCCATCAACCAGGACCCTCTGGTGCCTTTCTGGGGTACTGCTTTCCCTGGTCTGTTCAAACATCTGGGGTTGCCCCATCCCAGGTGCAGGCCCAAGACAGAGCCCTGTGGAACCCCAGTAGTGACAGGTCACCAGTCTGATGTTACCCCATTCACTATTACCTTCTGTGCTCAACCTGTGAGCCAATTGCTCACCCACCACATGATGTGTTTATCCAGCTGTGTGCTGGACAGTTTGTCCAGAAGGATCCTTTGAGAAACAGCATCAAAAGCTTTACTGAAATCCAAAAAGATTTCATCAACTGGCTTCCCTTGATCAACTAGGTGAGTTACCTTGTCACAGAAGGAAATCAGGTTTGATAAGCAGGACTTTTATGTCACGTAACCGATGACAGCATTGTCTTTCAGGTAATTCTCAATACTTCCCAGAATAATCTTCTCCATTATTTTATCAGGCACTGAAGTGAGACTGACAGGCTTGTAGTTTCCAGAGTCCTTTCTCTTGCACTTCTTGAAAGTCAGGACAAACATGTGACATTCAGCCACTTCAGCAAAGCTAGACATACCACTGAGGCTCCAATGATCTGTGTGCATGTAAAAAGAGGAAAGAAAGAAGCCCCTCATAGGCTGTTTGATCTTCATTGTTTTCTCCACATTACAGTACTCAGACTCAGTTGGTTCATTTGCATGAAATTAATTTCTGTACACATACTGAAATATAAGTGATTTGATGGCCTTGAAAAGCAAGGATTGTGCTGCTAGCAGCTGTGGGTAGATGGAGAAGACTGGACTGAAAATCTCCAAAGACTCCTGATCAACAGAGGACATCCCTCTGCAAGCTGTTGCAAGCCAAAGAAAACAGGTGAGCAAACTGTGCCAGAGTGCCCAACTGTCAAAACATCCCTCACACAAGTGGCTGCCCTGAGCAAAGGAAAGTCAGGGACAAACCTCAGCATGCTCACTGTTGAATTCAAGGTAGTGACAGGAGCAGACAGCACCCAGAGAATGCCAGGAGAAGTCAAAGGGCACGAGGAGTAGCAAACAAATGAGACCACGCAACAGCAGCCTTAAGGCAGAGAGGCAAATGAAGACCTCCCTGCCTGGTGCCCGATCTATCAGTCTCTTCAGCTAGCACATGGACTCTTCTGGTGTGAACATTTTTTAGGGTCTGATTACCATTTTAGAGTCTGATCTCCATTTGGACCTTTCTGAGGCTGCCTTGTATGGAGGAGTTGGGACTGTGACAGCCTCCCATCTTCATTCAGGCACTGGTGAGAGGCCTGGTCACAGTCTTGGAAGGATACCTTGGAAGTACCCAGTTACAGATCAACAAATAGGCCAGGTAAATATTAAGGAGACTGTAGCTCTGTGAACACTGCCTTACACAGCACAAGAGGGCTGAATGGTGGGATATGGTTGCATCTACACAACTATGTATTCGTGTTTTCCACATTAGGACTTCTAGTCTCATTGACTCTTTGTTTATTCCCCAGTGTTCCAAGCTAGTGTTCATTACATTTTCCTTTTGATCTTGATAAAGCACTGTGGTTTAACACTTTGGATCAAGCGCTTGTCAGAAGTCAGATATAGTTCAAGAATCCTTAGACCATGATGCTGTTCTCTAGATTTGTGTGTGAGTATCAAAGTGAGTTTTGCCTGTTTGGAGAGGCCCCTACTCTCAATAAGTAATTCTCTTCCCTGCTTAGCAGCTTATTGCAGAGGCATTACACAATCATGCCTTGAACATCTGCCAGGAGTGGTATCTCTGTTGTGCTTCTTGAGATAACAAAATTAAGCAGGAATACCATAAACTTCTTAGTTAATATTCTATTACACCTCATAGAAACAATACCATCTTTGGTGTAACAGTAACTTGCTAATTTTGTTGTTTGGCAGTGATAATTCACAACCCTTCCTAGATTTTAGATGTAGTGTTTGAAGAAGCTATTCTTCTAGGTGTCCAGCCCTTTCCTTTATGATTTGCCAGAAGGGGCAGAATGGGTGCTGTGTGTAGCTTAATCACTAGCTACTACAATTCACATCTGGTTTAGGTATATAACCTAAAATCAATGGCAATTTAATTCACTGGGTGTGAACATCAGCAGTTAAAGCATCTGGTGGATTATCCTGTGGCAGCTACTGCTCCAGCTGTGAGGGAGGTCACCTCTCTAGCCCACTGAAGCTGAATGTGACAAAGAAAATGAATTAAAGCTGTAAGACATTTTCCTTTTATTTGGGGAGAGGTTTTAAAAGAAAGTTTGCTATTATACAGTAAGTCTTGTACCTTGCAGGCACTTTGATGCCAGGCTCCACTCGGGATTAGCCACTCAGCATTCAGTGAGTGGCATTTCAACATTTGCACCCTGCTGATCAAATTTTAGTGCCATGAAAGTTTCATCCAGCTTCACATAGATGTATATGGTTTGTGTTCCTAGAGAATAAAGTGTTTGCAACTTTCATGCCTGCCTGTCTACTTTGTTGAGTTTCATCATTGCTCAAATCATGTGCCTTCTGAGTACATAATGTATTCAGAGTAAATTAGTAGAGCTGGTTGAAGTATATTTGCTGACTGTATTTGGTCTTGGCATGCAGGTTACATTTTTCACCACTGATATCTGTACTAATACACCTACTTTCAAACAGCTGACACAACAGGCTCTAAGGTGAGTGTATCTCTTGATATCAAACATGCATCTGTGCTGGCTGGATCATCAGAAGACTAGTGAGAAAATGTTTTCCTCCCGAATACATCTTCCCATTCTCTTCCTTCTTGCAACATTCTCATTCAGTCTTAGAGAGTTTAACTGCTAATTTGCTTTTGCCACTTGGTTTGATGCAGTGACAGTGTAGTAGATTTTCCATTTCTAGATAAATCTTACAAATGTCACTGGGATTTTTGATCTGAAAGTCTGATTTTTAGTACACATTAGATACCTCTATTATGTCCACGTTTCTGCAAGACTGATTGTGTTTGTTCTTTGGCCTCTCAAAAAAAGAACTAGCTACTAACATTTTTTAATTTTTATTGCAAAATTTGCTCTGAGACTTTTTACTGAAACTGAAATATATATGGCTGTCAAGGTATTCCTGTGTTTTTCCAAACACAAGCACCTGCCATGTTGCTTTTAGTCTTTGCATTAGGTCAGAGCACCTGGAAGGGCAGTAGAGTTCATCTAACCTAACCCTTACAGTAACTGAACCAGGCTCTTTTGAAGTTAGGGGTAAGAAAAATACATGATTCAAATGTGCATGATACAGCTCATCCTAAAATAAATACCCAAAATAGGTCAAATGAATGCATTCTAGAAATACCTTAACTTAGAAAAGCTGAATCTTTTCCCAAGTGTCTCAAGGACTGCAGTCAACTGCAATTCAGCCAGGAAGACTTCTATTTATTTCCCTGGTGTTGCTGGTTGTAACATTGGGTGTCATTGCTATCTGTTGCAGATTCCCCAAAGTTGTCTCCACATTAATACACTGGAATGCTATGCATCTGTTTGGATTTCCATGAATCCTAGCAGTCCCTATTATTGGTGACACTGATAGTCTTCCCTGTAAATTGATTCCTAATAATGCTCCCAAGCATCTATAACTACTCAGTGTTATACAAGATTAGGCAATGTACCCTTTGACTTCTGTAATTCTTGGTTTCAGCCACAATAGTACAGAATAGGAAGGGCATTTTCAATTTAGCTGAAGGCACATGAAGAACAATGCTAAAGTAAATGAAAATATGCAGCTTATTTAAGTGCAGTTTAGCCAAGTTTAGCAGTAATACTTCCTTTTCCCACTCACTTCATTGTTTCAATACATTTTTTCCCATAACAAAATGACAAGTATGAGACAGCAGTATGGTTGGTGAATTGTTTTGATCTATTCCCAGGTAAATCATATCCAGAAGACATCCCAGCCTTCATATAGAACTTCTACAATAAAGCTAGAGTATATTGCCAGGATATATTTCCTGTTTTATTTATATATAGAGTGCATGAATTATTTATTCCCCATATAGTTTATATATGTTCATTAATTAATTTCAGTGGGGTTTTCTGTAGCATTAGGTATTCTTTTCCTTGGGATTTTGTCTTCTTGGTTTAGTTTGTTTCAAAGAGTTACAATCAGTGACGGAAACAGTGAAGGGTTCCAGTGGTCTGTGATGTCCAAACAGGAAACTCCCATTGTTAGCCCCACCAGAGGACTGCCAGTTTCCCCTTGCCTGGACTATTCTGGTGAATGTACAACCATATTCAGAGAATTTGTGGAAGACATTTCTACCTGTAAGGAAAAGCAGTGACTCACCTTACTTACACTGTCATGAATCTTGGGTCATAATGCAACTTACTACCAACAGAATGGTACACCCTTTCTCAGGGAGGAACACCAGAAATGCTTCATGTTTTCCCAGAGTCTATTGAATGGTTCAAGGACCTTGGACTGAATTTATAGTTCTACTTACAGTTTGCAATATCCAAGTGATGGTGCCATCATATAATTTTAACTAGCCTTCACTGTGTGCTGTTGTATTTTGAAATCTGTAATGCTACAGATTCACTGATGCCCCATTGTCTATTCATTATTTAGTTTCTGGTTTGCTGTGTGCTTCTGCCTTGTCTTTGCATTTCTGATGGAGCATTCAGGCATTATTTCTTTCTCCATTGATAGTGTGGTCTCTCATCAAATCTTTCCCAAAAGCATTTTTCCTATATTTGATCATAGAGAAACTGCAATCCTCTCTTTCCATTTTTGTGTATTTAATATAGACAGCAATACCAAAATAATGCTTACTATTCATGGTGCAGTGGTGTGTGGCATTGAGCAAGAGCTGCTTCATGCTTTGTAGGTAAATAGTGACAGCTTGATAACTCTGGGCAAACATTTAGATTCTTTGTGTAGTTCTGACAGGGGAGGATGGGGATTTTTCACTTCTTTGTAAAAGAACAGTCTCATTTACAGTCCTTTTCAGATTCCTCCCTTTAGTAAGGGAGAATAGATATTTTCCTTCCTCTGTTCTTTTTATGTTTATTATACAAAAAACCCGAGGCAGAAAATAAAGGCTAGTTTTCTGCATTTAAATTAACATTTTGGTTTGCAGTGGTGCAGCAGCCCTGAAGTGAAACCCCTGACCATCCTCACATGCTGTGTGCACATGTTTAGTTTGCAGAGCCATGCTGGTGTGTGTCAGAGAAAACCAAGGAAGTCTACTTGAGATCTGTATCCAAAGAACTCCACACTTTAATGGGAACAAGAAGGTCAAAACTGAAGAATGTCTCTTTGGACAGCCTTGACTCACATGGGTGTTTGGAACATTTGGTTGTGGTGACCAGCCTAATCTAGCCAGCAGTATCTGAAACCTTGTGACATGCAGATGTGGTAGCCACTACATTAACTGCTTTGGTCTACTTATCTGCCTCTATTGTGCTAAATTGTTTGGTAATGGAGATAAATCTTAGACTTTTTAGAAAGATAATAAGTATGATCAACATGGCTTCAACTTCACTTGTACTATGTTAATATTGGTACATAGTAGCAAACAACTTAAAAAAAATCTATTAGAAACAATCTCCTCCAGCTGTGGTCTGACAATATCGATTTCAGAACTAAAAAGTTTTAAAACACGGTTGCATGAGGACTTCCCAGAAAAATATTCTAACTTTTAGGACTGCTGTGATCAATTCCACTCGAAACACTCTTGCTTATTATAGCTGGCAGCACATATTCTAGCAAAGCTAATCAATAAGCACTAACATGCAGATTGATACCATCCTCTGTCAGGCAGTTAGGAATTTAATGTATTTGCAGAACAGGACTCTGGGAGTGCAAAATAAAAGAAAAAATACTTGTTTATTGATTGTGCTCCTGTGACCCATTTCCTATACATTTTTACTCCATTTGTCACAATGTGGCTGGGTTAACCATATATGCCTGTGCACCATTCCATAGCCTCCTAACAGCTCTGGACTAAACTATAATTCAACTCAATAAAACATTATGACCAGAAGCTTGTAACCTAATCAGATATAATACCAATACTTAGAGAAAGACTCAAGGATACTTTTTCAACAAGGCCAAGCCACAGGCAAGATTGGAATATTTTGCCTTCAGTTGTTGCAATGGCAAATGTATTCAATTACAGAATTTTTAAAATGGAAGAAGAATTTGTTTTCTTTAATGTTCTCATGGTTCAAGGAGATAAAACCATTTTTACTGAAAATGAAAACAAGTGGACCTTTAGACAGACTACTTTTATTACCAGTGGAGTCTGGAAAAATGAGAGTTTCACCTTAGCTTCCATCTTAATTCACATGCAATAAATTCCAGTGGTATGGGAAAAACACAAACAGAAAGTAGTCTTTTCTCTGGCAATAGAAGCCTTTAATGCACTTTATATCCTTGATGACACTTAATTAACTCAGGCAAAGGAGATTTGCTCTGACCCTTTATGGAAATACAGACAATACTATTCTCCACATAAAACTGAAACATGACAAATGTGTTTTCAAACTGATGGTATAGAAATTAAATGAAATTGAAGAATGTGAATAGTGAAGACTAAAATGCATTTCTGAGAAACTAACAGGATACCTGAGGAATTTAAGAATGCCTGTCATCTATAGCAAATACATAAGTGAAGTCATTCAAATAAACTGTCATGATAGCACAGCAAAAAATTACTTCTGAAGAAAACCAGATTTTCTAGTATTGTTCAAGAGAAAAAATCTGCTCATTCTATATCACATATACTCTTTCTAAACTGCTATTCTACTTAGGCAGGTGTAGCTTTGCTCTAGAAGATATGATAACTAGATAAGGAGCTATGCTTATTAATGCTATTTCTCCCAGACATAGTGGATTTGATATACTAAAGACTGGAAATAGGTATGACATTTGGATTTCAACTTGTAATCCCTAATCCGTTTTATTTTCAGTATGACAGACTAATGCAAAATGGATTCATCAACCATGATGAACCACATCTTGCCTGCTGCAGGTATTGTGTTTAATATAAAGATAAGATTCTTTCAACTTTTGTAGATGGCATAATAAGGGTTCAGGATTTACATAAAAAAGAGCAGACAGGAAAAGCTGAAGAAATGTATTGTGTTCTTTCAGTAAGATTAGCTGTTACCACATTGTGAATAAATTACATGCACATCTCTGATAGAAATCAATGGTTGCAGGTACTTACGTTTTTCTGCAGCCATAACCAGCTATGTCCAAAACTGTAAATACCTTCTCCACAACAGGGGAGATAAGGTGCTTAATATTGCTTGTTTGCACCAGAAAGCACATTAACTAGCCACAACTGAAACAAGTAAAGCTGATTGTGCCCCAAGATTTAACAGGTGATGGGTCAAATAAACTAGGACACAGCCAGTCGCGACTTCTGGGCTGCCTAGCCTGGAGTCAGTTGCTGAAAATTAGGCACACAGTGCTGTATGTGTGTATCCTCCCCTGTCTCCAGCTGTAGATTTTCTTTCAGTCCTGTCACACTGGCAGTATGACAGAATAGAATAGAATAATTTCAGTTGGAAGAGACTTACAACTATCATCTGGTTCAATGATGCAGATATCTTGTTTATCTTAGGGCATCTCAGATGGCACAATGTGGGTGAGTCTGTTAAAGCAATAGAATCCTGAGCATAGTATCCAAACAGCGTACTCCTGAAGTTAAGTAATTAGTTATAGTAAGTTAAGCCAGTAAGGTGGCTACAGTGCCAAACCCAAAATCATGCTTCAGTTGCTCAGTGCCAGTTATGTTGGAGAGCAAAGACATGATATTTGGAATTTTTACATGCAATAGCTTAACTTAGGAGACAGAAAGTTTAAGGATGGATTGAAGAAGTCCACATTCTGTTACATGCATTAACTAGTGTCTGAATGAAAAGTGTCTTTTTCACACAGTTTGGGTCCACTTACAATTTTTGTACTAACTAAACTGAAACAAAATGGCAGAACATCACACCACAAAATGAGGGGATAGAAAGGAATGAATGAAGATCCTCCAGGTAAATAAAATGCAAAGAATGACCATGATTTGCCTTTGTTTAGAAAGGGAACTTCATTAGTTTGTAATAGAAAACTGGAAACCCTTATTTTTAAAGACTTTACTTGGGCTAACTTATTTTCTAGCTTGAAGCATCAGCGGTTAGATACAAACATGGTGATTTCTCAGATCAGGGGAGTGTATTAATAGAAAGCAAGAGAGGGCCCTGTTACTAAGGAGGAGCCATTGGATAAGTGCTGGAATTATGAAACTAGACTTTAAAGTAGTATTTACCTTAGCCCATTAAACCCTAGACTAGGTGAATTATTAGAACAGTCTCTATGTTGATGTATTTCTCTGCAAAACTATTGCTAGCATTATAGAACCCTAGAATAGTTTGAGGAAAAGACCTTTAAGATCACCCAGTCGACCCATAAACCTAATACTGCCAAGTCCACCACTAAACTCTGTCCCTAAATGCCACATCTACACAGCTTTTAAATATATCCAGGTATGGTGACTCAACCACTTCTCCGGGCAGCCTGTTCCAATGCTTAAAAACCATTTGGAGCAGAATTTTTTCATAATATCCAATTCAATCTATGCATTCTCCTGATGCAGCTTTTCTTGTTCTATTGTTTTATTGCTTGTTACTTGGGAAAAGAGAACGACCACCTCCTGGCTTCAACTTCTTTTCTGGTTGTTGTGGAGAGTGATAAGGTCTCCCCAGAGCCTCATTTTCTCCAGTGCATACAACCCCAATTGCTTCAGAAGCTCCTTATAGGATTTGTACTCTAGACCCTTCAGCTTCATTGCTCTTCTTTGGATGCGGTATAATCTAAATGACAATATAACCCAGTAATATCAATAATAGTATAGGATGTTCTCTAGTGGAAACAAGATACAGATAATTTTTATCTGGTACCTATACTCTCACTCTTCTTAAGATCAATTAATTTTATTCAGTTCAGTTTCTTTGCCACTTGAGATTTATTTATCTAGCCACTTATCTGATCTTAAAAGCTGTTATGCCCATTGCTATGCAAACATGACTCATAGTATGGATTTTTAAAAATTTGACTAGGTGTAGCTATTTAATTTTTTTCTTCTGCATTCTACTGTCTTTTGAAGTCTGACTTGCCCCATAAAAGAGAGTTTCATGTGAACACGAGTGCTGAATCAGCAGAGAGGTTCCTCTGCCACCCAATCCTGTTAAAAACTAGCAGTCTCTAGTAGCAATTTGTTAAATACTTTCCATTTAAATATTCACCTTCCTAGATAAAAGATTTCCCAGCATACAGCATGGAATTTTTACAGCTTGCTATTTTTTATTTAATTTACATTATTCTCTGTTTGTTATTTTTATACTAGAACAAGTAATTGAGTTCTACTTACTTTAAGAAAAGATAATCAGTGCAAAATCAAAGCCATAGCAATAATTACAAAATAAAATTGCGCTGGCATGGCTACCTTGAGGTTTTGACTTGTCTGCAGGTGTGGCAATCTGATGAGGACAGAGGGAAGACATGACCCTTAAAATGTATCTGCATAAAACATAGGTGACTAATTTTCTGAGTAGGAAGCATATACCAGATCTGTCGAAATCAGTGGGAGGCTAGTCCTGAAATATCCTCATGCATCTGGCACTTTAAGATATATTTAGACAGCAAGTTCTACCTATATCCAAATATCTTGTCAGCAGAGGAAAGTTTCAAGCTCACTCACATGCTGAGAACTAAACAGGGTACCAAGCTTGAACCCTGTAGAAACATCTATGAAATTTTAGACACAAGAACTTAGAATTTAGGCTCATAAGATGTGGAAACCCTGATATTTCCATGGCAGAGATACCTATAGGGTATTCATTTTAAGGGAACTCAACTACCTATCATCTCATATAGCAGCAGTCTTTGGATTAAGATGATCAGCTGAAGGAGATCTGTGTTACATCTCTCAGAGGAAAACATGTTTTAGGGCACAGCTGAGCTGAATCTAAAATCACAATAAGAAGACTCTGGGAATTAAAAACCTGTAGGGAGGTTTTAGATTCTAGTGCTAGAATATAGTTCTGTTCAGGGAAGCTATGAAATCCCTGAAATTCCAATAACACAAAATAACTCAATGCGAGGTGAATCAGTTAAGTCTTGAAAAAGAAGGTGAAGCCAGTACTTCTAAGTTTGTTCCAGGTACCCTTGAGGGGGCCCATCCTCAAAGGTCTTAAAGCATATATGTGAAACAATTACAATTTGAGCATAGAAACTAAAGCTAATTGTTTTCCAGGTTTTAACCAACTACCCAAACCATCATGATGTATTTGCCTTCTTGGTCACATTATATTCTGAGATAAGGTTAGTAATGACATGGACTCAAAAGCAGTTCTAGAATACATGGAGATTCTCCCTAAATCAGATGCTAAAATTAGCTTTTTTGGTATTTATGGACAGAACTGTGTGAAGGTATAAAAAATGGATAATCTTTCTAGTTTCTCTGTGAAAGCTGAACATTCTGTTTTCAGCTCTATGCACAATCTATGGGAAATGAATGATGTGTCAGTACTCAAATGTGCCAAGAGAATGCTGATATATTGTGCTCTTCACTTGCAATTATCCATGGGCTCTTTATCCAGTTTTCAATTAACTATGTCATGGATGCAAGAAAATGGAGCTGACTCTTTGCACAGCAGGTTGGTTTTGGCTTGGATTAACTCAGATGCAGTTGGAGCATTTCATCAGTTTTCATGTGGTGTAGATTTGACACCAATAACTCACATAAACCTGATCTGCTACATGTAGACTTAGTGTCAGTGCCTCTCTTATTTTCATTACTTTCTGTGAAATGCCAGCTCTCATCTGAATGGCTTCAGTCAATTTTGGCTTCTTCGCTCCTGTTCAGAGCTGATACTACTGGACCAAGGGTAGTTTTGCAAAACCTTACAGTGTTAATTTGAGAGAGCTGGTCAGAGTGAACTTATTAGCATGACAATGCTAGGGCAAATCTGATGTGTTGTGTCTGAGTTAGTCCCAAAGTCAGTAGCACTGGAGAGTGGAGTTCACAAGTACCAAGTGAATAGTCTGAATAGGTCTGGTCCCGGACAGAGCCACCAAGATGCCTCCTATTAATATTTCCCAGATTGCATGATCTGGGGTGACACCAGACCCTCTCTCTGTGACAGAAAGGTTTTACAGGCTTAACTGGTAACAGAGCTACAGAACAAAGTGCTTATTTAATGAAAAACACTAAAGCCACCATATTAGCATGAGTCATTTCAGCATGTTTTGAGGTAGTCTCCTTGGCTTCTCTCATTTTTCATTGCTCTCTGTTGTTTTTCTGGTTGCATAAGCTTAATAAGTTCAAGTTGCTCTGTCAGCAAAGCTGTCAATTATGTCTGTGTTCTAGTAACCCAGCCAGTCAAAATAAGCTTCTTACTTAGCAGCCTTCTGTCCTCTCTTCAGTCAGGGAATATGGGACAGATATTCAGGGGTCATAGACTGCCCACTGGCACTGTGTGTGAGGCATATACTTAGCAGCATAGCTGCTACTACACCATGTGTGATGTGTATATTCTCCCTCTCTCTCTGTCTTTCTCTTTCCCGAGCAGGTGGCTGTTTCTGGCTGTCCATTTTCATGTCTACACAGTAGTGCTTTCTCCCTGATTTGAAATCAAAGACTCAGTGACAGTAGAGCTGAGTCTTGAAGTTTATGCTCATTAGAATGGACCCTTTCAGTCCTTCCGCAGTGCTGCAGCAGGCTGGTGCCACAGCGTGCTATGAGCAGAGCTGCTGAGGTGAATACACGGAGGATATTATTTGAAGGAAAGAATGAGACAAGGGCATGTTTCTGTAGAGCTCAAGCAATTGCAAAGAGCCTTTTTTTTGGTTTTCAGTCAACTTAATTTGAGGAAAATATCTTAGTAAAATGTCCCAAATGGAGGCTCAGAAAATTATCCCATGCTCTTTTCCTATTCTGGAGATAGAATGGAAGGTCCAGTTCTCCATTTATAAAACAACAAAAAGTTCCCAGGAATATTCCTATAAAAAACTCGCTAGAGTCGTACTAGCTGTTTGATAACTACCCAAGAGTGTAGCTCATTCTGAAAGCTAGCTCTTCCACATTACTTCCCTTTGTTTTCCCTCCTTCATCCAGAGTAAGCATGCCCAGAGGAAAATTGGTCAGGTCTAGTCTACCTGGATCTGGACTCTTAAGGGAATTTTTATAGCAACAATCTAACTTCTTCTCTGCTATCAGTCAGATGTCATCTATCCATGGCTGGAAGATATTACTTTTGATTGTAGAGTCATTTAGTCGATTTATGTGACTGAAATTATTGATGGCTGACAAAGGAAAAGGGGATGAGTATGCCCATAGGAAACTTCAAAACCATCATGATCTACCCTTTGATAGAGAATATGGGCCAAGGCAACACGCATTTGTACTCACACTATTTCTCTCAAATCTCTAAAAACTTGTTGGCTTGTTACAGATTCACAACATAGGAGGAGAACTAACTAAAGTCTGAAAGTTTAGGACTCAATCTTCCAGACAAATTACTCTGTTTCAACAGTTTACTGTGATGAACTGAGCTGTGGTAACTGTGAGAACGCAACTGAAGCTGTATGACTTCACAACACTTTCTTAGTGTATGCTGACAGCTCCTGTATGCCAGATGAGCAGAAGCTGTTAGACCACAGATGTGATCAGGAGTAACTTGGTACAATTATTACTAAGTTTTCAGTTGACATCATGGGTCAGATTCCTTCCTTTTTAAAGTGAAAATTTGAAACTCTCTTGGTACACAACTGTCTTGGTTTTTAGTATCCAGGGTCAGTTTGTCACTGTGTGGGTGTGTATTCTAAAGCCTCTATGCCATTTTTCCATGAACTGCTCACAATGGCACATTAGCAGCTATTGTCTAAGGGACTGCACACCCCTCAGGCTGCAGGCTGGGTGTTTTGGAACTTCTGTGAGATAAGGAAATTCTTCTGCCTCCACACCCACCTGAGGGGTCATGTCTGCTAATGGCCCATCAGGGGTATCAAAAATAGGTCATTGTTTATCTCACAGAGTAAATCACCCATTGTTTAAGTCTCCGCCCTGGGGGAAGGACTGGGCGGAGCCTAGGTGAATATAAGCAGAGGATTTTTGGGCCTAGGAGCTCTCTTCAGATCCAGAAGAGGACCCGAACCATGNTTCTATTTTGCTCGTTTAGTTCTGGTTGTTTTTGTTTATCTTTAATATATAGATATATATATATAAATTATAGCTAGGAACTGTTATCCTTCCATTTATCATATCATAATTAAAATTTGTTTTGAAATTGAAGGAGATTTGTCCCTCTGTTTTAACTATAAATTTTTCTAAGCTCTCTAAACTTAGACAACAACAAATGACATGAGGAAGAGAAGGCAGAAAGGACAGATTGTCTTCTCTGAGCTGAGCTGGTTTAAAGTTCAAGTCTTAAGATCTATTTGTGTGGTACTGATGCTCTCAAGACTGACTGTTTTTCATCAAAAACTGTTGGAGATTTGGAGAGTTATAAATAGCACCTACTTCATTACCGGAGACCTCAAAGGCTTCAAGCACAGGTGCAGGGATTTCTGCAGGAATGAGAGAGAAAAATCACTCTCAGTGGAACTGCTGTGTCCTTGAGAGTGAAAATTCACAGGTCACTTCTGTATGTCTTGTTGCTGAGTAGAATATAGTACAGAAACTGACACAGACCACAGAGAAGGACTGAAGAGATCAGATGTTTATTCCAGTATTGCATCCTTGTATTATTCTTGATTTTGAAATTATTTGAATAGAAGCTACTGATAAATTACTAACATCTTGTGAAAATGTGTGATAACTGGCTCCCATGAATAGTGAGAAAAATGGATTCATGGAAAATATGGCAACTGATCAGAATATTAATTATCTCCATCCCTTGTACATTACACCAGAAAACACTTCTAAAAAAATTATCTCTGTCATGAACATCTGTTACCATTCAAACAAATACTAACAGCAGCAAGCAGCCTTTCTTTCATCCTGTGAAGAGGTTCACCATTACACATCTCCAAGTTCAAAATGAAGGTCAGACTGGAAAGGTGAGAAATATAAGACTTCTACAATACATACTCCAAAAAAATCCCCAATGTAATAGCTCTGAGCTCTCCTCCTGAGTATCTTTCTGATCCATATCTTGGAGAGATGTCATCTTTGTAGTACAAAAAGGAAGAGACAGCATAGCAACAAAAACATAACAGTGTCTGAGCAATGGTTTTAATGAAGAAGAGGGCAAAAAGACTTCAGTTATTGGCAACAGAAGAGGGAAGTTGTACAGTCAAGGAACTTCTTAGCTTTGAGAATCTGAACTTTTTCTTTCTGCTTGAACTGAAACTTTTAAACACGTATTGAGGCCTATCAGCTTCATCAGTATGTCATAAGTTTTTAAAAATAGGCCAGTGATTAAAAGATATAATAAATGAAATGATTTGACTAATGATATTACATGTAGATTGAAGACTAAGGCCAATGTAGAAATAGGCCAAGGTTTTTATACTACTAAATAGACTGAGATTTTTACAGCACTAAGATGTAATTTAGTAAGGTAATTATTTCATGTTTTCACAGCTGTATACAGATGGATTAAAATTAGTAACACAATAGCTGTGGGGGTTTTATGTGTATACAGTTTTCTCCTCTTTTTGAGGTCAGAAAGCTAAGCAAAAGGAATCTGTTTTACACATTGATTTGGAATGAAGATTGAGTTATTTCTTAGAATTCTTCACATCAAGACTCTCAGCCTTAGATCCATTATCAATAGATTCCAGTTTCCTATATAGTCATGTTCTTAATATCTAGAAATATCAGACAAAAAACTCTCTAAAGATATCAAGAGAGCTCATAATTCTGGGAGTGATGTTGGGAGATGGCATATGTCAATTAAAATGGGTCTTGAAGGTATTGTGTGAAACAACTAACTGGACTCAGCTGAAGGAAAACCACATTGCAGTGATGAATGACAGAGCAAGTAAGAATTTCAGTTAAATTGCTTAATTTATGGTGATAGTACAACAACCATCATTTAAAATGCTTTTTTGCTTTTGTTTTTTAATTGCACTATTGCTTTGTATTCCTTTAGGTTTCCCATCATAAGCATCAGAATGCTTCAATGCTTTGAAAATTCACTAAATTGTGAAAACTAGAAATCTGCAGTGTCAGTTGTGTAAATGTCATTAGAATCCAATTAAAACTATGTTATATTTTTGTTAGAAGAAAAAGAGGAAAAGGAATTTGAGAGTTTACATTTGCTCTGGCATTTTTGGATAGTTACATAATAGTAATCAAATAGTAATCAAATTCAAATGCTATATAAAAACAAGTATTATTTCTTTTGTCCCTCACTAGTCGTCTTAAAGTTAGCTGAACAACACACATAAGCACATATATATATATACTGCCCAATACAAGTCTCTTCTTGTAGCTCTATTTATAGCTCTGTTCTTAGATCTGCAGCAGCTTGGTGGAATTTCTCTCACACTATGAGCTTGTCATGCTGAAATACAGGTGACCAGTACTATACACAGTACTCAGCCATGAAATTTATACAGTGTCCCTAAGACTTTTCTACTTATTTTTCTGGGAATACTTCTTGTTATGTCTCAGGTTCTTAGCCCTCTCTTTGTTAACAATTCAGAGGCCTGATTAACTAGATATCTCAGTTCATTTCCTCCCAGTCACAAAGTTCTTCCCATTTATATTAGAATTTTTTTTATTATCACTCTGTAACTGGAGCATTTTGCTATACAGTTCCTGTTAAAACAGTCTTCAAGGTTGTCTGATACTGCATGAAAGCAGGATACTTCTCTGTATGGCAGAGGCTTCCCAATCTTGCATAATTAATTAAGTTCTTAGAAAAAGGCCCCTATGCTTTCCATTTCTTGGACTCCTATTAGACTCTATGCCTATCACTTTGTCACTTTGTATTCTGAACTACTATCATTAAGAAAAACTGATGATACTTCATATAGCTTTTAGAGAAACTGAGATGGCCATTGCTAANTTTTTTTGGTGTTAATAATTTGCCAAGCCTTATTCAGCTCATTTTCACTTTACCCCTACATTTCCTGTGTTTGAAGACATAGTGTTACCCTAATTTTCATTCCTGTCATTACACGTCTTCATTCCCTGTAGACTCTTCTTTATTCTGCTCTTTCCTATAGCACTTGGTATCTTAGGTTATCCTTTTACTTCCTCATCTTGCCAAACTTTAGCTTTTTTTTCCTATGGCCTTGGAAAACTTCAGTAACGACCATGAACTTTTAAATGACTCAATGTATTCTTCAGCCAAGAGACCCCTCTAATGGGCTATTTTTATCACTTATTCCAACATGAAAGACAATTAGTTCATTCTTCTGGCTCTTATCAAAAGTCTCTATAACCTTATAGTTTCATCTAATCTATACTCTTACTAAATGCATCCTGACAAGCAACACATTTTCTACTGGATCTGCTCAAATGACAATTTCTTAGCCAGGACTCCTGAGTCATAAAAACCCGCTTTCACTATGTTTTTAAGAAGCTTCAGTCCTCTATTCTCTCTTTTCTCTCTGAGAGTCATGTTTCCTTCTCCTACTCAACATCTTGAAAATCATCATCTCTCTCTGTCCTCATGGCCTTATTTTGCCTCCTCCATTTATTTGTGTACTGTAGATTTTACCTACTGTTTGTTTGCAAATCTGAAGTTGTTTGTTCTTCTGGGATTCTTATGAACAGCCAAACTCACACTTATATTCCATGTTGTTCGCTGCCTACGTTCTAGCACTCAGATCTTCTCTCAGGAGTTCTATCAGTTGGTACTTCATGCATTAACAGACTCTGTGAAAGTTCCCACTCATAGGCAATGTAGGTGCTAAAACCTCCACATCCAGTAATCCTGATTGTCTCAGCAAAACTTACTTAGCCACCATTACTGTCTTTTCTTACAAGTCCACAGCTTTAAAGAAATAAAGAACTTCTGGTTTAACCTCCATGCCTCTGCCTTCATGCCTTTGTAAGCTTTTGTCTGGGTCAACGCTGTCAGATCACTGAAATCCAGCAGTCTGCAACTTTTCAGCTGTGATAGTCAAAAACAGGAAGCTCTCTTAACACCATTAGCTGCAATGTCTCATTCCTACTCATGAAAGGAAGTTGTGATTTGAGAAGCTGGGAATATTCCAAAAAAAAACTGAAAGGAGAACTTTAAGCATACTACCTGAAAGGTACAAAAGCCAATGAGTGAATAAAAAGCAGAATAGTCTTACTCTATCATAACATTTTTAAAACCGTCTAACTGTTGATAATCTTTCACAAATCAGACAATTAGAGTGTGGGTTTTTTTGGCACAAGGTTTGTTTGCATAATTTTTTTTTCTTTTCTTTAAGCTAGTAAATTTAAAGTTCCAGTTTCCACACAACTTTTTTTCATGATAGTTCAATGGCTTCTTAGGTGGAAACTGAAGCTTTGGTTAGATTTGAATGACTGCTGTATGCCTTAAGTAAGCAAATATGCAATTACTTTTTAGCAAAGGCAAAATTATTTTGCATACCAATGCCACCTACCCTATTGCCACATTCCAGAAATTTTTTTACTGTATATTTTTTTTGCCATGATAGATACAAAAAGGTGGGTGTTCTTCTACAGAGGAACTACTTGTACCAGTTGCATTATTCTGATTCCTTTTACACCCCAACTCCTTAATCCTGTCCTTTACAGTGTCCCCACAACATGCATCCCTTTTGGAAAGAGTAAAGAATTGTCCATACAATTACTTCAGAATTGATTTTTTTTTTTTCAGAACTGCTTCTCTGCTTTTCTAAGTACTCTTCCATCAGCCTATCACCTCTTTTCCTCTTATATGAAAGTCCATTAATTATCTTAACTTTTACCCTTAAATATTGTATGAGGATATATATGCTTTCTTGAAATATAGGGGAATTTTTGGTTTTAATCCAAACTGAAAAGCAAGAGAACAGATAACTTCTCTGTTCCTTTCAGAACCCAGCTGAAATGTTCTGGCATATGTTCAACTTTTTATCTTCAGCTAAACCTTTAATGACCTTAAGTGATATTGCTAGTTTGTTTTTTTATCTGGATCAGTTATCTTGTTGACTTTTTGCTTATAGGGATAGAAGTATTCTTTCCTCCTCTCCCAAGAGCTTTTCTTTTTACAGCTTTTTCTTTTTTTCTTTTTAAGACAAATAGAATTGTGAAATCCCTAGAAGGACTAATATGATTGCAACAAATGTTGTGAAGGAAGTTGAATAACAAAACCAAATTTTTGAACTGGGCTGATTCTACAAGTACTTTCTGCGTGGTCTCAGGAAGGAATGGTAACATACAGTTTTGTCAGGAAAACTACTGGAAGTCATAGTAGGCCTGGGGCTAAATTCTCAGCTGGGTGCAATGTGGGGGTTCATTACTTGAGTGAAAGTACATCTGATTATGCAACAGAAGGAATCATTCCATTATACTCTCTCTCAAATAGTAGTTTAAAAGAACTGGAAATATTGTGTGGAGGAAGGACAGGAGGTATCAAAGCCATGACATCTGATTTATTTCATTATTTGGTCTTTTTGGTTTGTTCTGCTTTGCTTTTGTGAATTTTTTTTCTTTGTATGTCGTTGAGTCTCAGCAGAGCCAGTTAGAGGATTAAAGCATTAGTGTTATATTGCTGTACTCAGAGACCTCTAAATTGTGCTTCCAGCAAGAATTAAGAAGAATGGACAAAATGAATGAGGACAAAATGACCAGCAGCTGTGATCAAAGGGTGATACAAAAAGATGCTCTGAATTTTAACTTTCTTTACAGCTGAAGACCCTTTGTCTGATCATAGCAGCTGCAAAGGTAAGCAATAATTCACTTGGTTCTAAGCTCAAATGTTCATGATGGGCTTAATGCACCCCTGCTATATGCTCTGAGGTGTATGGTGTGATACTTGGAGCTGTCTCGTGCAAGCTGAGGACTTGGACTTTGATGATCCTAGTGGGTCCCTTCCAACTCAGGATACTCTATGATTCTATGCTGAACACAGGCATATGGTTAGGAAATGGATTTTAGAAGCATAAATTCCTCTGGATAGTCTATGGCTCCAAAGCAGCCCAAGAAGTAGGTGTTTTAGCAAAGCAAAATGTGGGAGAGTTGCAAAGTACTTTGTTTCTTCAGCAGAATATCCATGAAGCCATGCTCAGCTTGTACAACTGCCTTTAGCTGAGGAGTAAATTCCCTGAAGCCAGTAAGTGCTACAAAAGCCCAGTCTTACATCACTGGTACTAGAAGGTGCAATTCCACTTTGCTCAGAAAGCAAAGGCCAGCCAGTCTGCAACTAGTCAGTGAGGTTACTGTCATCAAAATGGATCTGACCTTAGATGTCCAAAGAAAGTACCAGATGAAAAGCCAGAGAGGGTCATGTGCTCTGTATGATGGAGCCTCCATGACAGAGTATGCATATTTCTTTCAGGTGCTTTTACACACAAGCTGTGGATGCTCAGTTTTTGGCTGCATTACTACTTGGAAATGTCCCACGTTGTCTGATAAGACCCAGATGGTAACCAGATGGCTACATGTGACTCATTGGAAGTGCTGCTACACATGGGGACTAAGGAACCAAAGTAAGTCTACAAATATCTCCTTCTCTTTCTCACAGTTTTTATTAATAGGGAAGGAGGATTACAATACTATATCCCCATTCGGAAATAATGGCAGATGTTGTAGGGGTTTGCAGATCATTTTCCCATTTCAGGAGAAACAGAAACACACTGATCTGGAGCCTAGACATTTTCCAATGATGACTTGTTTATTTATTTGAGCTATACTACATTGTCAAAATTGGGACAGTTTTAAACTTGAAATTACTATGAAAGTCCATCGATATTACATAATATTCAGGAATACAGCAAAATCAACTCTAGCTACTCCCTTTCTAAGAACCCTCCCTTAGACCAACTTAGCAGTCATCCCTCTCTTTCCTAAAGGGGAAGGTACACTCTCACATGCACTAATACTAACAGATAGCATGCAGGCAAATAAGATACAGGCTAATTCCTCCTTTGAAAATCTTGACTCTCAAACTATGACTAGATCTTCAGAGGGTTTCTGTGTAAGAGCTTATTCTAGCTAGAGATGCAAACAGAATTAAGGCTCTTGCCGTTTGTTAGTAACATCTCTTCCCTGACCAGAATTACAAAAGAATTGTAATGTTTGTTCTACAGTACTTTTCCAAAGATTGTATTGTTTATGGTAAGGAAGAGAAGTTACAGGATGATGATGATTCACTCTGTCATGGTATTTTCCAGCCAAATTCAAAGACGTGTTGATGACTCAGCTACTTCTTCCAGTCACATATCAGGAAATTGTAGTAGAATTTGAGGCAATATTGTTTTGCATTTCTCAAAAACATTGTCTACCTGTTCTGTAAGTCACCATACTCTTTTCTAAACATAACAGAAAGGTCTCTTATTAGACAGACAGACTAAAAGATGATCTAGCGTAACCTGTAATACCAGACATCTTCCTCTCTCACACATTGTTGTAGGTTGCTGTCAATGAAAATATGCTGATGTGAAGATTTAGAGATACAAATGGGGCCTGGAGTATTTAAGCATTGTTAGTCTAATATTGCCACAATTCCACGGAAGGTTAACATATCTGAGTTTCTACTTGTGTGAAAATATTATGCTTTTTCAGGAATTTCTTTAAGGAAATTCTTCATAAGGATTTATTTGGTTCCAGATGGATCATGTCTGCTCATCCTATTAATGTTTCCCAATGTTGGTTAGTGATTTATTGTAAAGTTTCCATTTTGCCTTAGTTTAGAGCCTATTATGCAGTCATCACTTCTGTGTGATAAAACACAATAAAATAATTTATAATAATATCTGACAAGAACATATCTGCTTCTTGGCATCAAACTCTATATACTCCATGAGTAATAAATTAAATAATTTTAATCTCTATAGGCAAAGGACACATTATGTTGGTTTGTAGTTAAACTCATTAGATATTCATTAGGGATATAAAACAATTAGATAATGCACGTGGACTGACCTTCCAACGTATGTGTTTGTATGTGTTTGTATATAGGAAGGAAATATAAGACAGAGAGGCAAAGGGATAGAAGGGACACACCTGTGGTGGGGGAATACTTTTAAGTGCAGGAAAGAATTGCCACTCAGAATAAGAGCAAGGATGTTCTTTTAAAATATCACAGTTGTCATTTTAATGGGAGAAACAGCTCATCATAATTACATTCATTGCAGCTGAAAGCTTTGCTAGTTCACCAGGAACTAGTTATGTGCTAATATTTTTTCTGATTTTATATTTTGAAATTGTACATTCTGTTAATGAACTTCTGTCAAAAGGTTCATTACTTCACTATTATTCTATTTTTAATAGCATAAGTTTTAATGATTTTTTACCCCTTCTTGAATATTTGCTCTCTGGGTGTTCCTCATTGCCCACTGTTCTGAATATTAATTTTGATGTGCTTTAAACTGCTCAGTCTTAATGAACAGAGCACAATAAATTGAAGAATAGGAAAGAGCCAATGGAGCTCTAGGAAGTCCACACTGAAATATTTGTTTTATGTTTTTATGCTGCCATCTTGAGTATAAGTATTAAAACTACACTTCTTACACATCTGAGCAATCATGCCTTTGCTTTCTTCTTTAATTTATCATCTTGTATGCTTGAAAATCGGTTCCAAATACTGCCAAGTTAAAACACCTGCACTTTAAACTGAGGGATGTAAATAAGTACACCTGTGGTGACTGTTCACTACTACCAAAACATCATGTTGAACAGAAACCAGCACTAGACAATAAGATGTTTATTTGTCTTGTCAGACATTGGTTGAAGAAAGATTCCCATTGTCATAAAAACACAGGAAATACGTGATTTAAGAATTATTTGTTTTAATTTTTCAACATGAAGATATTTTTGTACATCTCTGAATTCCAGGAATATGATGAGAGGGTACTAGTTGGTAAGCACTGAACACTCATTTCCCCTTTTTTTCATATTCTCACATTTTACATAAAGGCCTGTTCTGTTCTTTTTCTGTCACTTTCTTCAAGAATAAGGATTAACCCCACAATCCCTAGCTTCCATTTTCAAAATTGGCTTGTGATTCAGAGACTAACATGACCTGATTCTCAGAAAGTTTTTAGCCACTTGCTCTCCCATCAGGCTACCTTAAGGGCAGTCACAGACTGGTGGCTGAGGAGGCAGAGACGCTGCGGCTTAACGAATTACTGGTGATCAGCTGAACCTTGCTGCTCATAAGAGCCCATTGAAATGGTTAATCTTGTGCTTACAATGACTCCTTCAGCATAGCATGATAGTGGCAGGTCACAGATATATATATATAATGATAAAGGCTCACAGTTCTTATTTATCAAAGCCCTAGCTGATGATGTATCACCTGACATGCATGAATCAAGATCTTTAGAGATTGCCAGCTAGAAGGGAATAAGGACTATATTCAGTATGTCTGTACTAATTTGAAAAAGCTTTTTGCCCTTCAATAAGCAGTCTTCATAAAGAGAAAGTCCCTTTCAGGAAAAACACCACAAACGACTTAGCTATATTAAGAGCAGGCAAGGTTGGCATGGAAGGAGAGGCTATATTCTATGATGGAAAAGATTAAAAGATTTCATCTGGCTAATTCCCCATTTTTTTTCCCAGTCAAATATAATGACAGCTTTTAGAGAATGATTGTAATTTTTGTGGTCATTTTGACTTTGTAACAGAAGAATAGATGGACAGATACAATTTCTTAATCAGTTTTTCTTCTTTGCTTAAACGATGCATGGGACTCAAGTTGTATTCTGCCTGCCTATTATACTTGTGATTGCGCTCAAAGCGGGCACAAAATTATCATTATACATATAAACAGACAATACTTGACTGAATGGACAGAAAAGGCAAATGGGTTATATCATTATGGTATTCCTTATCACCAAAAAGAAAAGAAGAAGAGAAAAATAATTTGATTACAAGTATTTGAGGGAGCACTGAAAAATCTTCCCAAAAGTAGCTAATAGGAAATGTCCTAAAAGCATATGATGCCAGGTTCCCAGGAATGGGTCAAATTTAGGCACATGTCATTTTATCCCAGAATCTATGGCACATCTAGAAATGCTTTAAGTTCACAACTGTCTTTTTTTTTTTTTTTCCTTTCTATTTTGTTTGAAAGAAAACATACTTTCTCAAGTGCCTGTATTTAACCAGGTGACCTTATGTCATCATATACTAACTGAAACAAGTAATGAATTGGTCAAATAGTTGATAGTAACTTTTGGGAAACAAATGTTTCCCACCATGTTTGACTCTGGAATTCATTCTTCCTTTCAGATGAGAGGTGATTTCTTTGAAATTGTTGTTGGCTGGACTTCGCGAAGGAAGATCTTGGGATAAGCCTGTGCAATGGATTTTTTAGGTGAGGCACAGTGTGCGCAGAACTGGCCTCACTCCCTTTACTCCTGAGGCTCATCTTGCCACGGCCGAGCAGCTCGGACGGCGACAGCGCGTTCCTCCAGGATTCGAACCAGCGTCCTCAGAGGAGGAGCCGGCTCCACAGGCGGGGGCCTACGCCCCTCGGCCAACGCCCGCCGCCTCTCAAGTGTAACATACAAACAGAAAAGCAATAATGTCAGGCTGTTGAGAAATCCTGGGAGCCCACGTGGGTCAGAGCACCAAGGGAAGACCTCGCCTTGTCCTCTCTGCCACCGAATGACACAAACGTGGATTTCTTTGAAATAGTAAACACTGCTATGCAGAATATGGTGTGGTCTGAAGAGCACAATGTCTATTCTTGGCTCAGTTTTGAGCTGGGCTTAGATGGACACTGTCATCAGGAAGCTGGTATTTTTTATTTAGCTTTGGGGAAAATAAGAAGGTAGGAGGGGAACCAGTGATGGAGAAGTGCATGCTATTGTAACATCTTTTTGCTTCATTTAGTTTTGCTTTTATCCTTTAAACTGGCAAAAGAGGGGGTTTGTCCAGTTTTTAATGTCATAATAATTATAGCATTGAATATAAACTAATACCATAGTATCATAATGATTACCCAACTTCAGTATTGCTGTCATTTATTCCTTTAATTAAGAATAACTGCGTGTGAAGAAATAACATTTTGTCTACCCGATTCCCTTCTATGACAAGGTGACTTGCTTAGTGAATGAGTAAAAGGCTGTGGGACTTGTTTCCCTACACTTTACTGAAGCCTGTGACGCTGTTTCCCACTGCATTCTCCTGGAGAAACTGGCTGCTGATGGCTTGGACAGGTGCACTCTCCTCTGGGCTAGAAACTGGCTGGATGGCCAGGCCCAGAGTGCGGTGGTGAATGGAGCTAAATCCAGCAGGCAGCTGGTCACTGCTGGTGTTCCCCAGGGCTCAGTATTGGGGTCAGTCCTGTTTAATGTCTTTATCAATGATCTGAACAGGTGGATTGAGGTCATTCTAAGGAAATTCACAGATGCCACCAAGCTGGGCAGGAATGTTGATCTGCTGGAGGGTTGAAAGGCACCTGGATAGGTGAGATCAGTGGACCAAGGCCAATCATTGAAAGATCAACAAGTTGAAGTGCTGAGTCCTTCACTTGGGTCACAACAACCCCATGCAGAGCTACAGGCCGAGGGAAGAGTGCCTGGAGAGCTGCCCGGCAGAAAAGAACCTCAGGGTGCCAGTTGATAGCTGGCTGAACACGAGCCAGCCATGGGCCTAGGTGGTGAGGAAGGACAATGGCATCCTGGCCTATATCAGAAATAGTGTGGCCAGGAGAACAAGGGCAATGATTGCCCCCTCCATTGGTGAGGCTTCACCTCGAATCCTGTGTTCAGTTTTGGACCCCTCCCTTCAAGAAAGACGTTGAGGTGCTGGAGCATGTCCAGAGGTCAATGGAGCCAAAATCTGATGAGGAGTGTCTGAGGGAGCTGGGGATGTTTAGCCTGGAGAAAAGGGGCTCAGGGGAGACCTTCTAATTCCTTAGAAATGAAAATGATTTCAAATGAGTTCATATTTGCAAAGATTATAACCCTTTATGTATTTTGTTTACTGCGGTTTATGGCTATCACTGAGAATTACTGTCTTGCTGTTTATGTGGTGCCTGTTTTTACCTTTCTCACATGTAGACCGTAAAGTTTGGAGACAGGAATCATCTTTTTTATTCTGTCTTTATACAGTACCTAACACAAAGTAGCTCATGTGCTTTCTCTGTATATTTAAGTACATAATCAATCTTGTACAACTAAGAAAAAAAGTCTTTCTCAGTTCATTGAGACAAAAATAAAAATCCATGAAACATTGAAATAATTACATCTAGAATATTGAAGGAGCCATTCTCACAGTCTCACACAGACTATGTTGTAACTTCAGCAGTGATATGTTAAAAAGGAGAAAACCCCAATGCTGATAGTGCCTCATTATAGGTACCCATTTTGAGAAAAACAAAGCCATGATGGAAAGAGTCCAAAGAAGAACAAGATAAAGATGCTTAGAAACACAATGTAAAGGAAGAGGTATAATTAAATCTAAGGAGAAAAATCTAATGGAGTATGTATGATAATTATCTTCCAGCGTGTAAAACAGCCTTTAATAGAGAAGATAAGAAAAATATGAATTTTTTTTTTTTGGTACTGTCACAATCGTCTAATTGGGATGACAAAGCACTGGAGCCTAAGAATGTTGTGAGAACTCCACTTAAGTATCTGGATAAAAGAATACCTTCTATCCCTTTTCCTTATGCAATTCTGTGATATCTTGTTGAGGACATACTGAGACCCCAGTAAGTTTTAGAAGATTTGATCTACTATTCATCAATTTAAATTTGGACAAAATGATAATCTATTCATATGTAAACACATTTGGTTTGCATGACAAAGTTTTGGTACTTAGGGGACTGCAAGTGTGAGAAGCTGCTAGAAGCTTCCCACATGTCCAACAGAGCCAATGCCAGCTGGTTCCAAGACAGATCTCCTGCTGGACCAGGCTGAGCCCTTCAGCGCCTCTGAGTTAAGAAAGGAGGATAAAAACCACCTGTGCAAATACAGATCGAGAGAGGAGAGAGAAAATGTGAGAGAAACAGCCCTGCACACGTCTAGGTCAGTGAAGAAGGAGGGGGAGGAAGTGTTCCAGGTGCCAGAGCAGAGATCCACCTGTAGCCCATGGAGAACCCAATACCACAGCAGGTGGGTGCCCAAGCGAGTCTGACACCTCAAGGAAAGCCCATAATGGAGCAGTCTCCTGGCAAGACCTCTGGACTTGTGGAGAGTGGAGGCCATGCTGGAGCAGGTTTGCTAGTGGGACTTGTGACCCCACAGAAGGCTCACACTGGAGCAACCTGTTCCTGAACAACTGCACTCCATGAAAGGGATACCTGCTGGAGCACTTCAGGGCAATGTGTAGCCCATGGGAAGGACTCACATTGGAGAAGTCTGTGAGGGTCTGTCTCGTGCTGGACGAGGGGAAGACTGTGAGATCTCCCCCAGAGAAGGAAGGAGCAGGAGAGACAGCATGTGATTAGTTGAACACTGTTCACATTCCCTGTGCTTCTGCACGGGAGGAGGCAAAGAATTCAGGAACAAAATTAAGCCTGGGAAGAAGGGAGAGGTGGAGGGAAGATTCTTCACAGTCTGGTTTTATTTCTCATTATCCTACTCTGATTTGACTGGTAATAAATTAAGTTTCCCCAAGTCTGTTTTGCCTCTGATGGTAGCTGATGAGTGATCTCTTTCTCTTCTACCCTTAACCCACCAACCTTTTGCTATATTTTCTCTCCCCATCCAGTTGAGGAGGGGAGTGACAGAGCAGCTTTAGTGGACACTTGGTGTCCAGCAAGGGTTGACCTTCGACAGGAAGGAACTTATAGTGAAGGGAAGAGATGCAATTTGAGAAGAAGCTTAGAGATGTACATTTAAGCAAAGTAGATCTGTATTTTCAGCATGTGTTGCAGATTCAAACCTGAACATTAGGGTCAAATTAGTAAAAGATCAGGAGTAGTGTGTAATCTACACTGAAAATGGTGGCACCTTTCCCATCTGAGCACTGCTAAGTAACATAATCCAGCTAACCTCCAAGAAAAAAACTAGGCTACATAGAACCACTTGAAGTCCTAGACTTACATATGTTGACTCTTAAGTGAACCAACAAAGCTGCTACATAGATCTTTTTACAGTATTTCTCCCCTGTGGAAAGACAGAGGCTAGGAAGTTTTGGAAAGGAAACTCACATTAATAAATGTTCCAATTCTGCATGCTATCTGAAATGTTCTGAAATACTTTGCTTGGTACTATACATTTCAAAGAATAGAAAAGCAGTATTACAGGTGACCAAGCAAAAAGGAAAATGGAGTTAACAAAAATCAAACACTAGGCAGTATCCAAGTCCTCTTCAAACTCAGAGAGTGAGAGGATAATTATTTACAGGCCACCAGTGGATAGGTTTCCATAGCAAAAAATTTGATAAATATTCAATTTATAATTCTCTGCAGGAAATCATGGAAAGGTCAGTGGTGAAAATGAAGATTTCCATGCCTTGAGACTGCCTTATCTGTGCTTTATATATTCTTAATTTTCATTTTTGTTGTGGAAATTTGATATAAGTAATGTGGAAATGAGACAGAACAACAATTTAAAAAAGCACCTATCTAATTATACTATGTGCAACCCAAATATAAAGTTTTATGTGAAACCAGTTTAATTACAAGTAGCTGTCTTTCCACATATTCTGAGAAATAAGCTCACTGCTATGTTTGATGAAAGAGTGATGTTTGTGGACTCTGTCATAGAAGAGGAGTTGTTAAATACGAATGCTCTCTTATGGTGGTCTCCTCTGACATTGAAGAGACATTTGATTTCTGGAAAACAGTAATAGCATTCCCATTTTGAAAGTGGTGCAGGGCTCGCCGTACTGCTGTACTGTGGCGCAGAGACCACTTGATGGTGGTGTTGTGCAGTGTCCCTGGAAGAGCAGCCGTGAGCAGCTGCACTAGCTCGTTCTTTGCAGACAGGACAAAAAGTGTGAATGCAACAAACCCTAAGACTCAGTTGCCTCACAGCTAGTGTTCCCCACTAACTGATATATTGATCAACCCGTATGCTACAGACCTCTCTGAAACAAGAAACAGTTTGGGCTCAGGTTGAAGTCATTCATACAAATCCATACCTACCATGAGTGTAACTCCAGGCAGCTGGACATGGCTTCAAAGTAGAACATCTGCCTGGGGCCTGGTGTGTCAGGTATAGTGCACTAGTAGCTGGTGCTCAAAAATACACAGTTTCTGAGAGCTGCAGGTCCTGTAAAATCTCATTGGAAATGGCTTAATCTCTGTGTCTACTGTGCCAGATGACAAGATCCATCATCTTTCTAAGTCACTGTCACTTTCCCAATGTTTTTTTTTTTCACACTGGGTGATAAAAACAGTGAGGAAAGATTGAAAGCAGAATACACAGGTACCCAACCAGCCAGCTGTGTACTTTTAGATAATGTCCATTAGGTGTTCTTCTGTGGCAAGCTCAGTGTGCACACACATAGAAGTCAGACACAGGTGTCTGAATGTCTGTAGATGCCCTGTCTTCCAGTGAATGGTTCTCCATGTCCTCCTAGTGGATCCAGTACTAGATCTTGTGTGCTTCTGCTAGTCGTGCTGGGTGTAACTTCTCCATTGGTTTAAACCAAACTAGCTCCAAGTTGTTGCCAAAATGGGAAGTTCTACCCTTGTTCTTTTTCATACACTCAAGTGCAAGCTGACAAGTAAAATGGGGCTCATTAACCACACTGCGTAGGTGAACTGTAGTCCAGTAGTTTAATAAAAAAGGCTATTCTATGATCTGTTCTGGTACACAAAGATGTCTTTCCATATTCTCACTGAACAGTTTTCTATTCAAGTCTTTTTCTCTCAACTGAGAAATCATGGAATCATAGAATGGTTTGGGTTGAAAGAGACCTTCAAACATCACCCAGTTCCAACTCCCATGCCACAGACAAGAACACCTTTCACTCCATCAGGTTGCTTAAAGCCTCATCCAAACTAGCCTTGAGCACTTTCAGGGATGGGACATTAAAAACTTCTCTGGGACATCTGTTCTGGTGCCTCATAATTCTCGGAGTAAAGAATTTCTTCCTAATATCCTACTTAAATCTACCTTCTTTCAGTTTAAAGTTGTTGGTCAGGGAACATCTCAAGTTACAGTCTTAGGGAGTGTGGAAACATTTCAGTGGACACATTTCCAGATGAATTATCATGGGACTGTGTTAAGATTGGGGTATCTGACAGGCAGGGACATGAGGTAATGCTTGAAAGGAAGTCTCCATAGGTAGGTGTTTAATGCAGGTCCTGAGTTAAACATTAACTGCCAGCCCATCAGCACCCTAGTCAGCCAATATATTTTAACTACAGCCAACATGCTTATGACTTTCCTGGGACGTCTTATAAAATATATGCACTCACTGAAGTGAAGAAATGTGTTAATGTGTTAAGTATAGGGTATATCAAGAAAATATATTACAGGAAGAACATGAGTCTCAAGTTTTACAGAACTGAAATCTTATTTATAGAGACTGGAAATAAAGACAACTAATATAATAGTACATTGCTAAAGGTGCAATTTAGAATAAAAATGTATTACCAAGTTCTTAGTAACATGTGCCCACCACCATTATATTGGTTTTGAAGTCATAGCAAGGAAGAACATTTGCAATCTCTGATAGACCCTGCACCCAAAGGCATTTGAGTGTTGAGTTTACTGGGACTCTGGATTAGTTCATTGGCCAGTGCTATCCAAGGACAGATCAAACTCAAGATATTTCACTTTGACCTGTAACAGTAATTAGTAATTAAACAGGAGAGAAACTATCCAAATATGGAATTTAGTCAATATTACCATTTAATGCATATTAAATAGGTTTATAGAAGCAGAAATCAGTTTCAGTGCCTGTGAAGCTACTCCAAGCTAGCATAAATCATGAGACTTCATTGCTAATGCAGGCACGGAATGATTTTTTTTATTTCAAAACCCCCAAACTTATATTTTGTGTCCTTAAGAATCATTAAACAAGAATTGAAATGAAACATGAATGCTTGCCAAGTATCTGTGTTCATCAACAACATATGTTTATGAGAAAACACGTATTTATGACAAACCAACTCACATGAAGTATGTTTCTTGCTAATCAGAATCGAGGTAAATGTTCGAACTGATGTTTATGACTTGAGTGTAGACCATAGAGCCTTGGACCAGTGGTAGCTGAGCTGGCCACTATATTGACTTATGCCAGTCATATTAGTCATTATGAAAACTAGATCAGGACGCTGACCCCATGTTTTTCAAATGTTTTAATGTCTGAGAATGAAAATACTTTTTTCCAGATTGTCAGTGAAAAAACCCAGAAGTATTCAAATTTTGTGTTAGTGACTTCACAGGCCATCATTACTATGCAAATGACTGTGAGAAAAAAGGGTTTCTAGTTCACCAGTATTTCAGTTCCTATCATGTATACCCTAATCAGAGCTCAATACTTAAGCAGGTCTGAATACTCTCTTTTGCATTTAATATTTAACTGATAATAAGGCCGAGACTAAGGTTTCCAGACTAAAGATTAATCCAGATAAAACTGAACATGATGTGAGACTGTGACAAGCTACTGGAAAACCCACAAGAAATTTCTATATTTATATGTGATTGCAGTACATTATTGGATTTGCAGTCTGGGTGGCTGCTTGATCACTATTAGATGGCCTTATGACGGAAGTTCATCTGAAGGCCTCTTTTAACTTTGTGGGTACTTTTGGAATAAATTACATCCATAACTACTGCCCCAGCTTGTGTTGCAGGTGTGGCTGCAGTGCCACGTTTGTGTCATTAGGTGGCAGAGAGGATAAGGCGAGGTCTTCCCCTGGTGCCCTGACCCACGTGGGCTCCCAGGATTGCTCAACAGCCTGACATTATTGCTTTGCTGTTTGTTGGTTTGTTTTTTTTTTAACTTAATATTAATCCGAGATGTTACACTTGAGAGGCAGCGGGCGTTGGCCGAGTGGCGTAGGTCCCCGCCTTTGGAGCCGGCTCCTCCTCTGAGGACGCCGGTTCGAATCCTGGAGGAACTCGCTGTTGCCGTCCGAGCTGCTCGGCCGTGGCAAGATGAACCTCAGAAGTAAAGGGGGTGGGGCCAGTTCCGCGCACACTGTGCCTCACCTAAAAAAAAATCCATTGCGCGGGCTTATCCCAAGATCTTTGTTCGTGAAGTCTAGCCAACAACAACAACGTCCATAACATAATTAAATCAAACCTAAAAAATACTGTGGGCTGTTTGGTCAGAAAGTCTGTGATTTACTAAAGTGTATCCTTTGTTCGGAGGAGAATTTAAATAGCTTTAAATATTTTCCCAAACCAAAGCTGCAGTTGTGAGGTAGAGCTAGCACCAGATTTATTTGCAGGTCAGACTTTTAACCTCTTTCTGGCCCAGCCAGACACAGAGTTTATACGCCCCATCAGTTTTAATCTGCTGTTCTTAAAGTCATGTGTGTTGTGTAGTAGGCCTGTATTACAAACCACAACTCTTGTGAATGCTATGGTTTACACTTTCAGTCTTAAACTGCAACCAGAGAAGTTTTCACACATTGTCAAAAGAAGCCACCACAATGGAAATAAATTTCCAGCAACAGCACCTTATATAGCCACAAGTGCTTTTGCTGCTGTAAGCACATGTAAACTTCCGCAGTAGACCCTTTAATTTACTGGACTCTGATACCTAATTCTAGCAACAGCCATTAGGAGGTAATTCAAGGCATTAAGAATCCCTTAGTCTGTATGTATTACTGCAGAGAAAGAAAGTAAACTTCAAGCCCAAATTCTTTTAGAGACTTTTCCTCAGAGAATGCTTTATTGTCCATAGGGCAGTCAGGGAACCACACAATCAAACTGAAAACCACAGAGCACCCAGGGCAGGCAGAAAGGGAACACACCCTTTCTAACCCTGTTTCCCCTTTCTTTTATAATTTATCCCCAAATTAGTAGGACAGACCAACTGGGGCCTAGTAAACATCTACTAATTGAATGCTGTTATCCAGAGAGGAAGTTTCTTTTTAATTGTAAAGGGTTTTTAAAGTCATGAAGTTTTTTGAGCTTTTTTTATTATGCTTTTACCTGATTTTGATAAAACTATTGTCTTAAAGCTAATGAGCATAAAATGCACATCTCCTCTGATTTATTTTCTTTCTGTTCACATCACTAAACTTTTTTTTCAGGCTTGACTTGATCCCACCTGACCCCCTTCCTATCTTTCCTTTAAACCCCTTCCTTACCAAGGCTTTGCAATATAGACAGAAAATAAGTAATTAATAATAAAACCCCACTGATCAGTTACATAAATGCTGACTTTTACAGCTTATGAGGAAACAGTTATGTGTCCTACAAAGTTTGTACAGAAATATTTGCAACATCAATCACATTGGTGATTTTGCTAGTTGCCAGGGGAAAAAAAAACCCCAAAACAAAGTTTTTTGTTATTTTGACATAGTTGTGTATAGGACCTTTAATAAGTATATAATTGATAAAGAAAAAGAAAGGAGTTTCTTTATTAAAAAAAATAAAATAAAAAAATACCCTGCAGAAAACATAAAGCATTCTCAATTTATTGGAACAGTTTCTTTTCATTCTCCAGCTGTGTAAATATATCTAAATATATAAGTACAGAGGCAGGACTGCTTCTGACCTTATGCTAAAAAGTGTTTTTTTTCTGTTGCTATAAAATGGACTGAAATTTTTCTTATGAAAATAAACGTACAAATGTATGAATACTATTCAATAATTACAATAAACGTAGTTTAATATCATAAAAATGAAATGCACAGACCATACCCATCAAGATTATATAATAAGGGTTTCTTTTGTGCTTTATGTTTTCTCATGCCATTGCCCCTGATTTAGCCTCAACTTAGACTCCCAGTGGACTTCTCTTGCTATACGGGATTTTTTTCCTTGCCCCCATCTCAGGCCAAAAATCAGTCTCACAGAAATGGTTCTTTTGCCCCAGATCAGAGCTGCAGCTCTCATCTGTAGAAACAGAAATCCCTCAAATGACACGGCCACGAGACTGAAGCCATATCAGCACTGATGTTTTGCTTCCCCTGTTGTGTGACTTGCTGGTGACTGTTTTCTCCAGCTACTGACTGGAAGTTCACTTTGCTGGGCACCTACCAGGCTGAGGAACAGCATATAATACATTTAGTATTCACCTGACTTTGCTGATGGGTTTAAATTTGGTCAAGAAACAGCTATGTACACTACCTGCAATGTTTCAATGATTGAATAAAGCTGCTTTAAATTCACTGGCAGCTATGGTGAGGCAATCAACTGAGGGACATCGTGACACCTTTGCAACCCTTCCCTCAGTGACTGCCTGCTTTTTGTGGTCAGCTTCTTCGGAGCTGTAGTTTCTCTGGTGCCCAGTCTCACCTATCTTTTAAATCACCTTATATCATCCATTTCCTTGGTTCCCTCATGTTTGCAATGTGCTTTACATGTGGTGTGCACAGCTTCTCTACAGCCCCTGTGCAGGGACAGTGAAGCTGCCCCTGCAACCAGATGGCTACTACTCTGCAGTGCTAAACAAGGACACCAGGAACTGGCTTTGCTCACATCATCTCTTGGACAAAGTAAGAAGGAGACAGAGAGAGGAAAGGGCAAACCTCTTCTGGTTTCAGCTCTTTCCAGAGGTAGGGGTTGATGGCTTCAATTTGGTGCAAAGGAGTATGTGTGTGACGGAGCCTTTAGCACAGTAGAGATGCAATCAGGTAGCGAGGGTCACATGGTGGTCTCAGCCTCTGTGCAAACTGTAGGTTGTTGCTGCCCCATAAATGCTTTACCAGGCAGCTGACAATAAGAAGTACACAGCAGTAGTGGCAGAGGCAAGTTTTCCTTCCCTGTAAACCTCCAGTTAGAAAACTGTAATTTCTTAAATGAGAAACAACAGTTTTACCTTTGTTACAATGCATTGCTTTATTGAGGGGCAGCCTCTGGAAACACAAAGTGGGTGGCTGGCCAAAGGCAACCTCAAATATCACTGTACAATATTCTAAGGGTGTTGAACTAAGCAGTTAGTGTGCATTAGTAAACAAAATGAAGTTCATAACAACACTTGTATTCATCCAATTTTCCTATGTAAACAGGTCCTGAGATAGTTACATATGAAGTTCAAAGAATAGGTCATAAAAAGTAAAAGCAGTGACTACTGTCTGCCTGGATTTTCTCATCTGGCTAAATCACAAGTAGATAAAACTGCCATGATCTGTAATCACACCTATGAAAAGCCAAATGCCAGCAAACAAACAAACACACATACACACACACAAACCAAAAGAAAATAGAGGATTTTGTGGTTTAAAATGCTGTCCTATTTTCTATTCCATCAGTAAGAACATAAAAACTTTTCACAAGTTTTGTAAAATAGAAAAGTGAGATGGAGGTAGCCTCTGCCCCAAATTGGGGGAGCAAAATCATATGCTGTTGTGTGACCAAAGCACTGGCAAGTCTCCCTTGTTTCTCGCTTGTAGGAGTAGGAAGGAGTATTTCTAAGGAGTGACTACATAAATTGCCTCTGATGCTTAGTTCAGCACCGGTTCTGGTAATGAACTAGTACTGTTGTTTCCATGAGTGACATGAAAAGTGGAAGTGTTTTTCTGTGGGAATGGATTAAGAATATAACTGATAATACCTTGAAATGATGCAGAATGTAACTGATAATGCCTTGAACTGATGCTTTAAAATGTATGTTTACCTTTTCCATGTGTCCCCCTCCGGAATCCATGTGTTCCCTTTCCCAGAATCCATTTGTACCACTTCCCCGAAACCATGTGCTCCTTCCCAGAGAGTCCTTTCGGCTCTCCAAGACCACCCCTCAGGGAACAGAGGAGCGTGACCCACCTTGCTACCTGNCTAGATGCATGGACTAAAAGCCTAGCCTAGGAGACTAATATCATACCCCTGCGGCCATCCCACCACTCAACACTCCAACGAGGCTCAACTACACATATATCCAAACCCGGATATTTTTCTTCCTTCTAATGGAAACTTCTCAATTACTTTCTCATCCACATAAAACTGGAGCTACTTTAAATTTTTGTTCTGACCTATAATACCCTGGGCAAGAACCAGCTGTCGAGTGCATGTAGATATGCCTGAAATGAGGTACTCTGTGGGAACTTGCAAATATGACCACTTCTTTTGGCCAGCGAAGTGAAAAGCCATATCTACCTTGGCAGAGAAGAGTTGAATCAGAAAATAAGGCTATAACTTGGTGCACATTTGTGATAAGTTTTCAGGAAGAGACCACAGAAAGAAATAGGTTAATAGCTGCAGAAATTATCCCCACAATTCTCAGCAATTATATGTGTTCAAGTCCTTGAGCATGTCAGTGATCAGTACTGCAAAGGAAGTACAATTATCCCAGCTGAGGGACAGAGGCAGAAAGACACAAACTGACTTTATTAGTACCACCTGTGAAGCAAGAACAGTTTACAGATTAGCCACCAGACTGCCATGACTCACTGTGCTATGATGTCTGTCCTATCAGGCTGTGGCTTTTGTGCAATTTTGCTTCTAAATTTGTCATCTTCATGGCAGGATTAAGTAATGGGCTAATAGTGGGGTGGAGAATAATAGGATTAGGATAGAGAAAAGACAATCCATTTCTCCACTCTTTTATAATGCAAGAGTGCAGCTGTAATCTCTCATTTTAGCTGTGCTGTATTTCCTCATATTCCTTTTCTCTACTTAACTGGTGCAGTGATTTTTCCATTCTGTCAAAGCATCATCCATTCCCTGCTCATCCTCCTTTTTTCTTATCAGTTTGCCTTGTATATTCCAGGATATATCTTCAGGAGATCCCCACAGGGCATCTTCAAACTCCCGGTTAACCATACACATTTGTCTCAGGCCATTTTAACACAGCAGTTAAGAAAGACAAGGAACTACTGGAGACAATTCAGTAGGGGGTCATGAAGATGATTAGCTCTCCTGGTTCTGGCCCAGATCAGCATGAGGGGAAATGGCCAAGACACTGTGTCATTTGTTACCACCTTATGTTATTGTTAGAGGCAGAGAAAAGGGACTCCCTTTCTTGCTTCTGGGAAGAAGAGTGCCCCTTTTCCAGTGGAAAAAAACATGGCAGGGTGGGAAACCTGTCAGCCATTGTTCATTGCCTCGGGGTGGTGCCACATTGGGTTGGGCTTGGTGAGCATTTTCCTTGTACACGTTGACTTGTACACTTTTGTTATTAATATTGTTGTTGTTACTGTCTTGTTTACAAGTTATTAGTGACCCTTTAGAAGAGTCTGCTCTTCAGGGCAGCAAGGAAGGTTTGTTGACCAGTCATAAGATCAAGGAAGAGGGTCTTCTGTTTTCAGTGTTGAAGAATGTTGAGACCAGCTTGTCTAAATTATTAGACCCATCATAAGGACATGAGAGACAGATACTCCCTGATGGAGGCTGGAGCAGTAAGGATGTGCAGGCCCTGACACAGAAGTGAGTCAGAGGTGTCAAGCAGAACAAACTAAAGAGCTGCTAACACCTTTTTCAGCAAAAAGCATATTTTGCTGAGTAAACATGATAGCACCTCATCTAAAAAATGCATATGACTGACAGTCAAACACTTTACACTATAAAAGACCAGTCCCACTTTTGCACACTGAGGACTTCTAGCATGCCTCTCTAAGGTGTATGCAGGTCCTTCCCTTGAGTGGGGATACCCCTCAAGGTTCCTCCTTGAGGCTGAGCAGAAGAGACCTGTTCATGTTCATTGGTGTGGGTAACATCGAGTAACATCACTCTCTATTCAATATTGATCTTCCTATCTTTAATTGCTTCAGTATAGTTGCATTAATATTGCTTCAAGAATAGTGCACTAGACTAGTAGTTACAGCTATCTATACTGTGTAGTACATAATTCTGATTAAGCTCTTTTTCCTAATCATTGTCATTCTTGTAATTATTTTAAAGGAATCATTCATTTTATATATATAAATATATTTGGATTCCAATCCTACAGGATGAAGTTGTATAAAGGTTCAATTCCACCTGTATAACCCTTTTGTCATAAACTGTTGATTAAATCTGAGCTAAGACTGAATGCAGCTGTACCAAGGCTCCTCTCTGAGAAGGAGTTAGAAAACAAAGGTATCTGTTCTGCACCTTGTGACTTAAGAGGAATGCTTCCCTGAAGCACTTTTTCTGAAGCCCATGACATTTCCACCTCTGCCTCCTTGGTCTGTCCCAAAGAATTGCATTTCTGCTGTGGAAAGAAAGGTGTCTGTACAGTAAGACTGGATAAGGTCTCTTGTCTTACAGCTGTACCTAGGCTTCTTTCTTCTCATCTTCCTTCCATCCACAGCCATGGCCACATCTGTGTAGTTGGCCATTAGTAGAGCAGAAGGAAGAGTATGAGCACTTGGGCAATATTCATTAGTGGTTCTCCTTTAGGGAAACAGCAGTAGACTGGATGGAAACATCTCATACGCTGGATTTTGACTGAGAGCTGTTAGCCCAATGTCACTGCCTTTATAAGGCATTAGATATTTAATGAGAGAATGCATGTGATGCAGAAGATTTAATTTTCATTTTTAGAAATGTGTTTGGGGATAGTGGTAGTGATGTTGTCTTCTTGGTTTTTATTCAATAGTTTCATAGGATACTGAATCTAATACATTCATGTCAACTCTACGAGTTTTAAATCCAAATCCTTCTCCTTTCTGAGAAGTTCTAAACCTGATTTTTAAAACATTTTGAGTTCTATATATTCAAAATGGCAGGGTACTAAGTAAAATAGATTGGATGGAGCAAATAGGAATATGCTTACCATCCCTCAGAGTAAAAGTATTGCACTTCAAGCACAGTAATACATTGGCTGGGGAGAAAGCACAACTCCATAACTCACTGCTGAGACTGACTCTAAAAAGGATTAACAAATGTGTGGTTTGTATTACATGGTCTTTGGAGTCTATCTGCTGGTGGACAGATGAGTGTTTTGTATACTAAACTACACAAAGTGACATTTCTTTCTAGCCTTTTCCTCCTTCCTGATATTAATTATTCCATTTTAGGTGTAATTCAGCCTGCACAAGAGGCTCAGAGTGCCACCTGTAGAATAATCCATGCTGCAATTTCCCTTTGCCTGGGGTTCAAATCCCTTTGCCATCCATCCAGGTTGCTCTAGCAATTGATGGAACGATTTAGTAGGAGTACACTGCCAGAGCACTGCCTCATTTGGCTGTACTTTGTGTAGACTGTAATCTGATCTGTGTAGCTGGAGAATGACTATTTGATCAGTGTCCTGAAAAATGTCAGGAATCCTGTGTTGATGGATCCTGAGGGATTTTTTTCTATTGTTTGCTTCCATGTTATGACCTGAATCTGGGAATGCTTACAAGCATGGGACTTTACTGTCAGAAATTAAGTAGTCATTAGCCATTTCCAGGACCAGGCAAAAAAACCCCCAAAAACCAACATGTGCTTAAAGATCTTTTTGTTTAAATAAGGTAGTTTTACAGATAGCTGGACATCTAAAAGTGTCTTTGGATCTAGCTATGGTTACCTGATTCTACAAAGCTTTTTGCAACCTAATAGATTTTAATAAGATTTGACATGCATGTTTACAGGATTGAGGTCTAATTCCATAATATATTTTTATATAGGCTAATACTACTTTTTAGTACTAAAAGTTTTGCAATAGTGTAATAACTATCTCTGATGTTAAAGAGATATCTGGGACAAAATTAGTTGACGTTATCTCATTTTTTGACAAAAAAAGCAGCTTATCTGAAGTACTTTTCTGTGTACTAATCTATACAAAGACCCAAACACCCAGTTTTGACTGACTCTAACTCCTGGCCTTTATTTCCATTGGATATATGGAATGACACACAAATGTTTAAATCTGACAGATTTTTAAAAAGTCGAACTGTGTCTCTAATTGAACATGTACTCTTCCATGGTGTAACTGTAGGCTTTTAAAAAAATTACACACCCACATAGCTAATTTTACATTAACTTTTTCTCTTCTTCCCAAGATCACAAATAATGGCTTTCCTAATTATAAGAAGTAAACCAAGGTTATTACGCCAGTGACTTAACAATTTTTACAAATATACATTTATTACATAGATTTTCAAGGCCTTTTTTTCTCAGTGAGAGCTATTTCTGCCTCCACAGGAACACTTTCTTGCTATACAGCATTTATTTCTAACACCACACAAACACTTATTCCATAAAATACTAGAAGTAAACAAATACAACTGCTATATTAGAAGGGTACTGGTAAAAAATCTAAACCCCATTGGAAGTTGCTAACAAAAGCATCAAGTCAGCTCCATCCTACAGCAAACGACTTTAATATTAGTTGCAGCTGCTCAGCTTTTCAGCATGTTTCAGCCTGATGTGTCCTTTAAGAGGCAATGGCACATATTGATGCACATGTTCAGTTGCTCTACCTTTGTGCTGCAGTTCTTTACTCTGTAAAATGTTCTTCTCAATACACAAAAGCAGCTGCTGAAGAAACTGCTTCAGACCGAGGGTGAGAGAACTGATGGCAGCAGCATCACTAAGCAAACTCCAGCAGAGACTGAGAGAGTGAGACGGTGCAGAGACATCAAAGGATCTTCAGTGAGAAAAAAAATATCAGCATTATTGCCTGCCATCAAACCCCAGGTGAGACTGAAAAGCCATTAGATACTTTTTGGCTGTAAATGTATGGACCTGTGTCAGGCTTGACTTGAAATGATTCACCTTTGATTATTAAATAGAATATTTTGCAGAAATGATACCAGCAGCTTTTCCCTTTGCTTCTTCAGTGATAATGATGACAGGTTTTTTTATAATAGCAACAAAATAATTCTGGGGGCATTATCTGTATTTTTTGGAAGTTTCATTGTTCACTGTTAAGTTAATTAATTAAAAATCCCAATGGACACAGACTTCAGAAATGTCTATAGCTGGCTAAGTTATCCGTGTGCTACATGAGTGCCTCCTGAAAGCGGTGGCAAAAAGCCAAATGGGCAAAAATGGATTCTTGCTACTTAATTTACTTATGTTTAAATATATTTTATTGTAATCATTTGTAGTGAGAGATTTAACCTGGAAGAGCCCCAAAAGCTTCATGTGAAACATGCATAGTTATTTCTGTTAGTGCTCAGGCTTTATGTCAGGCAAGAGTTTTTTGCATTGCTCTAGCCATGCAGCGATCTGTAAAGGGAACCTACTCTGATACAGTTTGAAAAGTGCATTTTGTTCTTGGCTCTCCCTTTGATCAAATTAATCTGGGCTTTTTTGTAGCTCTAAATGAGGCCTATGGGCTGACAATGTAGCTGTTTAAAGGGGATTTTAGGGGATAATAGCCAATGCAAATAGTGCCATGAGAATGGCAACTTGCTTTTGCACTTTCAATCACGTAATAACAGCAAAGAAAGCTTTTAAAATGAATTGAAATTTTGTGGCTTGCCATCTGGGATTATTTGGGGAAACAGTTCTGAATACTATGGCTGTGAAAAAGAATGGTACTATAGGGCACTCTTAAGCTGACATGTTTCAGATGGCACCCTTATGCTAACTGCTGCAAAGTTGGCTAGCATTTTTTTTTATTATTTTCTTTCTTCTGGATTATCTGCAAAAAATTCTCTTTGCTGGTATTTGGGCCTGAAAAACTTTTCTATTGTTAAAGAATTCAATTCAAACCCCTTGCAGCTGCTGATCCCTTTATTGTTCCAAACTTTATGTATACGCGTCTTAGATGAATGTAGCCAAGCCTTTTAGTGCCTTAATAGGTATCTGTATAAAGGTCATTTATTCTTCAGTACTTGTTTTAACAAAAGTTTATACACAAACAACAACTACAGCTAAAACATTCACATTAATCAATGTTCTTTCCACTGCAAAATGAAGGGAGAAAAGGCCTAACTGAAGAAAGTATGTCCAAACATGAGAATTCTTTCTGAGTTTAACTCTGAAGCAGCACATATTTTAGATTTCATCATCAAAAGCCAAACGAAAAATCATTTTAAAGCTGTTTTCAGCAAGGGTTAATGATTCTGACTTTTCAGGACAAGCACAGTTTTGATGAAGTCACTGAAAGGTTTAATACACAAGGATCAGAGATATATATGGTAAATATATATATTTATATGCGTTTCTCTTTCCAATTAGTTTTGGAACTGAGCTTTAGGCTAGCCAGCACCTTGACATTTCAGTTGACATAGCTGCCTTCCTTTCTTTTCCCATTGCTTTTGTCTTAGCTCCAACTGGCTGCCCTTATAAATGGTCCTTGAGGAATTACGGTGCGTGTCAGATATCTTAGATGAGAAGAACTGAGTGCACTTCTCTGGCATGCAAGATTTTTCTTTTTATAGAAATATTAAAATACCATCTGTAAGTTTTATGAATGTAGGTCATGTCCATGGAGAGTTTAAATTTGAGGTTATGACAGATGTTAGATGGTGAATTAAATATTTGGTTCCAAGATGTAAATCTAACTTGGTTCCATTGACTTCCCTGGAGTTAGTTCTGCTGACACACATGTAATGAGATCAGATTTTGACTATCTAAGTACTCAGTTGAGCTCAGCAGAACATATATCATATATCCATCAATGATATGAGGGATGAGGCTTGTCAGGAAAATAATGTGCAGGCTACAGTGGGGACATATAAGGATCTGGACCTAAAAGCCCAACTGCTTGATCTCTGATAGAAGAAAATGTAGGCAAAGCTCTATTTTTTAATTTACTGTTTAGTGTTTTTATATAATTCTTGAGAATATTAGACCATTCTCTGATCTCTAAATGTGGGATTTTTAAATATGTAACAACATAAATTGTTAGTGCTGCTGCTAGGGGCACTACTATACACCACTCCACAAGTCTGTGTCAAGATTTATATATGGATCACAGTTACTCTGTACAAAAAACTTAAAAAATCAATTGTTACAGCAGAGGTCTGTGAAAAATTGATGTGTATTCCACTGTGTTGATCATTTGATCTACAGCTGTGGGCTCTGCCAGGTAGGTGAGGACTTGCTCTGTCAAGGGTTGCAGTGAGAATACCCTGTCTCTCCAGTCTCAGACTGCAAGCTAGCACAGCTCAGTTGCTCTAAAATGCTACCTGTGTGACCAGGGCAGGCTGTTTGCCATTGCCTCAGGCAGGACTTCATAGGGCACCACTTCCACTGCAGCCTATGCAAACAGGTGGAAAGTGCAGTGTTTGGAAAGTTGATGTACTATGTGTCTCAGAGCTGACACTGTTAATCTCATGGCCATCTACATACTGCTCTAGCTGAGCTTCCAGGTGGTCTTCAAAACATGTATAATGTAATAATCTCATTTGGCAGCAGCACAAACACAGCTGACTGTTGCTACATCCTCATCCAAGCAAGATTACTGCAATTTTGCCAGATAAGGTGCCAATGCTCTCGACTAATGTAATGACTGGTCAAAATCTCATATCAGAAAACGCAAATCATTCTTGTTTTGGCAGGTAAATCCTGTTAGAAATACTCTAAATATTTCATAACAACAGTGTAGAGGTTTCTGTGGGAGAGATACAGAATAGCCATCATGTGGTGCTGCAGAATGCAATACAAGAATAGCAGGATAGGACAGGGAATGCCATTACCCCAAGTAGAGGGGAAAAGTTTCCTCCTCCCGGTAAATCTAGCCTTACTAAGGCAAATAAAACATAAAGAACAATTCAAAAACCCCAAACAGAATGTGCTGCCAATCACTGAGACACGTTTTCTATATGAGAAACAGAATCCCTCAGCTTCTGCTGAGCTTGTTCCACCTTGAAAGGTGAGGTGCAGTAGGCAGTGTGCACTACAGAAGCAGATCCCTGATGAGTTGCTTGGCAGTGTTTTGTTGCACTGAGAAGTGGTGGCTCCTGGCCAGCATACCTGCTGCTGTGTGCAGGAACTCGGAGAAAGAAGCACCTGGCACCAGGTTCTTGAAGACATTCTGGATGAGGTTGTTTTGCCCCAAAACAAGAGGAAATCCAACCTGGTATTTGAGGTTGACATGATCATGCCATTTTCAAAATATTATTCATCTGTTTTAAGTCAGGTAATGGCTTGAGCAACAGTGCCAACTATATTCCTTGTTCTGGATAGCTTAAAGAGCATTTGCAACATATTTTTGTACCTCATTTGATTTTTTTCTGAAAAAGGTGAAATGTTTGTAGGGTACTATTATGCCCATATCATGTCCAATTTCATAAAATGAGGACTCAGTCAAATATCTAAATGGCTTTTACAGTGCATGTGAAGACAAGCCTTTAGCTGGGTTAAATGGTTAATATTCTTTTACTTTGCTCTTCAAATTACAAGCCTGATCTCATGAATCCCAGTGAATCACTTTTCATTTTGCTGCTTTTTAGGAGATTCCATTGCTCCAATTTCTACCATATCCATGATTGCAAATTTGCATCAAAGTAGGTTTTAATATTGCATGATGCATGAGGTGTAAGAGCAAAATGCACTTCTCTTATCCCTGAATAACACATACCTTCAGATAGTTTGATCACTAAATCAACCATAAGATACTTTATAACATCAACAAACCAACATTGACATTTGATATATTCTGAAATAATGATTCTGACTTACAGGATGGATTAATCGCTAGCAAAAAAGCTGACATGGATCATGAGGAAGGTTAGTGATTTGATAGAAAGTTTTAAATAAATAAGGTTAATAACATCACCAAGTGCTATTCTCCCGGTTAATACAATTCCAATTTGTAATGGTTCTCTCATAGAAAACCAGCATTTTTTTAAACACTTTTTATAAAAAACTAACAGGATCAACAAAAAGTTCTCAACAACACAAGTTTACTGATTGATGGTAGACAAAATTTCAATTTGCTGGAGAATATGTTTTTAAGAAAGTTGAATTCTTGTGTATTGAACTCCCACAATATTCTTAATCTTTGAGAACACTCTATTCTTCCTGATGCAGCAAAGGTAGTAATTATAATATAAAAATAGCTAAATACCCAAGATATATGTAATTATTTTGTCACTCACAAGTCAATTATTTTAGTTCAGCATGAAATGTGTATTTTGTCTTTAATACAGTACTTGCACGGTTCCATTACCAAAAAACACAGTCTCAAATAAAAACCCCTGTGGCAGTAAATGTGGTAAAAACTATTACAAAAAAGACTAACATTGAATTGTTTGTAGTATATTGGAGGGAGTTGGCAAGCCATGCAGGAACTGCAGAAGTGTTAGGATTTGATATTTTCACTGGCTTAATTTCCAGATTCCCTGAACAGATCTGCAGACAAATTGAGCTGTTTCACAAATATGTAGTAATACATAGCTCCTGTACTAATGAGTGTAAAAATCTGCTCATGTTCTCAGGGTACATGAGGGTGTTTTACCAACAAACAGTCCACAGGTACTTTTCATGTGACATGTTATTGGTTGGGTGGAGTTTGTTTTGATTTCGTTTTTTTTTTTTACTTTCCCCAGTTTAATTTAAAATGTTTATTCTGCTGCGAAGAAAGCTTTTTGTTTAAATAAGCAAGGTGAAAGTAACAGGTTTCAAGTTACTGACTACTGTGATTTGGTGCAGGAATGCCACGTTCCCTTGTGCCTAAGAGCATCATGCTGGATCCATATTAATTAGAACACATTTACAGTAAAGAAAGTAAAAATAAAAGTGGTTACATAATTTCTTTCATTCTTCTGTCTAACAAAGCTCAGTATTTTCCTTGTCTGTTATCAGTCATAGACACTATTCTCCAGAACTGTGCAACAGCCTGAACCACAACAAAGAAAATCTTGTTTGAAGTCTTGATCACCTTGCATTCAGATGAATCTTAGCAATTTCATACTTTGCATCTCAGGTACAAATGACTGGCATTGACAATTACCCCTAAATAAATAATGACAGAGCTCGGGGGTGAAGATCCCTCTAGGATTATCAGGCTTAGATCTTATTCTGAACATAGTTCAGTTTGGCTAATCATGGCCTGACAGTCCAGATTGCTTTCTGCAAATTTGAATATATAGCTAATTTTATCCCTCATTTTCCTTCCTGTAAATGCTGGCATCACAATAGTGCATAATGCATATCTAGGAATTAGTAGTATGTTGAGGAGAGGTGGTAATGTTCTTTGGTCGAGACACCATTTCTCCAAGAAAAGGAGGGCAAACAGGTTGCAAGGAGAGTACTGGAGCCCATACATGACATGAACTGGGAACTGAAGGTTTTTTTTGAACTCTCATTTACCTTGGAAGAGGAAATGTTTTTTAATGTGCTGAAGGCTGAATTAATTATTTAACTGTTGAAAAGGAGGCTACCAATCACCAGACAAGTAAAGACAAGACTATTGTGACCTTGAATGACTACATGATTTGCTGCCAGTTCAATTTAGTGTTCAATTTGTTGCTGATGTTGCTTCTTTCCAAAACCGTTGGAGCCATACAGTAGAAAACAGAGGGCATACACTGAAACATTGCTTCTTAGGTCAGCAAGAGTTTAGATGGCTGTTACTAATGCGACACTTTGCTTTGCTAAATGCACTGTGGAACAGGGTCATGAAAGTTAGCTTTGTCATTAGGTGCTGAACTTGGAAAGCCTCAGTTCTCAAATCACACATCTTTATTCTGGAGGGTAATTACAGTAGCTGATTATAGTAGCGAGTCTTTATTGTCTGTGAGGGCAACCAGTAGGGCAGGAGAGAAGCTTGTTGTTATGCTAAAAAGCAAGCAGATCCAGTTGCCTCTTCGTTTGTTTGTTTGTTTTTTTCCTGTAAAGCTTACCTCCTCATGTAGCAATTCCTCATAGAAAAGCTCATGTGGAAGCACAGACCACTGCTAGGATAGGCAGAATGCCACAGTACAACTTCATTCTTTTATTACTCTGATCAAACTCATCTCATTTTTTTGCAGAAAGGGAGCAGTGAAAAAAAAATACATTGCCAGCTTGTTCTTAAATAGCCTTGATGTAAGTTACTGTTGTCCTGAAGATTGGTATTTCATTTCCAGGTTCCATTTTACACTTTCTATCCAGATGGAAAAGCTTTTGTGACTAAATTACCATATGTCTTTCAGTGCTTTTCAGGATGTATTGCTTACTACAGTTGACGTGCCCATGTCAGGAATGTTGAAATAATCTCTAGATATGCAATACCTGTTGGTGTGTATTGATTCATTGTAGCTGTCGTTAGACCTCAGCGGCACATGGATATCATCAGATACAGATATCTAATTCCAGAAAGACTGATCATCAAGTCTTCGAGTTCTTGTCTTGCATTTGGGTCTTCATATCCAGGTGACTCACACGTGGAGATAGAGATGTATTAATTTAGGTTGAGCTCTTGGGTCTCCTTGAAAATGTAGGACTGTAAAGACGCTGTTACAGCTTGGCACACTTGTTACCAACAGATGTCAGTGTTGTAGCGCATTTTTATTGCTCGGGGTCTGCTCAGGCTCTGTGTTGTTAGACCTCTTTGCTTCAGATGAGTAAGTAGTGCACCACACACACAGATGCAGATGTAGCTTTAACGCATCCTATCCTCAAGAACTGCCACAAAGAGAAGTACCTTTTTCCTGGTCGTGGTAATGAAGACTACTTGGAGATCACTTCATATTGCTAAATTAAACAAAGCTCATCAACTGATACAGTAAAAGATAATGACAGTGTCTGGGATGCGAAAGAATGAATATAAAACACTAAGTCCAGCTGATGGCAAAGAAACTTGCAGTACTGACAACTACCCTCTTCTTTGATAATGGTTAACCTTTTGTCTATAATTTATTGGCTTGATCTATGAAATGAAAATGATTAAGTATGTTACTTTTAGATGTTTATGGAAAAATATTTCATCCCTATTTTCTCTACAGCAACAAGTAAATAATATATTTTTTCTTTTAGTGAGTGTCACAACAAGTAACAATTGATAGAGACTTTTAAGTGAAATTTATATGATACATCTAAAGGGACTAAGATCTGCTGGATCACTTTCAAATATCAAAGCCAATATACTTTTAACAGTGGTGTCTAAACTAAAAATCAGCATTCAAAGTTAAGCCCATATATAGACTTATAAAGAATTATAAATAATCTTCATATCTTCCTCACAAATATTTGCCTGGTTTAGTCTTCACATGAGTCATAGAGCCTATGATTTGTACCAGAAACCTGGCTTGTTACCTACATTTCTAAAAGGTAGGAGCCAGCAAACTCCCATAGTAGCTAAGCAGAACAGCTCAGCATCTGTTTCTGTCCAGAGACCTGCAAAATTCACAAACTGGGTATCTGTATGTCTATATGTCACTCTGCCTGACAGGGGTGGTCTGAGTGTATCTAGCCCACAGTGGCATCACTGAAAGCAAAAGACAAAGACATCTCCATTTCACATCATATATGCGGTAGCAAAGACATTCCTGTTTAATCTTTTTCCTTTTCAGGGACAAAGGTATTTTCTCCTTAGTTCAACATCCTGTTGAGACACTTTTCCTCATTTATAATCCCATCTGCTATGACCTATCAGGCATTTAACAACCTTCTGTCTGGATGAGTCAGAGTATTATTCATTTTTCCAGTTTTATCACTCCCTGGGGGTACTGTTATGGAAAAAAACATGGGGACAGGTTCCTTTAAGGTAGTCAAGACTGACTTTGGAAAATCTTAAGTGGGGGTAAAACCAAGAAAGTTTAACTAGGCATTGAGCATAAAGGCAATATTTCATTCGTGATATGGTTTTGTAAACCTAGGCAGTGTGAAAGCTGTATCTAAGAAAGTGTCTGACTCAGAAAAAGAAAAAAGGTTTAGATACATTATAATCTGTAAAATGATTAATTTGTCACTATGTCTTCCTTTTTTATGTAGTTGTGTGATGCAAGACTGTCAGTCTCAGTTTTTCAAAAACTAGAATTTGAGTTCCCAAAGCCTTGTGTGAAAACCATGATTAAAAAGGGGTTATATTTGCTAACTTACTGAAGCTTTTCTCTGTCACTTTGAATAGAATGCTAAAACAGCACAGTGCAAAGTAGAAAAGATACTTTATTTCCTTCCAGATGTAGATAAATACACAACAATAAGATGCTAGTAGCCTACTTAAAATTTCCTTTTGCAGTAAAACCGTTCCATTTGGGAACTAAGTAATCAGTACTGCACAAGAGGTACTTGCTGTAATATGCTGGCTGGTGCTATACATAATAGTTATAAGTAAAAAGCACCTGATCCTTAAATGTAGGAAAATATGTAAATGCAGTGCATGGTACTCTATTGCATTGGTTCCTTGAAAGGAAATGGTAGACAGCCTGTAGCATGTTTGTGGGAAGTAAATGAATAAATATTCTCTGTTTCAGTGCTGCAGAATACTGTGAAAAAGATGAAGTTGACAACAGAAGTGAATAGCAAAGGACTTTTATTGCATTGTTTAGTGTAGATGTTTCTGAAGAAATATGGGAAATGAGGTTTAAATTGCTACTATAGATGCAGAGCATATTTGCATTGTATGCAGTAAAGAAAACATTCAACAGACATTAACTCATGAGAGTATAACACTGTAGCTAAGATTAGCAAGAAATTAGTCATAGAAATGTTGGCTCTGTGACACACTGCAAGTGTCTTACTGATCATAAATACTGGCAGCTATTGATGTTTTATGTTACTGATAGATACAAAGCCAGGGTTGAACTAAAGCCCAGTCTGAAGAGTTGCTCTGGCTTAGGTGAAAATCATAAAGCTTATGCAGTGAGCTGATTCTAGCCAGCAAGTGAGAATCCACTCACTGGCTTACTCTTTTCCCCCTAGGATAAGGAGAAAATAGAAAGTGAAGCAAAAACTGCATGTGTAAGGAAAGAAAAAACATATCTATGCACTACTTTTCAGTGCTTGGAAAGGAGAGCCTCAGCATGTGTAATGCCATAAACACAAGTGTCATCCCTTACTCTTTCTTTCTTTGAGCTTTTATTGCTGAACATAATTTCATGTTTTGTGAAATACTCCTTTTGCCAGGTCAGCTGTACTGGCTTTGTTCCCTCTCAGTTTCTTGTCTATCAGTAGCCTACTCACTGTGCAAATGCTGTTCAGCCATAAGCAAAACACTCTCATGTTATCAACACTGGTTTAGTCTAGATAACACTATTGGAGTCAGACCCAATATGGCTTATCAAAACAGAAGGTGTGGGGCATGAAGGATTAATTACAAATTTGTCCCCTCATCTCTTCCCCTGCCTGACCCCTCTCGTCCCTTACTGTCTGCTGCTTAAAAGAGTAGTGCACTGGATACATGAAACCATGTTCCTCATCAATACCTGTCACTCTTCTCTGACAGAAAGTGACTGAAGGTTGGTTTGTCATGGCAAGACATCCTGTCTGCAGTCATCTGACCTCTTTCTGCAATATCAGATGTCATAGCTCTTCTTCTGAAGAATGGTAATTCCACAGGACATGTTGAAGCAAATTAAGCAGAAGTGTAGGTTCAACTTTAATAAAAAAGACAGTAACAGTACTTGCAATGTGTCACACTTTATATGATGTATGAAAGAAAATCAAATGCATTTATAAGCTCAGTTTTATTCATGTCAGTAGAAGCTACAGACACAAAATTGTAAATGCTCAGCAAAAGTAAAATGCGTGTTACTTTATCATATTAGTATAAAAGATGATTGGCATAGTATTAATTATTATTATAGATGAGTCATATTAATATGAAAGATGATTAAGCATAAGTTTTATGATTTATCAGTGTATTTTTCTAGTTTATTCTAGGGTTCCAAATACTATCTAAATATCTGCACAACCTGTTAGGGAATAATGCACTTCATGTCCATATTGACATAGCTGAGTGTAAACACAAGAAAACCATTGGTACCATAAGCATTATCACTCTGCTGGGAAATGGAATATGATCTTATTACCAATGTAACATGAGGGAATGAATTTCCTTTCTTAGAGTTAACTGTGCCACCCAGAGCTGCCCTGAAGGCACAGTACTCACCATAGCCTTGCCCAGTTCCTAGAGTTATCACTGGCCCTTCAAGGAAAATGTTCCTCTGAGGTTTTGAAATGCATCCTCCAAGCAGAAATGGAACTTCAAGCCAGTTTAGTCTGGTTTTCAATGGAAATCAGGCACATGTACCTGCTTGCCTACCAATATTCTGCAAATAATTCTGACAATTCATCAATTTTAGTTACAATTGACAAGGGTGTAAGTTTCTCTAAGATAATTAAGTTTACATCTTACAAGAATCACCATCTGGGCAGGACAGTGATATAATTAATCCACAGAAAATCATGGTTCATTAATTTGTTGTTTGTTAGGTTGGTTTATTCATTCTCTCCTTCTTTACCTGAACAGCTCTATTATCTTCAGCCTGTCTGACCACCCTCTTATCCTCTCTGTCTGGGTCCTTCAGATTATGTACCAAGAAATATTCCTCTGAAGACTTGTAAACCTTTCAACGCCTTTCACAATTGGAAGCATTTCTGGAATGAGGAGATTTAATTTTGTGTTCACTGCATTTTTAGCATAGTATGTGAAAAACAATGTATCTTTAGTCCTCAGAATATGGGAAATATTTATCTTGGTTGTTTAGATTTTTTTAATAGCTAAAGCAGGGAAAAAATTTTTTAATAAGGAGAAAATAGGAAGGAGAATGTAATGTTATGTTCCCTGCAGTATCTTTCAAATATATTGTGTTTGTAATTCAAATAAGCAAGGATCATTAATTCTTCTAGAAGGGTTTTATTTACTTTTTATTGCTTACCCTAAAACATAAAGGTAACATGAGAAATTTAGCACATTAATTGCCAGACATTTATCTGTTTAATTTTCTTTAGGTCATATTCTTCAATTACTTTGTACAAAACATGATTATTTCAACTGTTTTTACTCTATTAATTCAATTTGTTTCAAATTTTTCTAATGTTAAATTCAAAATGGAACCAAAACATTAAGTTGTACCAGTGAGAAAGCAAGGAAAAAATACCCTGTAAGCCAAAAATGAAATCTTAAAAATAAAAAAGTTAATAATAATAATTAACATCTGCTGTAGAAAGTTTTATGGAGTGTATTCCCTATCTTGAGACAAATTGTATATTTTGTTTATATTCAAGCTGTTTAATTACCCTAACAAGAAGAAATGTAAAATGTACGGCAACACAGTCAAATTAGCAGACATCTTTTGTTTTGGGATCCTGTTATTCTGTAGCTTTCACAAGTTTCACGAGAAATTTTAGTAAAAGCTCCAAAAGTTTTTAATGTACCTTGCCAACACTCTAAAGTTATCTCAAAATGTTTAACAAATTCTATTATTACTTACTAAGTATCAATTATTAATAATATCACCTTGTATGCAAGTACGACCATTTGTAAGCCATTAGTTTGTAAAACATGCATGGGAAATTGTCTGACAGATGACTTTTGCAGGTGAAGTCATAGAGATTGTGCAGGCAAATGCTAGAAGACAGCATTCCCTTAGCCTCTGTCTCAAGGTTCCCACCACTGAACAAAAGAGTAAGATGCTTCAAAAATGCAGCAACATATTTGCAGCTTAGGACAAGCAATATTTTGGAAATGGAATTCTATTGTTTCATTCAAGGAGGGGTGGATGGGCCTGATTGTATATAAGAGACTGTGTATCAGCAGAAATTACTATGAAGGGAGGTGGAAAAAGGAACCAGCCCCTTGCCTTTGTCCACAACAGCTGATTCCCACTGCTGTTTGGTTACCACATGACCAAGATACTGGCTGAACCACTCTTTGAAGAACTGTTTGTATTTGTTTCTAATAGCAATATATTTTTATCTGCCCTTTCAAATGCTTGAAAATTTTACAAATGAGATATGCCCAATTAAGTTTTGCATTGCCCATTCCATGTCTTTCTGTCTTTTATTAACATAGAACATAGGATTTAATTATTTATTTTAAATGTATATAGTAGGTAAAATATTAAGAAAAGTACATGGACACTTTTGTAGCCCACAAAGTCATCCAGACAAAAAACTGTGGAAGTCATAGAGCTGCCACAGAAACTGACTTTGATGCATTGCATGGTAATCTGCTGCATTACACCAGATAAGTTTCTGTGTCAAAAATGAACTATGGAATGACATTAATTAATAGCAGGACATCCACAGATGGTGATCACTGGCAGACAGTTGGGAGACCCTGCCATAGTCTTTCTCCTCCATAGGATGGGGAAAGCCCTGTCTTGAATGAAGATTTCTGGAAAAGAGCTGATCCCCTGAAATTCATATTCTAGAAAACATTTTAGTTTCTTTCTTAAATTAGCAATTAAATTAGTTGACTAAAATTCATATGAAGACACAAGATCATGTTGCTCAAAAAGGCAAATTACTGACTGAGGGTCTGTTCCTTGCCCCTGACTTTTCCAAGTTTCAAATTTATAGCGGGGTCTGTGAATGCACTTCTTAAAGCAGGGGTCACCCCAGTGACAATAGCCCTCAAATGTGTAAAGCAGTGTCTCCTGAAGACAGAACTGGTAGCCAGGAGTCTTGGGCTCTTGCAGATACCTCCCTCAAGGTGCTACTCACCAGAGCTAGGCTGGTTCTGTGGGTATTTGCCTTCGGGATCAGTGCAATACATTGCTGACTCCTGTTCTGTCATTGCCACATGCTGGCCTTGAATCAGATCAGAGATTGATCTGTCCCATCCATTCAGTTCTGTTTGAAAAGCTGCCAGGTAGTACCAAGTGACAGTGTTGTTTTGGTCAGCAGGCTGATAATGTGGACTAGTTAGGTTATTCTTTTTTGTATTATGCTACCTTAAAAAGGCTGTAATCAGCTCCTTTGATCAGGTAAAAATTAAATGAAACATCAAAACGAGAAAGATCCAAGGCAAATGAACTGACTGCAGAGAAATACAAGGGAAAAGCAAGAAATTAACTTAAAATGTCAAGAGTGATACCCTGAAATTAAGCTTTTAAAATCTTTCAGGATAACTGTTTAATTAATCCAGAATCATTGCTAGTGAGGGCCAACAGGCAGTTGCATAGGGAATAACTCTAATTACAGCATTGGGCACATAAACCATTGTGGCTTAACTCCAGATTTGTTGCAGAGACCCCTTCCAGCGTCCAGAGCCTCCAGCAACAGCAACAACAACAACTTTTTTCTTATCTGCTGGCATTGAATCTGAATGTTATTAATAGTAAAACTGCTCAAAAATGCAGTGTCAGTAGTGGTCCTTCAAAGGCAATACACACACGTAACTCTCAGAACAAGCAGAATCCACCTACTAATTAAGAGAATGCGAAATGTCATTGGATGCATGTTATATGTTATATGAGGAAGAGTGATGTGAAACATGAAGTCTAGGTGCTAGGAAATAAGCTGTATTATGAACAGTCTATACCGAAAATTGTACTGACACAAATACAAGCAAGTAGAGTTAATGCAACTCAGAAATCACTGTTCATTCTCCAGTAAGTTACTTCCCTTCATAATTCACTGACTCTGAGCTCTTAGTCTATTACAGTGGCAAGTAAAATGGTTTATTTAAGCTTATATGCAGTCTTTGTAGATTAAACTGTCACCTGAATAGGTCAAGGCCTTAGGAGATATTCCAGCAGAAGAGATATATTTTAAAGATTAATTTTCTTGCTGAAAGAAGGTAACGGTAATATTGTTTTAAAAAAAATGTTTAAAACTGAGATGCTTTCTTTCCTAGGTATCTTGGTTAATTTAATTTTCTTGACCAGTTTTATCTTTTGACTATTTTTGGAATGTATAAACCTCCATAAGTGATTCAATAACTTTTTTTTTTCATGGCATTTTTTTTCCTTTTGCTACAGATTGTGACATGATAAACTTCATACTGTGGTCTATTAATGTCAATAATATGAAGAAATGTGTTTTGAAGCAGAGAGCTGCTAATTTAAAATGCATAATATAAAAGATAAATTCACCTGAGAACTAAAATTGTTCTGCACTTATGAGGAAATAAATAGTTTTTTACAATAATTAAATATTTTTCAAAAGGAGAAAAGCCAAGAGGCAAACATAACAATTTCCCAGCTAAAAAGTGCTCGAGCTTGCAAGATGTCATCATAGCTTTTCTTGAGACTTGCTTTTCTTTTCCTGATGGAACTGGAAGCCAGAGTTCTCCTGTTAATTTGTTTGGTGATATATTTTTGGTTAAAGAACAGAGTCTGAAGGGAAGTCAGTCTTGTAGCACATAAAAGATAAATTATAAAATAGGTAAAGAGGAAAGGAATAAAGCATTCTCCATATCCACTGGAGACTGGATAAGAAATAGCCAAAAATGCCAGCAAGGGAAATTTCGATGTAACACTGAGGCATTTTTAACAGAACATAAAAACCCTGAGAAAGTCGGCCAATGGTAGTTGTGGTGTTAGGGATTTTTAAGTATATCTTAGATGAAAGGTTTAAAGTAGCTAGACAAAATTACAAAGATGAGGTTAAACAACTGTGAGAAATTACTGATATACAGCTGATTCTGCTGAAAGAACTAGGTTGGTCAGGTGGCAAATTTGGATCTAAAATTATTTGTTGAAAACACTACCAGGCAGGCCTGTTCTGTCTATTGCTGTCTCCTTCCTGGACAAGATTTAATAAGAGGCTCCTTCTCTTCAGGTTTAGGACTAGTCCTGGAAATTCCTGGCTCCTTAAATGATAGCAAAATGGGGACATTTTTGCACTGTGTCTTTGACCCAGTAGAGCTAAGCAAAATGTAAAATAGAATATGGGACATTCAAAATGTTTTTACCAGAGTTTAAAAAATATGTTTAATTTATAATGTATTATTTCTTTGACTGTGAGAACTTGCTTTGTAGGAAAGAAAATGTTCTCTGTCACCCACCTTTCATTCTGCACAACAAACATGCACAGGTTTGGTTTATTGAGAAATAGAGTCAACTATCATGTTTAACTTTTCAGCATCATTTTGCTTTACATTTTTGTTGCTATGGTTTTTAGAGAAATTATTTTGAGATCTTAGGGCCTGTTAGCTTGAAAGCTGAATATGTGGGGGTTCTTTTCTGAGCTTTTGTGTGCTGATGGTGAGGAACAGAAAGTTCAGTGAGCTAAATCTCCTGTCTACTCCCTCTGAGGATATTTTTTGAGTGAGTGAATATAAAAGTTACAGCAGTTTGAACATTCATTATCTTAAGTGACTTTCTTTTCTTTAGGCTTACATTTGCTGTTTGTGTGTTTACTGTTCCTAGGCAGGTGGTATGATTGCATGGAGCAGAAGAAATTATACCACAGTTGTGTTAGCACCGTTTTCATCTTTTCTCTGATATTGCCAAACTGTTTCATTTTAGTAAGGATCTTGCCATTGGTGGGTGATTTAGCTGAAACATATTTCCAGAAATTTTCTGGAGAATAAGACATCAGTGAGGTAGATTCTACTTTTTGTGTATTATTTGTTCTTGATCTTCTTGGATAGATTAATTGTTCATTCCTTGGTAACTTGGCCCTGAATTTCTTATTTTTCATTTTTAATGGCATTATTCTAGATATCACCTCTCCTTGTACCACATATGGATTATTCTGAATCACCGTGTGACTCTGAACAACAAATATAATTGAAGAAACTGTAACCTACTCTTCAAAAACTTTTAATCAGAAATATGTTTAATCTATCTAGTTATTCACAATATATTTGTAACAGAAGTAGTATCTGCAGAGGTTCCCTCCAGCAAATTATATCACCACTAGCACAATGGTACCTTGCCTGCTAAGTTTATTTATATAAAACTTCTAGTAACATTTAGTGTGTTCAGAGAAGGGTAACAAGGCTGCTGAAGAGCCTAGAGCATAAGTCATATGAGGAACAGCTGAGGAAGCTGGAGTTGTTTCCCCTGGAGAAAAGGATGCTAAAAGGAAACTTTGTCACCCTCTACAACTACCTAAAAGGAGGTTGTAGCCGGGAGGGGTCAGCCTCTTCTCCCAGGCAACTAGCAATAGGATAAGAGGAAATTGCCCCAAGCTGTGCCACAGAATGTTCAGGTTGGACATCAGGAAGAATTTCTTCACTGAAAGGCTATCCAGGGAGGTGGGGGAGTCATCATCCCTGGAAATGAGAATTGTACAAGTCATCTAATGCTGTGGTTTAGTTGACATAGTGGTGTTTGGTCAAAGGTTGGACTAGATGATCTTCAGGTCTTTTCCAACCTAAATGATTCTTATGTCTGCAGAACGTTGAAGCAAAGGTTGGGAGGTTGGGTGGTGTGTCTGTCATGGAGAGCTGAAGGCATGTTTGAGATGTCCATTGCTGCATAACTTTTTGTGTCCATGAACACAAATGCGGTTTTGTGTTCAGTAACAGATTATAAGGCTTTCCTACACCTTGCACTTCACTGTTACTAAAATTACAAATGTTCTTCTTATTTTTCTAATTTGTCTCCATATTTCCTTTTATTTTTTTCTTTTTTTTTTTTTTTTTTAATTATGGTATATATTTAGTACAGACATATTGGAAGTTCTTATGCTTTCTGCAGGTGATGTATGAGCAATGAGTCCAGCCTTCAAGACCCTCAGGCCCAGATGTCATGCTGAGCATACTTGGGCCACACAGATACACTTGCATACTTGATCTATAGGGACTCACATGCAGGATGTTTCAGTCTAAGTTTTAGCCTGTTGTCCTAGGTCTGTCAGCAGAAGTAAATCTGCTCCAACTCCAAATGACAGAGTATGGTGTGGGCCCTATCAACTTTCTGATGTTTTCCATCACATCAGAAACACACTTCACACTTTTATATTTCACTCTAATGGTATTGATTCTGGTTGATAAATGTTTGGATCACATAACCATAAATTTTTCTTATAACTGTAAGATATACATCAACTTGTATTCTCATTACTTTCCTTTGTTATCTTGTCTGGCATCATTATCTGAAGCCTGGTATTTCCATTGTTCATTATTGGTGCCCTTTAATTCTCTATTTGTTTTCATTGTGCCACCATCTGAATTAAAGTTGTATTCCCACAAGAAGACAAGGAAGCTACTCATGTTGGCAGAAGAAGAGATTACTAGTTTTCAAAGCTCTAGGTTGTCTTGGGTGCAGGTGTCCAGGCAGTGGCGATGTGGGCTGTAGAGCGGCATCTGTGAGGAGAGTCTGGGGTTGGCCCATGATAGGCACAAACAGATCCAGTTGACTCCAACTGATCCACTGCATGGCACAGCTGAGTTCATTGACCATGTTGGTCTGGGAAACTTTTGGAGAGGGCAAAACATTTCATGGCAGTGAGGAGTAAGAGAAAAAGTGTGAGAAACAGCCCTGTGACAGCATGGCCAGAGAAGAAGGAGGGAAGGTTGTGCTTCAGGTGCTTTCTAGCCTGTGGAGGACTACCTTGGAGTTGGTGGATATTTCCTGAAGGACTACATCTTGTGGGGAGCCCAAATTGAAGCAGATACTCCTGAAGGACTGCAACCCCTGGGAAGCACCCCTGGGAAGAACAAGGGGAAAGTGTGAGGAGGAAGGATTGGCAGAGAGGAGCTGTTCTGGACTGACTGTGACCACACCCTCCATTCTCTATCCCTCTGTGCAGCTTTAATGTTAGGGTGGGTGGAAGAATTGTGAACAAAGGAATGAAGTTGGGTCTGGGAAGAAGTTGTGGGTGGGGGAAAGGTGTTGTTATAATTTGTTTTTCTCTATTCAAATCTAATTTCATCAGCAATAAACTGAATTTTCACTGAGTTGTGTGTATTGTGCCTGTGATGGTATTTGGTAAGTGACCTCCCTGTCCTTATGTAGACTCAAAAGCTTGTGGGTTTTTTGACCTTATTTCATCCTCTTTGTCCTGCTAAGGAGGAGGGTGAGAACATCTGGGTGGGTATCTGGCAGCTGGCCAAAGTCAACCCACCACACAAATAACCTCATGAAGTCAAAAGTACTTTCAATTAACAAACATTTTTCAACAAGTGACACTGAAAGTAAATTTCTGACTGCTATTTATGAAATATAAAAAAAATCTACATACATATAAGATCTAGTGTGGATTGGATGGATCTTCCATGTTTCTACTTTCCACCACTGAGTTATCAGACTTCTTAAATTTTACAAGGTTAACTATGCAAGAATTGCAAATTCTTATTGTGCGAGTCCCTCCTCATTTGGTCCCGTCAAGTCATTATTTGAAGACCTTCTTTCAACTAAAAAACTATATGGTAAACAAGGAAATGTCTTTCCCATATAAAATCTACATTTTATTTCTCATTGAATGTTGCAACGTGGGGTTTGCTGTATTTCTCTGACAAGAAGATTTTCATGTTGACAATCTCCATATGATATCAACAAAAGCAAGAACTATGAAGAAATATTTACTTTCCTGGTGCACAGAAGAAAACAGGAACAAGAGACCAGGTCCATTAACCCTGAATACTGGGTCTAGGCTATTTTAAGAACAAGTGCTGTAGGCCTAATTCATGAGGTAGGTGGTCTGTTTTTTAATCTGTATGGGATTTTATTTTTTAATGTTTGTAATTCTTGATTTCTATTTCTGTTTCTCTTTTTAGATACATCTTGTAATAAAGAAGGAAGAAATGGGAAAGCAAGGAGATGTAGTACTGTCCTTTGAAGAACAAATCTGGGAAGAGAGAAAGAGAAGTCTTGAGTCTTCTGGAGACTTGAACATATAATATGAATATCTACTTTCACAGCAACCTCATATGGTTTATGCCAACTAAGTAACAATTACTGAGATGTTCTCTTCATATAGTGAAAAGCTTGATGAACTGGCACCTCTCTGAACCATTACAGAGTTTTAAAATATGCCTCACAGCTATCATAGTTAGAAATACAGAATATAACTTATACATAACATATATAATATGCAGTTCTCTGAAAGACTGATTTTAACAACAGTTTTACAGACCTGTTATTCCACCACTGTAAGTTTTTTCAGGTATAAAGAATGCAAGTACTGGCCTTGAAACTTATTTTCTTTTTGGATATGGAATCTTTCACTAAAAAATTTAAATCCTACCTGAATAACCTCCTTTACTTTTGTGCCAAGGTAATTTTATTGATATTATTAAAAATTATTCTGGAATCTCAGTGTGGTTTACTAATTAAAGGACTGAAGGATACTTGATGAAAGACTTGCTTTATACAAAAACTAATTGTATTCAGAAATACAAACTATGCTGCAGTATAGGCTTACTGCCTGAAATGCAAAACATTACTGAATCTTCCCCTCCAGATTCTGAAAAACGCTAAGGTTTGACAAAAAGCTCACTAGTCGAGAAGGTGGGATACGAGGTCTTAGAAATAACGTAATCCTGCTTTTTCACTCAGCCTGACAATTCCCTAGGGTAACACCAGTGTTGGCTTTGTTCTCATTAAACCAAAGTAATTTATATCTTAAGAATGAATTCTTATCTCTGATGAATGGCTGCACACACTTCATCCTACTGAAGCTAATGAAACTGATCAGAATTGCACACATGATGTATCTAGCCCTTAGTAATTCTTCATGATGAAACACTTCTTTCGGTTTTACTCCTGTGAGTGGTGTTTAAGCTTAAAAAGAGTTAAGCCAATGAATAGCATGAAACCAAAACCAAACAACCAACCCTCAAACAAACAAACAAAAAAGGCTTATCCTTTGGAAGAGAGGATGCACTCAAAAAACCCCCCACATCTCCAGGAGGAAATCATCCCTACCCCTCCTTTTGGGACTGGATAGTAAACCCAAATGATTTTTATCATTTAGGTTTGGGAACAGGCTGGACAGACTCGTGAGAGGCATCACTGTCCCTAGATTTGTAATGCTTATCATCAACAGCACTGAGGTAAAAGTGTTGACAACTTGTGTCAAAACAGTCAAGTCATGCTGTAGTTATACCTTTGTGCTTTTGTATAAATAACTAGCATGGCAAGAGATATGCTCATTGCTGTATATACTATAGATGTTATCTGTGCACTTATCTGGAAAGTAATCATATGAAATACAGATGTTCACTGATGTTTAATAGTCCCTGCAGCAAATAGCTTGATGTTGCTGAAGTACCGAGGATGCAGAGTATTTTAGCTGTGGAGTTTGCAGTTGCAGATATGCTCTCTAAAGCTATCAGCTCCCTTGGTATTTTTTTCAAAAAAGGGGTTTCTTAGTGCAAGTGCAAAGGGAACTTAATGATGGAAATGCCTCATATGTTTAAAAAAAATTAAAGGCATTTACCTTCATCCCTTCAGGATAAGGGCAATTTGGATAGTGTGGAGGATTAATTTCTGTAAATTTATTGCAGCAGTGGTTTTTCAAAGGATGTTGACATCTTTCAGAAACTAAAGGTAACACAACACAAGACAAGAAGAACAAAGGTTTTATGAAACCTTTCTCACCTGGATGTTGATCAGGGAGCCCAGCAGTGAAATCTATATTGTCTGCAACACACCACATGATAAACATCTTTAGGACCATCATGTTTTTTGGAAATACAGCAACAAATCAACAAATAGTCTTAAATAAATTGTGTGTGTTTGTCATGAAAATACATGATCATTTTATACATAAGGCTGGCTCAAATTCAGATGGGAAGCTAAATGTGGGAAACTGGCATAAGCTCTGCCAGTGTAAGAACCAGCATAAGCTCTGCCAGTGTAAGAACTGACTGCCTAATTTTTAAGAGCTATAATGTCATCTATCTTTCAAAATATTACTGTTCCACTTGCACAGAACAAAGCTTTATAATACTTCTGTATGCTTATTTTACACACACAGCTTTTTGAGAATAGCATTTCTATGTTAACCTGATCTTAAAAATTAGACAGAAGTATCTACAGATAGTCCAGAGATGTTGGTGCTAGTAATCTAAAAGACTATGCTGTTGAGGATAGTCCTTTTGGGGTTTTCTCAGGTGAAATTAGTAAAGAGCTTTTCTGTAAAGGAGTTCTAAGAAAAGCCCTTAAAGAGTAAAATTCAAAAGATGCTCAAGGCATTTTCCTTGATGACAGCAAGCAGCTATGTGTGCTGGTTTTGACTGGGATAGAGTTAATTTTCTTCTAGTTTGAGGCTGTGGTTTGGACTTCTCCTGCAAACAGTGTGATAATACAGGGATGTTTTCGTTGTTGCCAAGCAATACTAACAGAGTCAACACCTTTTCTGTTGCTCACCCAACACCACCAATGAGGAAGCTCAGGGTGTACAAGGAGCTGGGAGGGAACACAGATGGGACAGCTGATCCCAACTAACCCCAGGGATATTCCATACGGTATGGTGTCATGCTCAGTATATAAAGCTGGGGGAAGAAGAAGGAAGGAGGGGACATTTGGAGTGATGTTATTAGTCTTCTCAAGTAACCAGTAGGCGTTACGAAGCCTTCCTTTCTTGGAGATGGCTGAACACCTGCCTACCCATGGGAAGTGGTGAATGAACTCCTTGTTTTGCTTTGCCTGTGTGCAGCTTTTGCTTTACCTATTAAACTGTCTTTATCTCAACCCATGAGTTTTCTCACATTTATCCTTCTGATTCTCACCCCCATCCCACTGGGTGAGTGAGCAAGTGGCTGTGTGGGGCCTAGCTGCCAGCTGGGGTTTAACCATGACACCGTGAAATACATCAAGACCTGGTTCCAGGCAATGCCAAGCGTAAGAGTTTATGCCCCATAAATTTCAAATTACACCTAACTTCTTAGTTCTGATTCATGGACTCTAATGGAAAGTGTCCTTTTGGCTCCTACCACAGAATGAGTTTGACTCCTGCAGTGGTTATATACAAAAAATGTGGCCAGCTGGCTTGGAGTCATGTTGTGTCTTGTATTGTCTGAGCCCTCACATTGCACACTGTGGTAGTGGAAAAGAGGCTGCTTGTAGGCGGAAACAATTAATGGATTGTCTTCAAACTCCAAGCCCTTTCTTGCAGAATGGAAAACATTTTTGATTCTCATTACAATCGAAAACATCGAAGAAACTCAGCACTTAATACAATGCATTATGATTAACTGAGATATATTGTATAAATAAAAATCACAAACCAGAAGTTAACATGAAAACACATTGCAAGTGAACATGCAAAATACTTCTTGGGTACCTACTAGGACTAACCTTGTCTCAAGGGTTTTCTGTATTCCAGGTTCTTCCTTCTATTGAAGACATTGGCAGGACCCATCCAGACTCATGTATCTTCTCCTTTATACACCTTGCTGACACTTTGGTTTCTCCACTGTCCTCACACAAATCTGAATAGCAGAGAGATCTGTGGTAATATCCTCACTGTGACTAAGAAAATTCCAGGATCTCAATAAATCCCTCAACCTGTGGGTATATAATAATGTACCAGGTTGTAGCAAAAGATAATTTTTACTAGATCAATTAATAAAAATGAATACAAACTGATTGGAAATGCACAGGCACTTTTTCAAAGCCAAAGAAGGATGAAACTTCACCCTATGTGTTAGAGACTAATTTTTATCTTTAGGATGTCACAACTACTGCTTCTGCTTACTACTATGATAACTTTTACACTTAAAATAGTCCTAACACAACCAGTCTATGACCTAGACTCAGCACTGAGAAATTACGTAGGATTCAAACAGTATATATATGTTGTGTTAATTCTTTTCATCAGGTAAATTTAATTATATATTAATAACATTTCTTTGAAAATGCCAGGAGACTCTAAAAACCACCACAGAGGGGCAGCAGACAATTGCACTCAAATCTTATGATGCTTGTATGCTTTCCTCACCAGTTCTGTTTACTGTTTAATGAAAAAACCCAACAATCCTGAAAAATTATGAGGCTAGGATTTTCTTTTGGGAAGTACAATCTCCACTTCTTTCTTAAAAAATGTCGTAAAAATATGTTTAAAAATGTGTACTTACAGGCAAGACCCTTTATAATCTTGTTTTTAATTAGTACTTTTTTAAACCATCTTTTTCAAGGAGGTGTGGTGCCTAATATTCAAGTCTGGGTCTATTATATTACCCCTCTATCTTTTGATTTTTGGAGATAATGTTAAAAGAACACACAAGAAATGACTGATTCTCACTGGCAGAGAAATTGCTGGCTTTTGTTGTTTCTGCACTAAAGGCATCAAACAAGAGCTCTGAAAACTCCTTGAACTAGTAATTTCCTCTACAGCAGATAGTTTTTACCACTGATAAGAAGATTGAATGTCAGTTCTAATATAAGCCTTTTACAATGGAAGAGTAACAAAAGAAACCATATTTGTGAACAACATTGCCCATTTGCTGATTTCTAGGATATAAACTTGAAGATACTTTGGTAAACATTTTGCATATAGATAAACTTAAAATTTAATTTTTATTATGTGCTTTCTGTCATTTACACTGTTTCCTTTGTTCGACTTTAGAAATTACTGTTTGCACTAGTGAACATGCATCTAGGAGGTTATTTTAAATAATTTCAATATTTAAAAACTGTAGCTTATGAACACTTGCTTATCGATGTATCGGTAGACTAACTTGAGTAGGATCTTACCATAAGCTCCTAGTAATATACAAGCTTGTGTATATTTTCCTGAAACAGGGCTATTAAAATCACTGACATAACATTTCATTTTTTGCATGTGATTTATTGTAAAGTTTGTGTTGCAGTTACAGACCTCTAAATAAGAGCACCATGGAATTTTAGTCTTTCATTTTCAGCAATTTAATTTTTCCAGAATGTGACATATAAGCCGAAAATTCATAAGTTTGTTCACTCAGATGTGAACATTTCTCTAAAGTTAAAAGGAAATCCATTCAGTTCAGTTTTAATGATCTGGGTATTGTGGGAACCCTGTGGTTTTCATACTTACAGAGAATTTCTCAATCGTTATTTCTTCCTGGGTAACTCAGAAATCTGTTGAATGTAATACTTCAAACTTGGCATGAACAAAATTACTAAGCTGAAATATGAGGTTCACTAAATTTGAATTGAAATGGCAAAGCCCCTCAAACTTTTCATATACAAGCTCTGCTACCATACTCAGTATGCACTTTTCTACTAATATCTTCAGATTTTGATTCTGCAGGCACTCATACCCCCAATACTGATGCACAAAGAGATAAAAAGTAAGCTTATTACTGTGCCTGAGCAGTAGGCTGACAGAGCTCTTGCAGGAGGTATTGTGCTTTTCTTAGGTATGTTACAAGAATAAAATTATGCCATAGGTGTTTTCTATGTCCAACAGCTTGATCTGTCCCTGTCTGTGTGCTACTCATCGAGACTCTGTCCAAGCTGGAATAAAAATATAGTGCTATTCCTTGTTAAGAAGGATTCTTGCCCTGTTTAAGTTCTGAGGATGCTGATAAAGATGCTGCTAAAAGGAAGCAAATGTTCCTTTTCCAATGTAAAAAAGTGTTGGCTGCACTGAAGGTAAAACTTTGACTCTTTCCCCTCTATTTTTAATATGAAAAATCATGCTACTCTCTAAACATGGTACTGTAAGGCAAATGAAAAGACAGGTGAAAAATCAAGCAATACATTTCCCATGATCATAAACCTGTTTCCAGGTTTATTTTTACTGAAGCAGTGAGTCCAGATAAATTTAACTCTTTTTCTTAGCCTTGCTAAAGCAAGAGTAACCACATTTTTTGATGATGCAGACTAAAGCAGCTCAAAGTTTTAGCAGTTGGATTAAACTAGCCCCTGTTGGTACAACCTCAGTACATTAATTTACATAGACTTACAATGCACCTATTCCTCTACAGTATATCCATGAAGTGATTTCCCATCCTCTATTGATTCTTCACTCATTCTGTGACTTCGGTTTTGCACCAGATCAGTGCATTGAATAGTGGGTCTTCTTGTCATATTGTATCTCAGTTGTATCAGTGAGCCAGTCCAGTTTTCCACACAGCCTTACAAACCATTGGGTCAGCATAACTAAGACCAGTAAATAAATGTCTAAGGCTGGTGAAGATGATTCCTCAAGGCCTCATTGCTGCCAAGAAAAAAGTGCATGGGTTCACACCCTAAATAAGCATTAGAAACACTGAAAAGCTCCAGCCAAATCCCATGATGGTTATGGCACTAAAGGACACATGCACAATGACTTGATGTATAGAACTGGTGCAAATCACACTTGTGACAGCTGCTAACAATAAAGCTGTGCATCTGAAAGCATGAGAAATAAATAGGCTGTGTATTGAAAGGCATACAATTAAACTGTGACAAAATTACCTGTGATTCATCCAAGGGCAAATTTGTCACTACTAGAGCAGAGCTTTATTGCCTCTACATTGTCATTTTCAAAAATCTGAACAGCTAAATACTAGTTAACTCATTCATCTGTTCATGGTTTCTGCTAGCTCTCTGGATGCTGCATTGACTGCAGAAATATTAGGCTACTGTTAAGGTAGCTGGCCCAGCTACTTCCAGTTATGTGGGCATTTAGCCAGCAATTCTGTGGAATTACTGTAATTCTGAGGAAGCTATCCAAATAAATGCTTATCCAGCAATTTCAGCTATTGTTGTTAATTGTGCAGCAGCATCAAACAAAGGAGGAAAATTGTTTACAGATCTCAGAAATGGAGGGATGAGGGTAACATTACAGAAAACTATGCAGAAAGTACACGTGACTCCACGTATGATTTGTAAAGGAGCACTAATATTCATTTGAAGGACTTCCACCAAAGAAATTCAGTCCAAAGTACTTCAGATGTCTCTTAGGCACCAACAGTCAGAAAGACTAGAGGTAAGGTTTGCAGTGACAGAAAAAAAGGTGATATAGAGAGTCTCACAGGCCTATAAAGTTTTTTTGGTAAGAACAGGCACATCTTTTCCACAAATGCATACCCATCATGAATAAGGCATGCAAGTGAGTTCACCAATTTGAGGATCTCTCCTGAACTAGAAGTGGTAAAAACTGTGCTACTGCAAATGATGCACATTTGTTCCTGAATCACTTCCTGAAACACTATCCTTTCGATTAATATATAAATGTTGTTTACTAAATGGTTTGGATGAGCAGATTTTATTGTATCTTGTTGTAACCTATTCAAACATTTTTTGGTAATTGTTTCCTGGTTGTTTCTTCATTACTGTGTCTGCCACAAAATAATTGTAACTTTACTTTTATGCTGGAGTAACAATTGCTGAACAAGCCTTGTTTGCCTATAAAAAGTTCTCATGAGGAACTGCAATTTCTCAAACACTGCCATGAACAAAACTCCCTTTCCACAGATGCTAAGAAACAGTTAATAACAAGGGGCACTAAAAGCATCACAAAATCCAAATGTTTGGAATTCAGATGAAGGCTCGAGAAAACTCCCTTACTAAATGCCATGCCACATTTATGACTTCAAGGCAAAATATATGAGCACCAGACAATGTGAACATATTAATTAACGCTAATTACATCTCTACAGTACAGATGGGTTCTATTCTCTTGACATGAGTATGTAATGTATTTGGCATAAATGTCAGTTAACGTGTTAATGCAGAACAAAACACTATAGTTTGCAAATACACAATCATCCGTATTTTGTTAAGATGTGCTACAGCCCATACAAGCTTACTTGCAATGTGGTGATGCAGATTTCCACCATCATATTAACTCTATTTCAATTACTGTTTGGAATCCTTAAGGTTTTTAAAGTTTTTGCTGTTTCTGCTGTGTGACTAATAGTAAAGCATGGCTGCAGATGCAGTATGAGCAGGGGTTGCATAGCCTCCTCTGTTGTAATGTAACAGAAAGCAGGGGAGGAAAAATTTTCCCCTTCAAAATCTGCCCTCTGAAATCCACACCTAGCACAGGTACTAAGAGTAACTCAGATACATCTGCACTACTTCTCTTGATTCCAGGGTATGTTCATATACTATATGAACAGCTCTTTGTGCCAGCTGTTTATACTCACTGGTGTGAATTGGAGGTAGGATTTGTCTTCCTTCATCTCCATACCTTTGGAGTTCTGAGCAACACCATCACTGATCTCCGACAAGTATTCTGTTCTTAGAATCATCCTCATCACGGCTAGGCTTCGTGAACAAAGATTTGGGAGGGCTCTACCCACGCTTGGTGCAAGCGCACCGATGGTTGATAAGGCCAATGTGAGATAGGCAAGTCTGATTGCAAAGGCACAGCAGAAAGTCTCTGTAGGTGGTACTGTTGAGGCACGGTTCTTTCTGCGGTGTCTTTTCTCGTTGAGACTGATTCTGCGTGTGTTCCCAAAGGAAGCAGCAGCATTATGGATAGTGTTTCTCCATGTTTCCTGACTGGAGGCCAGAGTGAACTACTGATGGGGGTCAATATGGCCAAGGCTGAGGTGTTGTTTCAGTGAGTCCTTGTATCTCCTCTTTGGGGCTCCTCTCTTGCGGCAGCCGGTGGCGAGTTCACCATAGAGCACAATCTTAGGGAGGCAGTGATCCTCCATCCTGGAGATGTGCCCTGCCTAGCGCAGCTGCGCTCTCAGCAGCATGGCCTTGATACTGGTGACCTCTGCCATTACATTAGTCATGTAATCAGACCAGTGCATGTTTAGGATTGTACGGAGACAGCGCTGGTGGAAGTGTTCAAGGAGTTACAGGCGGTGGCGGTATATGACCCAAGATTCAGACCCACCCATATAAAAGAAAAGACAGTACAATGGCTCTGTAGACACTGATCTTAGTACTTTTCTTTGGGTGTTTATTGCACCAAACTCTTTTATGAAGCTTTATGAAGGCTCTGTATGCCTTTGCTAACCTGTTGTCAATCTCTTTGTCAATCTTACCATCCGAGGAAATGATGCTTCCCATATAAGTGAACTGCTGGACTGACTTAAGCTCTGATTCGCCTATGGTGATGTGGAGATGATGAAAGACTTTTGGAGGTGCAGGTTGGTAGAGAACTTCTGTATTCTTCAGGCTGACTTCCAGCCCAAAAAGCTCAGCAGCCTCTGCAAAGAAGGATATTAAGTGCTGAAGAGCGGCTTCTGTGTGAGCAAATGACCAGCACCTCCAAGTCCTTCTGCACAGGGCTGTTCTTAATCCCCCAGCCAGTACTGATATTGGGGATTTCTACAACCCAGGTGCAGGACCTTGTTGAATCCCATGAGGTTCACACAGACTCATTTGTGGAGCTTGTCCAGGTTCCTCTGAACGGCATCCTATCCTTCAGGAGTGTCAAACACACCAGTCAGCTTGGTGTTGTCCTCAGTGGATCAGGGAAGTATAAAGCCTGCAGCTGCATCCAGTCTTTGCATGCAGATGCAGACTTGTAAAAGCTATCCAAAAGTGAATTTAAATAAAGGTCAGACAAAGTAAAGATGGGCCATTTTTACAGTTTAATGTTATATTTTCCAAGGTTTGAGATTAGGTTACTATTTACCTTTGCTCTGTCATGTCCTCGTAGAACCTCTCTAGAGTGCTTCAGCAAGGCCATCAATGAGAAGAAGTGGCTCTTGGATGAATATTTTATTTTTTATTAATTATTTTATTCAAGAGCTACTATGTTTATTTAGGCATAGAAATAGCAAACTTCTAGTGTGCTTCTGTTTGCCTCAGGATATTGTTAAAGTACATAATTCAAATACACAAAGTAACATACAATTCTGTCTTAGAAAACACAGTTACTTGTAGCCTAGCTTCTGTCATTTCCTTCATATGTGATTTGTTTTCCTTTTTTCTACTTTTTTTTTTTTTTTCCCTTTTGTTAACATAAATTACCCTTCCCTTCGGAGCAGACATAGGTGAAAAAGATATCTCAGATGTTCTGGAAATACTACACATTAATTGTGAACCTGACATTTGTTAATTGTCTGGCAAGCTGTTCCCATTTAATTCTAAAAACATTTACATCTATCATTAGTTGAAGAGCCACCAAAGCATTTCTGTGAGCAGTAATGTGCTCAACTGTGCACAGTTGCAGTCACAAAAAGTGCCATATTCAGGGGGTGGTGTCATTCAGCCTTTAACTAAAGGGGCCTCTAAGATGGGCCGGTTTTCAGCTCTAACTCTACAGACAAGTTTACTAACGCAGACTCCCATGTCAGTGCAGGATACATTCAGCAACGGGCCCATTCCATGTAATTCATTCCAGTGCAATTCTCACTAGTTTGAATTACAGCACTGAGACTGAACACATACTCAGAACTCCTCTTTCGGAACAGCTATAGCTAAAAGATGCTGGTTAATTTAGCTTAATGTAATATCATGTATCATGTTAATTTCTGGTAAAACATCTTATTAAAAGATTATTAAAACAGGTGATTATAAATACACATTTTGGCTTTTTATAAGAAGAGTTATGACACTAAAATGTTATCGGGCACTTTTCCACCAACTTAAGCTGACATCTGTGAGCTTGGCTTGGAACAGACATATAAAATTAGGCCTTCAGCATTTATTTCATGACTATCAATTCATTTTAATACTTTCTAGAGCTCTCAGGAGATGACAGTAATAGTTCTAAATTTCTTAGGTGTTTCAGAAATGCCTCTCTTCAATTGATTTTAAATATTTGTAGCAGAGGAAGCTTCAGCTTGAAGCTCATTCATCATTATTTCAATGTTCTACAACTTAGGGCATACTGGTTGCATCCCAAGTATTTCCTGGACTGTTAATTTAAGATTCATTGTCTTTCCCTCAAACTCTTTTCCCTTCTCTCATTTGTATAACTGTAATCAACATCAAATTCTGCCATCATAGCATACAACCTGATATCAGATGTCTTCTTTCTCTATACACAACTATTATGTATGAGTTGCAGTAATTTTCCGTAAGACTCTCTTGAATGTGTATTCTCTTCTAGTAAGAAACACAGACAAATCTGTAGTGCAAGATAGCAGCATTTTTTTATGATACTGAGTTTTCCTAACATTGATATTGCTCTTCTTGAACATTTTTAAAAAAAAAACAACTTTTTGTTTTTTACATTGATTATATGACCATTCTCCATGAGTTTCTCCTCCATCACAACTTTCTTATTTCTGCTAACTCTATTTTATAGTCAGCTTTTTCACATTTCATATCAAAATGTGGATATCTACATTTGCTTGTGAGTGACAGCAGCCTACTGCACTCCCTTGCTGAGATTCCAGAGAACCATGCTACTTGTAATGCTCCAGCTGCCCCACATGCTGGGGAGGAAATCTTTGTGAATATCTGGAACCACTTCAATAGCTACAAGTTTCTTCTTCAAGTTCTTTTGCATAGTATTTCCTGAAAGAATGGATACTGTCAGGTTAGTGTGCTGTGACCACTTCCTCATTGTTTCCTGGCCCCCCAGCAATGATCTCTTTTGTGGTTCATCTTTCTTTTCTTTTGAAAGGGACTGATTTTTGTTAGGTAGCATGAGCCAGAGTCTCCTGCTACTAAAATCTGAATAAATAATAATAGTGCTTAATTATATTAAATGAGTAATTCTACATATCTTTGAATTGTGTAGCTAAAACTTCTGTTGTTATTTTTCTGCTCACAAAATAATTGTTCTGACTCCACAATGAAGGCCAAGGAGCTAGACTGTGAAGCCAAACAGCACTGGATTGCTGAGCAAAAGAGCTAAACTGAAGGTTCATGAGACTCTTGCTTTGCTAGAAAGTATGCATCTAAGTCATAGTTGCAGGAAAGTCTTGTCTGGCCATTGTGGAGTGGGGCACGTGAGCTGGACATTGAAATAAAAATGTCAGGACTTCAGTATTCGTATTATTTTAAAGGAAAGAGATAGTATGCTTGTGTTCTTCTTACTACCCTAATGTTTAGCATATCTGCCAAGAACTTGGGGACCTAAAGTCAAGTCTGCTTCCTTTTTTTACGAATCTGTTAACACAGAAGAAAAATTATGACAGGTCTTTGTCACTGTGAGTGAGCACAGATAGCAAAATGCCAGAAAAGGAGAGAATAGGGAACATGACTTTATGTCTGTTAAGGAGCTATAAAAAACTTGGGTTTGGTGTTATAATTTTGCATCTCTTATACTGAAACTAAATAAGCCTTTGCTTATTTAATCTAGGTGAAGTCACATGGAATCACCAGGGAATGGGATCCACAAGCTTAGCTGTTCTGTGGTTCCGAAGAGAGTTTCTGAACACAGTTTGAAAGAGCCCATCATTGTTCCTATGTTTCCTCTCCTCTGTGGCTTACTGCTTCTGCCTCTAGACAGAAAGACTGGACTCTTGTAAAATAACCTTAGTCCAATCTCCCTGACTGGAGAAAGAAATAACAGTGAGAGACAAAAGAATTAAGGCACAGATGCCTTTTGGGATTTTTCCCAAGAGATTGAGGGAACTGAACGTTATCTTTTGTCCAGACCTTACCATAAGGGCAAGCTCTTCTTGTCCATGTTGCTTCATACCAAAAGGAAACCCTCTGATTATGAGAGAGCGACAGCCAGTTCTTGTCCCTTGCACAGGATCTTCTTCCTCAGTCCCTTAAGTGACTTCAAAGTTCCTGTGTGGTTCCAGAACTTGTCTAAGGCTCTGCACCAGGAAAACACAAATTTCCAGCTCTGTGGAAGCAAAAGAGGAGACAAAAAACTGATGAGATTAGGGAAGCTCCTGGCTTTTATGATGTGGTAAAAGCAGCACTTCCTGTTGCTACAATATTATTCTCTGATAGTTTCCAACTTGCAACATCCACGTTTTATTTCTATATTACATTGCAAATATTAACTGCTTGGGCTGAAAATTTGTTGCCTGAAACTGACTGATAAAAATCTTCATTACAGTAACAAGGCTAAGGAGAATTCTGTGTTTTTGTCTTTTATTAAAAAAAAGGTCTTGCCTTAATTTGAGTTGTCCTGTCAATACTTTTGTGCAAGGTTCTTGAAATTTGCTGTACTGTTGATCTTTATCATAAAATCACAGCTAGTCAGTTTACAAACTTTTAAAAATCTGCCACTCTGCCAGTGTTACACACTGGGCCAGAAAGTCCAATCTTTACTGGGCGTTACACTTTAATTTCAAGCCTCCAGAGATTTGTCCTACATGAACCCTTGTAAAGTCTTTGGTTCTTTGCTACCTTGAGTTCACATCTAGAGAAAAGCTACACATTTCTCTCTAAGAGATATCTTTTAATTTGGTAAGAAAATAGGTATTTTGGCAAAAAGGGTTTTACAGAGATAACATGTGACTTCCCAAAAGCATTACAACAGATTAGCAGGACTATCAAGCATTGCTATAGAACAGAGAACCTTTGTTACACGTACCAAACACAAACTCCATTCTATTTAAGTGAGGCATCCACAACTTACAGAAAACAAGTGTTTAAATTACCCACAAGAGGAAGAATAAAGGAAGAGAAATTAAGAGGAGAAAAAGAACAAAGAGAGAAAAAGAGGAGAGGAAAAATGTAGTTACCACCTAAAATGTCACATGCTGATGAGACAGAAGAGCACATGTGTGGCCATTTATGGACTCTGGCTACTATGGCCACTCCCCTCAGGCAGGACCTTTGGGTCACTGACCACTCACTGTCCCCTTAGCCAGAGTGATGGGTGCCACAGCCAGTCAGGGACCCAGGGGCTGTGGGGTGGGTGAGTTACCAGGCAGATATTATTGATTCACAGGTGCCTCATGTGGCCACCATACCGTGTGGAAAATGGTTGATTTTACCATCAATCAGTGAGATATAAATCTGGTTTGTGACAGACAGTATTACCAGAGAAGTGTGTAAAATTCTTAGCCAAAGTTCCTAAAGACTCTGCATTTGGCATCTCAGGCCCAAGCTGAGAACTTTTCTGAAGGGGTAGTTCCCACCTAACTGGTTTTGAGCAAGGTTTTCTGTTGTCATGTGCTCCCACACTCTTATTCTCTCAAAATTTATGCTTGCACCACATGGAAGAGGACATATATTGAATCGAGTGTTAATGAATCAAGAGTAGAAATTGGAATGTGGTGTGGGAAGAGATCACACTGAAACAATCTGTGTGCAGAGGAACAACTAAGGTAATTGGACTTGCGAGGTGAAAGAAGAGGGGAAACTGAGTCAGTGTTTAGTGATGGAACAACATAGAATCTACTGCTAGTACTTGGGAGAAAGGCCTGGAACCAACAGGGCACAGTTGGACAAAAAATTCTGAACTGATATACAGGTGTTCAAAGGTATTTTCTGTGCTCTGGGCTGTGTAGCTCTTCCATTATCAGAGGTAGGAATGTTTTGTTATTGAAGGTGTTTGTTTCTTCAGCTCCTTGGTATGGTGAGAAATAAAACCAGGATAATTGTTGCTGTAACCTACTCCAGAACCATTCTGCAATGACCGAGAGGATCTTTAGGAAGCCACTATCATCTCTTGCCTGTCAGTCATCCTAGAGTTCTCCAAATATTGTTTCTCAACCACTACTGGCATCCAGTTTATGGAATCCAAAAGGTTGGCTAACCTTGCAGTAAATGGCAGAGAATAACCAATCAGCTATGGGAGGCAGTGCAATAAAGGAAAGTGAAAAAAACTGGACTAGTCTGAAGGGGCAACCTTATTTTTACTTTTTAAACTTTATTTTACCTTTCTTTTTTAAAATTACTTTTACTTTCTTTTACATTTTTCTTTTTCTTTTTTACTTTTAACTTCTGTCTCTGTTATGTAATTAGATATTATGCAAGTACCTTGAACTAGGTTTCTCTTATCAATTTTGTCTTTGTTTGCTGGATACTGGACATGAAACGCTGCAGTTTCATTTGAGAGAGTGCCCATAGCAACCTCTGCGGTTAGCAAAGGCACTTAAAATTTAATGAAGTCAGTATTATGCTCTTTATATTAAAAAATCACATCAGAGGAGTCACAAACTGATTGCTTAGAATTAATAAGTACCTTTGACCTTAGTGTCTCTTTGTGTTTCACAGTCAGTAAAAAGAAAGTAGTATCTCTAATCTCATTTGTGAAAATAAATGTTTGGGAAGTAGTCAGTTCCCATGCTGATGTGTATTATGGAAGAATCTCTAAGGAAATTATTAATTTAGAGCAGGACTTGAATTGTGTAAAATAAATAGGGCATAAACTACACTGCACAATGAAGACAAAACAATTTATTGGAGAATCAGTTGTTAAAGGAATTCAGTACATTACGGGCATTTGGTGAATAGTAGCTTTGCAACTTCAGTGTTCTGCTAATGTAGTTTTTATGTTTAATATCTGCAGCAATAGTCTGTACTACTTCTAGAAGAATTAATCTTAGGGTTTTAGAAGACAATATTTAGAATCTAATTTCTAACTGTAGAATAATTTTAGTTTATAGAAATTATGGAAGATAATTTCATAACCTGTTCAGTGTATATACTGTGAAATCAGTTTCTGAAATCTCTATACATTATAGTTTTGTGATCTGTACAGAAAACCAACGGTATTTCTTTCTCTTAAAAATAATTTTCTGATCATTTTCTTAGTTTTAACTACAGAGGCTAGTATTTACATAGCTCCAATGACAAATACAGAATTCAGGGTAAGGCTTGGTGCCTTTTTACATCCTATATAATCATTTTACAGCAGAATCAGGCAACACCACGTCTGACATTTATATTATTAGTCTGTCAAAATCACCTAAAATTAAACAACAGCAAATGAAGTTAAAAACATTTCAGGACTAACAGCAAGAAAACACAATAAAATATTTATTACCTTTGAGAGTTGACATGAAGGAGTGTCTTTTCCTGGGCACATATGAAAAGAATCACAAGCTGTTTGGAACTGCTCTTTAAGAATACTGTATTTCAGTGATTGCAGGGTTGATGAGTGCAGCTGGGCAAGATGGGATGCCATAAAACCTTACCAGACATCTACAGGAATTCTAAGTGAAAACAATTCTTTATTTTAAAGGGGTAAAAACAATAGGGTTAAACAAACTTCTGAGAATCAAAGAGAAGACAGTCAAAGAACTTGATCTTAGCTGCCTCCAACAAGGGAGTGAATTCCGAATACTTTAAACCTCTTCTGGCACAGCAATATCAGTGCCAATCAACAAAAGGGAGAAACAGCACATGTAATCAAGGAACTTTAAGCATATCAAAGGATTATGTACATTGAGAGGGATGACTATAGAAGCCTTTCTGATTCGCTAGTAGATTTCTAGGTGGAATGATAAAGAGTTGCAACTTTGATGTCTCATTTCTAATACTTATCCAATTGGTCTGGATTTCTCCTGGTCTACTTGGTCAGGCATTAGCAGTCTCCATCACAGCTATTTTGTCATCATTTGCTGCATCTTGGCTTACTCTAAACGGAAAGTTCAAGTGACATATCTCTCTGACCAACCCTATTGTAGTTTTAAAGTGTTTGTAGAGTATGAGTCTCCTTGCTTTTGCTTCTAGGAGATGGGCTTGTCCCAAGCCACTTGAAGGTTTTTGTCCAATTACAAAGAAAAATATTTGTGGATTTAGATTGGATTATAACAGGTACTGAGCTGTTACCCAGCATGTAGTTCTGCACAAAAATATGACCTTGTTGGTTTAACAGTCCATGGTTATGAAATGACAGTTTGTAAAAATGAGATTGCCCACTAAAATCTTTATTCTGCAGCCAGCTTTGAATGAATGGATAGATGTTCTTTTGCATAGCAATAAAGACTGTAATAGATATGGATGATTTCATATGCCTTTTTTCTTTCTTTCTTTCTTTCTTTCTTTCTTTCTTTCTTTCTTTCTTTCTTTCTTTCTTTCTTTCTTTCTTTCTTTCTTTCTTTCTTTCTTGTTCCTCAGAGCTAGATTTTCAGAAAGTAGGGATAAATAAAACCTTCAAAAAACTCATCATCTTTGAGGCCTTGCACACAAAGTTAGTAGCTGATATTGAAGAACCTAGAAAGGTTAACTCAGGAGACCCCCTTCCTCTCAGTTGCATTATGTGTGGCTCACTCCTGCTGCTGGACTTTTCTACTATTACTTCTGCTGGTATGAGCAAAAGGAAGTGTACTTGCTTGGAGCATGCTGACCTGTGTGCTACGCTCTAGTGAGCATAATGCACAGAGAAACCTACCTGTTCCAGCCACCAGATGTGGACACACAGAACATCATGAGCACTAGCCTGCTGTGTCCTTGATAATCCTTTGGTATTTTGTTTGTAAGTCAGCATTTAGTTATGTGGGGACACAGGCTTCAGAGCTTTCTGGAGGAAGAAACCTGGTGTTCCTTCAGCACTTTCGTGCCTGGTTAGGCTCTGTCTGTGTGGGCTGAGTCCTCCCTAGGCAGAGAATGTGCCTTTGTAGAGGTGTCATGCCACAGTGATCTCAGGGTCCACTGTGGCACAACCACAGCTGGCAGATGCTAGTGTCAGGGACAAAGAAATACACATAAATCTTTATCATCTTTGCTCCTTGCCTCATCCTACAAGCTAACCTTAGAACAAAAAAGCTGCCAGCAGCTTGCAAAGCAAAATTTAAAGCCAAAAGTATTTCTTCTCCAATCATGACTAAGCAAAATATTTAGGCAACTTGACCTGAGCTTTTTTACCAAAAGAATAAGTATTTGCTGAGAGAATATAATGAATAAGAGGTGGTATTCATCTTAGTATAACATATTCAATTGTTGCATATTATGCTTTAAAAAACAAGTAAGTAAAAACAAATTTAAAATTGTCCTTATGAAAATGAGAACAAATCACCACTGGCTGTTTGAAAAATGAGCTAGAGGAATGTGAAAAATACAGGATATAACACTAAGCAGTGAGTGTCAAGTCAATGGAAAGGAATTTGAATATGAGAAACAGTTGCCGAGCATTTAAATAAAATTATAGATGATTAGAGATGGAGTGAGAAAAAAGTAAATATACACAAAGACAGCATGAATAGCTGCATGCCAGCATGCAGTCAAAATTGTATGAATTTATCACACACATTTCAGACAAGCCATTTCTCAAGTAACAGAAAAAAAAGGATTCTAATGGATGTAGAACACATGTAGCCCACCAGCTGAACTAAAATTGTAAAGCTATACATCTACTAGATGTCTTAAAACTCTAGGATGATATTCTACACTTTCCTAGGGAATCTACACCAATATTTGGGATCTTCCTGTTAAAAATCCTCCTTGTAGTCTAGCCCAAATCCTCTTTGCATCAGCTTTCTATATTTTATTCTTTATTCTTCTGACGTAGTGAACAATTTTTCTTTCTTTCTTGATGCTACCTTTTACATACTGGAAATATTCAGTCCACAATAAAGATTTGTAATGCTTTTCATGTCTCTTAAAGGTCATATTCTTTGGACTATTTTATGCTTACAGATTTTTTTTCTGGATATTTTTGTTTGAAATGCAATGCCAAAATCTGGCCAGATTTTTTCAGCCAGTGATTTAGCAGAGTTGAGATGAAGGGAAATAGTCCTTCAAATTAATGTTTTTACTTCAGCGTGTGATGCTTTCCATTTTCTGAAGCAATATGACATTTCTGACTCTTGCTCTGCTTGTTATATACTGTATCCCCAAGAACCTTTTCTGCAGAACTTCTGTCTAGATATCATAAGCATTTCATAAGAACCTGTGGCCTTTCATGCTTGACTGAAAGGCAGTGCAACCCAGAACCATGTTCACAGCTGAAACCAGTATGCAACACTTCCAAGACCATAACAGTGATTCTACCTCTGCTATATCTTCTCAGTCAAAGAGTGCCCTGGACTGTAGGCCATTATATTTTAGAGCCACAAATGGACTTTTCCACATCTATTTATCCATCAATCCATCGCTTTTGGAACTCATTTGTCCTTTTAATTTCCAAAGTGTTCTGTAACAATGAGACTCACAATTTAGTTACGTATTATATTAAGACTTAATAATGTTTACATTGCTCTGAGGGGTTGATAGTTTCTGTCAGGTAAAGGAGTAATTAGTAAGCACTCCTTATTCATCTTATTCAGACCATTCACAATTTTATAGCTCTATATCATATCCCTCTGTATCTTCTTCAAGCATGGAAAGTTTTGGCCTTTTTTCTCATCCCTTGTACAGAAGCTCCTGTTCTCAGTGACTGATTCTCCTTTGTAACATTGAAAAAAAAAAACAACAAAACACCTCTTTTGAGGACATCTTATCCAGAACTGTATGAAATGTTCAAAAGGAGCACCAAGATGAGTTTACACAAAGATAAATGGTATTTTCTGTTTTGTTCTCCCTATTCCTAGTGATTTCTAACATTCTCTTGCTTTATTTCCCCCCAACCTCCAGTGGTTCCAGACCTCTTTCTGAAAGATAATAGACACCATAGTTTAAGACAGCTGTTACATATTTTTAATTTCCAAATTCAATTATCTCATGTACATGGTATTATACCTGTCACAATTTGGTTGCTTTTACTGAAAAGTTCTTCAGTATTTTGAGATCCCCATGGATTTCTTTGCAGTCAGTTTTATGTTTGTCTAGCATGCATAATACCTCATTACCTGAAAATTCTGTTCTTTCTCAATTCTCTCCTTTTCCCTATGGTTATGACTGCTTTACACACCAAATATTCTACCTCAGATTCTCAAAGGGGTCTCCACTCGTAGTTTCTTCTCATTGTAAAATCTGACTATTTAACCTTATTTTTATATCTTACGTATAACAATGTAAATTATTTGAGTGCCTTTGATAAGAATATTTATGAAAAAAAATACCAATCAGATGACATTTTCCTCCAGGGAGATCTCTAATAGGTTGGTAAGGCATTACTCCTGAACAGTTCTGCTGACTGTCAGTATGTTACATTTATCCATGTATCTACTCTTATAATATTTAAGTATGCAGAAAGAAAACTGAGTGAAAAGATGAATCACATTTATGAGCCAGCAGTATCCAGAATTTCCCTTGGGCCCTGTTTTAAGCTTGGTGCCACATTTGTCATTGTCTGGCACTGAGGCTGATTTAAACCACAGGTTATGTACCACAGTATGACTGCTCAGCAATTTCATGTTTGAATTTCTCTACAACTCTGGGTTGATTATTATCTTGTCCTTGTAACTGAGTACGGTTAATTTTATTGGTTTTTCTAAAACCTTTTTAATTAATATTTGAATTGAGACAGTTCTTCAGACTCATCACTCATAAAGAATGGTGCTAAAAACTGACCTGATCCTCAGTGAAAACCAATGCAAAGAAGTAGTTTAACTTTTTCAGATATGGTTTATCTTTGTTGGCAGCTGCTTGTGATTATAGATCAGTTCCACTGATTGTCTGATGAGCTGCTTCTTTTCATGTGGTTGTCTTTGAACATTTAGCTAGAGCTTAAAAAAAGTGATTTTTGGACTTACCTATGATTTTACCTTCAACTTTGTAGTTATTTTCCTTGTGCTTTGTTTTATTTTTTCCCTCTTTTGGACATGACTACATTTTTTGGAAGTTATTTCTGTAATTTAGGATCTTTCTTCACAGCTGAATTACAATAACGTTGTTTTGGTTTTAAATGCTTTTGATGTCTTCCTAATAAAGGGTATTCAATGACACCTGGCCTATAACATGATGTTTTTATGAAATCTCTAATCCAATGTAAACATTTTTTATCTTATTCTTTCAAGACTTTCTTTTCTTCTCAAAATTTGAATGTTATCATTGAAGAAGTCTTGTCTCATTTTCTCCCTAACCTTTACCATCTCAAGATGGGCTATTCCTTTCTGATTGCTATTAATAGCATGGCAGCAGATAACTGAAACCTGTCATTATTAGACTTTTTCACCTCACTAATTTCTTCAGCAGTTTGTGGTAATTGTCACCATCCTGGTAATCTGATAAACCATACTTCTTTTTAGGAATATAATTCATGGAAGTTTATATACACAGACATTCTGGTAGCATCCTTACCTTACTCTCCTGTATGATTTTTAAATTACTAATGCCTGTGTGCCATCCACAGAGTGTCTATTCTTACCTGAAAGCAGAATTTTCCATTTCCAAACTTGAAATATGCCTTGTGACAAAGGGATGGAGCCAGGCTCTTCTCAGTGATGCCAGGCAATAGAATAGGCAATGGGCACCACTTGAATAGGAGAAGGAACTTTAATGTGAGGGTGACCATGCACTGGAACAGGTTGCCCAGAGACACTGTGGAGCCCCCTCACGGGAGATATTCAAAAACTGTCTGGACACAATCCTGTGCAATATGCTTTGGAATGACACTGTTTGAGCAGGGAGGTTAGACTAGATGACCCACTGAGGACCCTTCCAACCCTACCCATTCTGTGATCCTTTTTGTAGATTAATCTTTGAACTCATTAAGATAATTTTAAAGTCTCATGCTGGCCTTCTGTGTGCTTGCAGATCATTCAGCTTGAAATTGTCTATAAATTTAAAATTCATACCCAGTTATGAATTAACCTATTTTAATGGTATTGGACCAAAATGTATTCTTAATATACTTTTCTAGTTTGACAGTAAACTGGTAGAGTCTCTTGGCATATGGTTTTCTAATCCTGTTAGCTTGCTTATGAATGAGAATCCCAAATAAAAAAATATAAAAAGCCTTCCTGAAATCCTGCTAGATTCCACCTATCTTTTTCTTTTCTATTACTCATTTAGAAGGAAATTAAGTGACCTGTCATGATTTGTTCTTTGCAGGTATATGTTGACTTTTACATATGGTTCACAGGATTTTCAGAATAATATCTACAATATTCAGAATAATATCTATATCTGTAATATCTCTACTGCTTAATAGAACATGATTACTAACTGCAGTTCAAGTATTATAGGTGAAGCAAATGACAGAATTAATACATCTGAGAGGCAGGTACTTGGACAATAAATTTTGAGTAGCCAATTAAATATCACATATTAAGTTAGCTTTTAGGAAATATCAGAAAAGTGTGCTGAGCTAATGAATGAAAAATGATGATTTCCTCTCCAACCTTTTCTTTAACACAATAAAATACAATTAATAAAAACTTTGAGGTTAGAACAGTTTGAGAAAGAGTCATGATTAATTCCTGTATGGACATAATATCCTTTGCCGAAATGCCTTCTGAGAATCTCTGTTCAGTTCAGTTTCATTAGCATAAACTTCATTCACTCCAGTACTGTCAAAATTGGGAATAGAGACCCAGTAGGTCAGCACTAGAGCAGATCAGTCCTGCTCATTACAGCAATTGATTCTCTGAGGTTTGATTCCTTGAGAATATCTGTCATTACTGGCCAATTCCAGCTTCAACAAAGGCTGCTGAAATATGTTGCTACTGACGTTACTGCCCACTTTTATTGCTGAACACTATTTATGTCATCATTTCTTAACCTTCTGACTCTTGATCTTTTGGTGTGTACCTTTCTTAAGCATTCATGGACTTTGAACACTGAAATAGGAGCAGCCTTGTGTCAATCTTTTCTGTCATATTTGCTGTACAGTTCCTTTTATCGAGATTTGTGTTGCGCTTTGTACCTCCCGATTTGTACCTTTAGTTTATTGTCATTGACTTTATTTTAATCAATGTGTCCTTTACTTTGAACATCTAGTCCAAATTAGGCATGCCATGTACTGTCATCCAAGAAGTAAATTTAATTTGGAGTGCAAATGCAAAGTGCATTTAGCTTTAATGTAGTGGCAATCAATTATCTACCTATCTGAATAAATGCCTCTTTTTGCTTTTCTACAGTTTTTTCCTCACTTCCTAAGGAACCAAAATTTACTTTGTTGCATGTTCTATGAGTCTGAGTCTTGTAATAGCTTTGGAATCTTGATGAAAATTTCAACCGATTTTGAGAGTGCTTAAGTTTCAGTGTTACAACATTCTCACAAGCTGAGTGGAGCCAGGCAGAGTGTAGAAACCCAATTAGTCTCCCACTGAGGGCAGAACTGCACCTAAGTTCATTTATATGGATATGCTCTGTCTTAGACAATGTAGACTAGCTCATTAGCTGCCTACCACCAGTTTTCTTTAGGCTGTGAACTATTTAATTTTTCTTTGAGCTTATCCTATGTTTTATCATTTTTAGTCCTTCTTTATATGAAAGAGTAATTCTGTGCTGATTGAGTTGTATTTAGTTAATTTATATCTTGCATTTCTACAACTTCTTGGTTTTAGTACTTTTATTATTTCTGAAATTAATCTGTATTATTTCTTTTGTTTTCATGGCTTATTCTCAGATCTCTTGAAATACTTGTATTTGTTCCTTGATGTTTAATAGTATCTCACAAGTTTGTTGATGAAATCAGAATCTCTCAAACAAAACTAAAAAGGTTGCTATTGTCCTGAAATACAGGACTTGATTTACCTACAGACACATATCTAAAGAAGCTTATGAAAATAGCTGCTTGTTTGCTTGTTTGTTTTTTAATACTCTTCTTATTTCTGGATTTGCTAAGCACTGTTGCTGTGATTAGACCCAGGACTTGGATGCTTTTTTTATGCCTCCATGCTTTTCCTACAAAGCTAAGAAAATGGTCATCAAAAAGGATAATCTTATTACAAGTCATAAAACCTCAGGAAATGTGACTTACTGAGTTCTATTGCTTGTTCTTTCTTTCTGGACTTCCTACACTTCTCCCCCTTTTCTGCTATACTTCTTGCTGTCAGTCTTGCCTGCATTATTTTTAAGCTATGGTACCTTATTGCATCTTTAATTCTGAATCTTTCCTGTGCCTTTTCCAATTCTTTCTCCCATCTTCTCATGAATCTCTTTCATTCTCACTTTCCTTCTCCAGGACTCCTTAGATATATTTCTCTTACTCTCCTGTTTCTCTCATCTACCTCCCACAACACTCTTCTGCTCCCCATCCCTTCCCATGCTATATTCACACTACTGCATGTGTACATACACATGTACACACAGGGAAACTTGTCTACTTTTCTCCAGTACTTTCCCCTCACCAGCACAATTTGAGATAAATTTAGGAATATGCTTTTTATATTTTCATCTGAGAGAATTAGGAATTCTTATGTCTTCTCTTTCCTCCCCTATCTTCCATCATCAGCAGTACAGATCCTTTGCCGCCCGCTACATAAAAAGAAAGCAATAGCTGGCAACAAGTTATTTTAAACTTCACTAGATCCATAAATGGAAATAGGTTTTATATACACTGTGTGGTACAGAACATTATCACTTTGTGAACCAGCATGCTAGACCAGGTCTGCATTTGGCCTCAAATTGCTTATCCAGATGTATCATGCCCTATTCTCTAGAGCACATCTTAGATATAATGAAAGCCTTAGAATATATATGACTCAATTAAATGATTTCTAAAAGCATGAAGTTCATTGTGTGCATGTGTATGTATTTTATAATAACCAGATTAATCAGGGATGAGAACATGAATTGAATTAACTTTATGTTCTCTCCGCAGGAAGAATGTACAGGGAAAAAAATCACCGAACTGGATGAAAACTGAATGTGGTAAGAAGATACAAATTCATTATATAATACTGTAAGGAAGTCATTCATTTTTACCAGTGTATTTCATTAAATTAATTCTTATGTTAAGTAAACTTTAGTGTGAGAAGCNAGGCAGGTAAGTGAAAAGGAGAGAATAATTACACAGAATTCTTGAAGAAAAGTATGTAAGACAAATTATTTTAAAGTTGCAAATCATGCTGCACTTATTTCCATGAAGAGGAACCAAAAATACAGCAATGTTTGGGTTTAGTTCCCAGTGGCACAAATGTCCAAGTCCCACTCAAAGCTAGCACTCTTCAATGCAGTTAGACTTCTTCCTTGTTCCTTATAAGCCAGGTTTACTGACCACACCCATCTGATTCAGAATGTGCTCTTGGTACATTACAATGGTCACTTCTTGTCACCTCAGTTGCTTCCACCTACGAAAACTTTTTCTTAAAAAAAAGGACTAACTGTATACTCTCTAACTCTCCTGCCAGAAAACAGTCAGAAGAAGGCGCAGCACTGAAATGGGCAGCCTCGTTTCCTGTCCCCAAACAGCCTTGCTGGGCACTGAACCACCAGCTCGTGCTTTCCACAGAAGTTGCTGTAATCACAAAACAAATATTTTTAGGCCAGAAAATTTTTTCTGCCTGTGAAGCTGTGTCACTGTGCAACCAGGAATCACAACTGAAGGGTGTAAAGGGAAAACAACAGAATAGGTTGAATCTCTGATCAAATGATGACAAGAACCTCCAGGGGAGAAATGCATTGCAAATTATTCCCTTTGCCATACTTTATGGTCGTGCACCAGAAAGCACAGAAGGGAATTAGACCTCATGAGAAGTCTAATTAATTATGAGTTTTAATAACTTTGTAAATAAATGAATTATGGGTAAGATAATACATAGAGAAATCTTTTTTTATTCCAAAAGGGTAATGAAGCTTTATGTTAATTGGGGAACAGAGCATAAAGATGCAGCTGCTTGTTAGATTGGAATAAATATTGACTAAGATTCAGAATTATTCTAGCCCAAGGATTTTCTGTAAGATACTGTCAAGGCTAAGGTATAAGGATAGTGTAAATATTGCAATTATGCAAATGTGGATTTTATGCAAATATGACTAAATTTAATCTTTAAATTTAAGATTCCACCAAAAATAGGAGGCAAATAAATATACACAGTTTAAATATTGTAAACAAGTTGCATTGGGTTATAAAATGGCATCAGGATAACCAGTTCATGTAATTTATTTGTAGTGCATAGAAAACTTTTGATATACTTTTTGCAGTGACTGACACAAGAGAAAACAACATAGAGTTGACTTAGTGATTCCACCCTTATCTAAGTCAACATGTATGTGCTCTAAAGACAAGCTTATTTCCCATTTATGCATCTTTTGATATAAAGAAATAAACAAAATTGGGAATTGCAATCAGAACTTGGTATTGTTTTTTCCCTTTCCCAAATTAATCTCACTCTCATTAGAATCAGGCTGTCTTTGTTAATTTCCCTTTAGCCCCACCAGCTCTTGAATTCCTGATTGAACTGTCCCTTGTGCTTAACAGAAGGGGTCTCTAACTTGTAGTTTAGGATTTAGAAATCAAGGTCTTCTACTTCCTTGGTGAGTGTTCTACCCATCTGGCTGTTATGGTCACAGAGACTCTAACAAAGGAGTCATAATGTGCCTGAAACTGTCTGAATTTCTCTCGGGCTTCTATGTCTAAAGTTTGTTTAATATGGAATTTATGAATGTGCAGTTCATTGTGGGATGTTTTCAGCAAGAACATTAGATGAGGACACATCAAATCAGTGAGTAGATTAAGAGTAATGTATTAAGGAATGCTGGAATATCTATTAGCAGTGAAACATTTTATGATTTGTGACACTTCTTGATTAGCACACATTACATGTGAGATCCTTCAGAATTAAAGCAACTTTACCTTCACCTCGGCAAAAAATGAACTCTGTTTAGTGCAGCATCACAGCATTAATTCAGTCCAACTCAGAATTATTTTCTCCTAGGAAAAAATAACTGTGAAGCCAGATGGTTCATCCAAAATGCATCCCAAACACAGAAAAAAATGTCAGTGGTCAGAGTGTATGAGGAAAAGTTTAGCAATCAAATGTTACAGCTCTTAGATGGATAAACAGATGGCAAGACATCTCAGCAGGTGTTACCAGCAGCCCTTTGGCAAGACAAAATCTCTCAGTGGACACTAAACCTACTATCACAACTATTTGAGATAATGCTTCAATATCCTCTACCAAAAATACCTTCTTTGCTAGAATACTTCATTACATATTTCAGAAACACAACCCAGTAACTAAAAGAAATTGTTCTGAATTTTGGATTTCTTAAAGCCATAATCACAACTGAGAAACAATTAAAAAAGAATTTGACCATCAAGTTGTAACAGAAGGCTTAGTTCAAGACATCTCACTGGTTCCACATCATCTAAAGGGCAATGAATAAAGACGGTGCTTAAAACCTCTGATGGTTACGTTGAGAACATTAGCCAGAAAATTAAAGATAGACCAAAATTCTCTCCCCTTAAAATGTATTTTAAGCCTAGAACTTACCTGAAGTGGATCAAAGGGATTTTCATCCTTATCTTTGCTATATGGAAGCGCACCCTGCACTTTTTACACTATATGCGGTTTAGCTCTGAATTTCCATGTTTCCTGGACACAAGTTGGTTACAGATTGTGTGAAGAATTGCCTCTTACTGTTTTAAAAATCTATTTTCCTTGAATCTTTTATTATCCATATAAAACAAAAAGTTAGTGTACCCTAATTTTCCCCCAGCATTTTCATTAAGTTTTATTATGTCATTATAGATTCCAATTATCATTCATACTTAATGGAGAGATATACCATTTAACAAAGTCAGACAACATCATGTTCTTGTTCTCCTTTTACACTATGAAACTCAAATTGGATCTGATCCAAAGTTCTCATACGCAATGGCAGTCACTGGCTGAAAGGACTTCCCTCTGCAAGTGCACTCCTGAAGGCACCTTCTCCTAGGTCACGTGGAACTACCGCATCTGTGCTGGCAGCTTTTATCAGTACCAGAGAGACTGTCCATGAGACTGGCTATCTGACTGGTCAAAGTTTGGGTCTGTTTGCTCACATCACTAATTGTTTACATTATAAACTACATGATGAGTTAACCACAACAAAATATAGGGTCTTTTTTTTTGTGGGTCTTCCACCCACAAATGGGTTATAAGGTCAACGAAGTTACTAAAATTCATATATGAATGCAACAGTGCCCATTTTTCCCTGGTCTTCCTTAACTGTGAATGTTATGAAAATGCATTAAGATAGAGTAAGATTTCAGCTGCTATTTGGCCATCTTCCAAAAATATGCAAACCTCCCTCCCAATGAAACAAAACAACAGAGAATTTAACCTTACTTAGAATTGCTGAAACTGGGGAGGTGGAAGACAGATGGACAAATTTTACATAACCCATGTAACTATCTTTTATGGTGAAATGAGTGCCTCTGTGGATGAGATAAAAGCAGACAGTAGTATTTACCTTGATTTCAGCTAGAGTATGCACATGGATTCTCATGGCATCCCTCCAGTTGAATGTAAATGTAACTGGGTCGGAAGACTATGAGGGTAGGTATATATGGCATATAACTATATGGACTGGACTGTCAGGGTCAAAAGGGTAGCAATTAATAGTTTGAAATCTTACTGGCAGCTAGTTATGTTCCTCAAGGAGCTTTCTCGAGCTTATGTTGTTTAACATACTCAGTGATCTGGTTGGTGAGTTGGAATGAACCCTCAACATGTGAATGATGTGAAACCAGGGAAGTGGGCTGATGTGCTGGAGAGCAGGGTTGCTGTGTGAGGACACTTTGAACCTGATTCCCACATCTCCTGGGAGGTGGGGAATGTTAATTTTCTGAGTTTGATACTTCTAGGGCAAAGACAACTGTCAGTAGGCTGTTGTGCAGAACTAGAGCTGCCAGCCATGTTCCTCGCACTTTGTTGTCCATGAGCCTTGCAGTTTTACCCAAATCCTCTATAAATGGTCTGAAAGCAGCTGCATGACTGGGTGGAGTTTAAGCCTCTTCCACTTTGTGTTTATAATACAACAGAGCTCAGGTTGTAGTTAGGCTTAAGGTGAGAGCACCTCTGCATGTCTGCAGAAACCCTATGTTTGGTTGTCTGACATAAAGGTTTCAATTGACTTCTGCTCTATTTCAGAGTTAGGATGTTCCCTGACACTTGGCTGTTTGAACTGTCCTCTGAGACTTGTGGTGTTTCCATTTTACTAACCGAAACCCAAATGCAACTTATGGGTTCAAATTTGTTCTCATGTTGCTTTGGATAAAGAAGTCTTACTGATGAAATCGATGTCCATGCTTTAAAGGAAGACATTATTGCATACAAGATGATGGCCACAGATGTTAAGGTTTCTCCAGGTCTGATCTGAGAAAGTGTTAAGACACCTTACAGCAGCATGGACTGTAATCTGACTTGGAACATTGTCTGAAACCATGAGTCTCATCTCCACTAAGGAGTGATCCTATCACAAGCCAGAGCACGACAGATTGTTTCCTTGTTAGTACTATCACTAAGCATTTTTGTCTGTAACAATGTGATTATTCTTTACATTTCCTTACAGTTTTTCCTTAAACAGTGGAAGCTTTTGCCTACATATAAGAAAACTTATTTGTACCCTTTCCTTTGGAAAAAACAGCATTCTCTTTTCATGAAGCCAAGCTGCCTTCAGAAGTGCACTCGAACAGCGCAGAACTAAGCAAACAGCCCGTGCAGACCTATTTGGAGGCACCAGCTCCGGGCCACTCGCTGCAGGACACTGACGGCCTCTTTCCAGTATAGTATTCGGAGTAGAGATAACACAATTCTCTCTCTGGAAAGGAGCTTTCCCTCCAGGTGTTCAAAACGTTAATTTATCCTTGTCTTTGGTGGGCATATTAGAACACTTGGGACTTTTTTTTATTTTTTTTTTTTTTTTAACGATACGAGGGCCCACCGCTCTGAGAGAAGGCAGAAATGCCACCTCAAGGGACGGGACGGTGGCTGCTCCCGCTGGTGTCCGACCCCGGTGCTCTCAGGGCAGCCCTGCACATCACCGGCGTGCGCGGCAATCAGCGCGGCCCTTTCTCCCCGCAGGGACAAAGACGGCGCCGGTTCCCGCCGGGTCAGCCCTGCGGCGGGCGCTGCGCCCCAAGCGGCGCCGTCCATCGCCACAGCCGTGCCATCCCCCGGCCGTGCCATGCCGTGCCGTGCCGTGCCGTGCCGTGCCATGCCATGCCGAGCCGAGCCGAGCCGAGCCGAGCCGAG